>CAVLGL010000137.1:58201360-58558860 GCA_963668995.1 Parnassius mnemosyne
TGCGTGGCGGCGCGCGGCCCGGCCAGCGCGCACGCCGCCGCCGAACTGCGTCTCGCAGGTGCGTGCCACACGTGCCCCACGGCACAAGTGCGATACGAGTACATGCTCCACAATACACGTGCGATACGTGCTCCACAGTACACTTGCCTAACGTGCTCTACAGTACACGTGCGATACGTGCTCCACAGTACACATGCGATACGTATTCTACAGTACACGTGCGTAACATGCCCCACAGTACACTTGCGTAACGTGCTCCACAGTACACGTGCGATACGTGCTCCACAGTACACGTGCGATACGTGCTCTACAGTACACGTGCGTAACGTGCTCCACAGTACACGTGCGATACGTGCTCCACAGTACACGTGCGATACGTGCTCCACAGTACACACTACATAATATGTCCCGAGTACTTAGCGAAGCTTCACTAGCCAGAGAGTCGGTATACTGTTTACTTGTCAAAACCATCCAACCGGAATTCCACCTGATTAAGCGAAGTACCTACCTGAAAACTTTCACATTTCAATGTTTAGATACACATAATTTTAGTTAGCAGTACACATGTGACAAACACACAGGTGACAAAAATTAAGCCACCGATTTTTATTTTTCGAAATACTCTGTTTTATTCTTGATGTTAATTTCGATTAACTCAAGCAAATCTATAAAAAAAAAATTATTACTGATTTGCATGCCATACATCATAAATCATAAATCTTTTAAAATCTAAAGTGTAAGAACTATGCAATTGAAACTTTTTATGTTTAATAAATCTACTATTGAAATCATATCTAGAGAATTTTGTTTATCTGGTATAATCTAAACCCAAGTTATGAGGGTACATAAAAACGACGAAGTGCTTCGAGAACAGGTAGGTAGTGCTTCGTTTTGGTTCGGTTGGCTCATCTTGGCGGGGGCACGCTAGTTTCCCCAGATTGTACGATAATTTTGAATATCACCCTTTCTCCTTTTTTAAATAAAGGTTTTATAATTGACAACTTTAGAGATTCTGGGAATTTGGCTGATGAGAATGATAAACTAATAAGATGTGCCAAAATTCTAGACACATTAATTTTGTCACATTCCTCTGAGTTTGTATTATTTCATTATAATATTTCTATTTTTACTTTATTTTCTGTCATATGCTTTAAGCACATCGAATCATTCTCGAATTTCTACTTGAATCATATTTTATATTAAAATTTTTGTTGAGGTGTGATTTGTGGCCGTATCTATAAAATAATCATTAAAAGCAGTAACTATTTCTATGGGATTTCATAATACGTTATTTCCAAACTTTCAAATTATGAATTTCATTTTTAATAATTCGTCCTGCTGCCTTGCATTTTACGAGAAGCCAAATATTTATTAAGTTGAGTCAGAATTTTTGATTTATTTACGTCGCATCATTGATATTAACTTATTCCTCGCTCAAAAACTTAGAACGGAAATGAAAGTCATTAATTTTCATGAGGCTGTCAGACGAAGGACGCTGAAATCAATCAGCGGTTGGTGTTTGTCGCCACGGAGTTCAAAATTTAATCTTACGTAAAAACAACGTAGATTTCGTATAACAATGCTTATCTAATATTATTTTTATTCAAGTGAGAGATTAATATCACAAAATAAGTGACAAGAATATGCTTTTTCCTTCAAAACTTCTTATGCTCACCACTACCTGTTACTACTACTACCTAATTGACCTAGTGGTCGTAAAATGCGGTTGCTGATCATGAGCTTCTGGATTCGAATCCCGGGTCGAACCAATGTGAGTTATTAGGTTTTTCAAGAAATTTCAGTTTGTCAGGAAATTCTCAGTAAGAGTAAAGAGTCAGAATGTTATCGGTGGTTCACCCCCGTGCCTTGGAAAGCTCGTAAAGCAGAAAATTCGCGGACTGATCTCTTTCTAGTCGTGTCGTGTGCTCCTGTGCTTGCGCATATACTCGGGCACTATAATACTGTCATGCGCAGATGTCTAGTCTCGTCGCCGTGGCTGAAATTCGATCTGGAGGATATCTAGAGGACACATGCACAACCGATTCCCTCGTGCCGGAAATTCCATACTAATTACATTCTTTTTTTGGAATGATATTCAGCATTTTCGAATCGGAGATACCGTCATTTATCATTCTCCAGAGAATCGGTCATTATCTAGTTGCACGTGTAGGTGGAGAGAGATCAGAACCAAGAAAAACGGCTTGACGTGCTTTTCGCACGGGGTCTTTCAGTACGGGGTTATAACACCGCCAATTCCTTATTCGGGCTGCTGTTGAGAACTTCTTGATAGAAAACCCAAATTAATGATGCGATCTCAGAATCATATATAATACTACATGATCAACAGTCACGCTTACGACCATACAACGGGACAGTCACCATAAAACTTATAAAAACCGTTTTAAAATATTATTTCAAATATAATGACAATTATTAAACATTACTTGACGGCTCCGTGCCTCAGTGTATAAGCTGCGTCCACGACGAATGTGAAAATCCTACTGTGAATATTTTGGTACAATTGGCAAGAACATTCTCTCATAACGTTAAATAAAATCTAAAGTCTGTTTACGCATGTCTGTCTACTCATGTGACTATAGTATGTACTAATAATTATTATTACCTTATTGATACATATTGTATCTATTAGTAAAAATAGCCATAAAATAATAATAACAGAAATAAAAATTGATATTACATATTGAATTATTATTTTTTTTCAAACAAAGGTAGAGAGTGAGGTAAAAGAGGTGAATGAGGTAGGATAGAAATAAGACATACTTATATTATTATCCTATAAGTGATAGGCACTTCGTGAATATTTAGTAATAGCAACCGGAATACTGAAAAAGAAACATTACAACATAGTTCTTCACTGCTCTCATTATTTATTGCTATTTAGGCAACACTTTGGGTTGGTATTTTTTTTATAGGATAGGGTGACAAACGAGTACACAGTCCACCTGATGGTAAGTGGTTACTGTGACCCATAGACATCTACATCTATCCTCAATAAAGACTCAAGATCCAGATGCGTTGTCACCCGTGAGGACTAAGATGGAATGCCTCTTTTCCAGTAAAAAAGGTCTCCGGTTCTCTACACTAACCATACGAAACACAGCAGCATTAAGCTGCTATTTTACGTTGGTATTCTGTGAGAGCGTGGTCCCTCCCCGGTCGAGCCGACCCATTCGTGCTACAACTATACTATTAATATAGTTGCAGCATGGCTCTACCACGTATAAATAGTGTATGTGGATTTTTTATATATAGATTTTTATAGCATTCAAATGTTTGCTAACCTTTTTATTTGAATTTAAATGGGACCACCGTTAAGGTACTACAGCGTATTTAATTAAAAAAAAAAACATTAAAATCGGTTCACAATTGGCGAAGATATAGCATAACACACAAAAAGATAGCAAAGTTCTAACAATGGCACGAGTAACGGTAACGGTTATATGAAAGTGATTTGATTTAATATGAGTGTAGAAAAGGGACCGGTAAATGAACGAAAAAGTAGGGAGATTGTCTCTTTTCTGCCGACTTCCAAAAAGGAGCCGGTACTCAATTCGACTGTATGTTTTTTTTTTTTTCGTTTTTTTTTTTTTTTTTTTATGTGTGTTACCTCAGAACTTTTTTCTGGGTGAACCGATTTCGATGATTCTTTTTTTATTTGAAAGCTGGTACTTCTCGTGTGGTCCCATATGAATTTGATCAAGGTCAGACCAATAGTTTTTAAGTTATTCTTAAATAACTTATATTGAAGTCGGCTGTACAAAATTTTTAATTTTAAATTATGTAATAATATCAATATGTACAGTTTTTAAAATAAAATGCTTTTGTATGAAAAGAAAGACCTCTGTAAATCTTTCTAAAACATCACGTTTTAAACTTATATTATGTAAAGACTTTATTGATTCGTATGTTAATGCAATTTTTTATGTATATCTATTTATATAAAAAATGAATTGCCGTGCATTAGTTTCGGAAATACTTGAAAATGGTTATACCGATTTTAATGATTTTTATTCGTGTGTGCTTGAGTGGGACCCTGAAAGGTTTATATTTATAATTGGAACCGGTAGGTGTCGCTGTTATTGAGACCCGGATATCAATCTGAAATATAAAATATATACAAGACTTAAAGTATATTTTTGTAAAAAGTTATAATAAAGTAAAAATGATGTTTTTTATAGTGAAATAATTTTGTATGAAAAGAAATATCTCAATAACTTTTTCTAAAACTTAACGTTTTGAATAGATTCATGTTTTATAAAGGTACATAATACATAAACTCTCCAGCCTTGCACCCAATATGTACTGACTAGTAATAACGTTAAGTGCAGTCGAGTGGAAAGGCCTCAGCGCTGTATCTGGCTCGGGCACCATATCACAAAGACAAAGGCGGGCTTTCTAGATGAGTTCGAGTATAATCCCAAACTACACGTATAGCATTGTGCTGGTTTCTATTTGTAACTGCCTGAACTTAAGCTGGATTATGACGATATCTGTATAATGATACGTGTAAGATATATCTAACACTACATTTCAAATATGGAAGTAAAGTTTGTTAGAATATTATTTATAGTGAAGAGCTGACGAACAAGCACACAGTCCACCTGATAGTTAATGGATGTTGTGACACATTTATCCTCGACTGAGAATCAAAATGCAGAATTTGTTGTTAATCACGAAGACTAAAAGCGTATGAACTTTTTACCTGTATAAAATATCTCTGGTTTTTACACTCACCACTCAAAATGCAGCAGCATTATACTGCTATTTTACGCTGGTATCCTGTGAGAGTGGTTCTTCCCTGGCAGGGCTGGCTCATTTGAGGTGCAGTTCTAATATCGCAGCAATGTGTGGATCTACCGAGTATAAAGTTTTTAACAGTGGTAGAGCCACGCGGCAGCTTTTGCTGTCGCACGGATGGGCCGGCTCGATCCGGGGTGGTACCACGACCTCACAGAATACCAGCGTGAAGTAGAAGTTTAACCTCTGTGTTTCGCTTGGTGAGTGCAGGTGGCCGGAGGCCCTTTTTTACTGGAAATAAGGCATTCCATCTTAGTCCTCAAGGCTGACAACGTATCTGCATTTTGATTCGCAAGCGAGGAGAGATGTAGATGTCTATGGGCCGCAGCAACCACTTGCCATCGGGTGGACTGTGTGCTCGTTTGTCACCCTTATCCTATAAAAAAAAAGTTAATGATATATTTATTTATCTGAAATAATTTAATCTGATCTGTTATCATAAAACATAAAACTCATTCTTCTTTATTACCCATCCCGTAACAGTCCACTGCAAAAACTAGGCGTGGGACTTGATCATTACAACGAGGATTCACCACTTTTCACGAACTATTTGGCGATTGCAGTACCAAGTGAAGTACGAATACACACTTTTCCTTTGATTTTTTTTTATGGAAGAGGGGGCAAACGAGCATGCGGCTCACCTGACGGTAAGTGACTACCGCCGCCCATGAACAACTGCAACACCAGGAGAATTGCAGATGCGTTGCCGGCCTTTTAGAAAGGTGTAAGCTCTTTTCTTGAAGGTTCCTAAGTCGTATCGGTCCGGAAAATTCGCTGGTGGTAATTGATTCCACAAAGAAGTTTTGCGAGGGCGAAAACTTCTTCTAAATCGCACAGTGCTGGACCGCCAATCATCCAGATGGTATGGATGGTAACGCGAGTTTTGTCGCGATGTGCGATGGTGAAATTGAGCGCCTGGAATTAGTCCGAACAATTCCTCAGAGCACTCCCCGTGATAGATGCGATAAAATACGCAAAGAGATGCCACATCTCTACGCAGTGCCAGTGTATCGAGCCGATCAGAAAGAACTCGGTCGTCGACGATTCGAACCGCTCTGCGCTGGATGCGGTCAAGTGGAAGGAGCTGGCACTGGGGTGCCCCGGCCCAGAGATGAGAACAGTATTCCATGTGGGGCCGAACTTGCGCTTTATAAAGTTGCAAGCGATGTGCCGGCATGAAATACTGTCTCGCTCTGCTGAGCACGCCAAGCATTTTAGAGGCCAATTTGGCCTTCCCTTGATTTCATTTATACACGGTTATTTTGCAATTACCGGCCAAATTTGCAGAGAAGGTTCAGAATTAAGTAATATAGGCACATGGTGAAGAAAATTAAATTAAAATGAAGGGTTTGTGTGCTTATGTACGTAGGAAATTGTCGCTGTTAGGTGACAGTGTGCCCGTGCATCGTAACAACTTCATGGTGTCGTTTTTAGGTGTCAGTGTACGCGCGCATCGTAATAATTCACTCACATCATTTTTCTAAACACCGCAATAGAAGTATAACTTCAAAAATCTCAAATATTCTGTTCTTTTTACTTTTTATATTCAAAATGCGTGGTAATGCATTATTTTAACTAATTTTACTGCGCACGCAAACATTCGTAATGGTCGATCAGTAGGCAGTAGGTTGTCTTAAAAGAAATAAAACAAGTTAATATACAATAAAAAATTAAATAAATAAGTACGTTACGCAACCAAAATAAAATTAAACAAGTAATTATTAAAAAGAAATACATACGGTAAATATAATATATAATCTCCTATCTGTGTCATATATTTTTATACATAGCAATGACATTTATGCTTAACTAGCTGATCCCCGTGACTTTATCCGCATGGAATCAATTACGATTGGATTTCATGGGTTTGAATTTTTTTGCGCGGTAGCCTAAGTTAGTTATGATATCAGCTATCTGCTTATAGCAGTCGCGTGAAAATCGGTCTAGGCGTTTCGAAGTTTAACCGGAAAACTAGCACACACAAATTTTTAATTTTTATTTTGTTATGTGTACTTTCATATGCATTTAGTAAAAATATTTTATTTTGACAATACAGACGCTTCAATTTTATTTATTTGTATAGATTTTAATTAAATTTGAAGGTGCATTTACCTGTCACCTTAGCTTAATGACTTCAATCATAATTATGTGAGGTCTATCGATCACCACCCAAATAAATTTTGTAGGAGGCACTCCGAACAACTAGATTTCCCACAGTGCTATCATTAAATAATAATGCCAAACATACATAATATCTGTATCGGCATCATATTTTATGTAAAATATTTGCTGAAATTTAATTTTGAGTTATTTTATACTAGTGATCTGCCCTGGCTTCGCATCGATTAGCATCTTAAATTTTGAAGTGAAAACTTCTTTAATCACGTTGGGCTTTTTTTGGGGTGGGGAAAAAACTCTGAACTCGCGTGACCGTTACTCTCAGATACATGAAATTGATCAAACTAATGTTGAAAATCCAAGTGATTAAATTTTATAAAATTAATATGTATTTAAAATTTTGTTTGTACCTATTATATAGACAATAATCATCTTTGTTCACGTAAAACAGTAACTGAAAATTTTATTACTATATTAATACATAAATAAAAATAATAAATAATTTATAATAACAAATACCTCTTAAAAAGATCATTGACAACCCAAAAATAATGTTTACAAGTTTGTAAAGCTAAGAAATTTTCACTTCTGACGAGCAATCCTACGATTGACAGTTATTTTAAATCTTCAAGATATTCACATAAAATACAGCTTAGCTCACTCCCGGCGTTGCTCTCTATCTTTCTTGAAGTTTCGTTATAATCTACTCAGGCATTCTGAATATTAGCTCAGACGGACAGACAGACAGACAAAATTTTTAATAATTATCCATGTCTTAAAGGTATGAAAATAAATCTCTATTATTTATATTTCATATATATATATAAATTACAACTTATCAAAAAGTGAATAGGTATATAAAAACTTTCTAATATCAATGATAGTAATTCACCACTAATTATTATTTGTTATATTATTTCTTAATACAACCTTTAGTATAGAAAATAAGTGAGAGCTCTTCTAATTTTACCACATGACATCCCCCAAATTACAGACAGACACTTAAATTACATTTAAATGTATAGATTACTAATGTGCACGTTTTAATGGCATTAATCAATTGTTTGCTCTCTAGTGGCGGTGCAAGTATATCCACTACCCCATCGTAAGAGGCAACAGAAGGCAACTAATATAGGAGAAACGCAGCAACATCCTTCTGATAAAATTCAAAGTAATAAAAAACTGCAGTTGTCAAATCATAATAAATCAAGGCAATTTGTGGGAGAAACTTATGTTCAGCAGTGGACGTTTATAGGCTTTAATGGAATTAATTGTTTGCTACCAAACTTAACCGAGTTAGCTTTTTTCAGATTTCACAGATCGCATTTTTTAGGGTGATAACAGTTTTAAATTGTAATCACAACTTTAATCCTTATAAATAATGTACATACATAAAAAGCAGTTCTCACTGTGTCTTAATTTGCTTCCGCTCTTTTTATTTTATAGTATAGGGTGACAAACGAGCACACAGTCCACCTGATGGTAAGTGGTTGCTGTGGCCCATAGACATCTACACATATTCTCGTTTGCGAATCAAAATGCAGATGCGTTGTCACCCGTGAGGACTAAGATGGAATGCCTCTTATCCAGTAAAAAGGGTCTCCGGTTCTCTACACTCACCATACGAAACACAGCAGTGTTAAGCTGCTATTTTACGCTGGTATTCTGTGAGAGCGTGGTCCTTCCCCGGTCGAGCCGACCCATTCGTGCTACAACTATACTACTAATATAGCTGCAGCATGGCTCTACCACGTATAAAAAAAATACTCTTCAAATATTAGTCGAAGTGTCAGCAAATATTAGCTTTAGCTCCATGGCACGCCGAAATACATTTTTAAACTAGATTTATTCACCAAATACTTTCCGGCCACAGAATAATTAATAGATACTGGTCCCACCAAACCAACGAATTATAAATCTGCAAAGGTTTCTTTTTTTTCCCACACTGACATAATTGTAGTTAAAAGCTAGTCACGATTAAATTTGTTTTAAATAATTTTTACAGAATAACGGTGACAAGCAAGTGAACAGTCTACCTGATGGTAAGTAGGTGCTGTGGGAAACATCTACATTTATCCTCGATCAAGAATCAAAACAAAGATGCGTTGTCACCCCTGACGACTAAGATCGAATGCCTCGTTACCAGTAAAAAGAACCTCCGGTTCTCTACATATGAAATGAATGAATACGAAATGAATGGTGATGAGAGGTGATCGCTACCAAGCTATTTCTAATTTGTTGTGTTGTTAATTTGTGTAACATCATGATTGTAAGCTGTTATTTAAAAAAAAGTCCCGCTGGGTTTCTTGCTGGTTCTTCCCAGGACAGAGGATTTTTCCGAACCAGTGGTAATCAAACAAAAGAGTGACTTTCAAGAAGTATTATTTATAATCTATATTGAATAAAAAAGTTTCTGTTTCTGTTTCAAATGTTTTTGTATTTTTAAGCACTGCTGCTGCATTAACCTGCTATTTTACGCTGGTATTCTATGAGACCGTGGTCTTAACCCGGTCGAGTCGATCAAAGTATAGCTGCAGCGTGGCTCTGCCACGTATTAATTTATAATTGATATTTAATTAAACGGATGTCTGCTGCCAGATATAGATCAAGCGTATCGGGTCACAGTAAAACTTTTGAGAGTAATTAACAACAATGTAGAGTAACAACAATGTAGAGTGACAACTTTGAGTAAAGTTTAAAGTGGTTTATCGATAGTAGAACTATATTATCGATAAACCAATTCAAACTAAGTTTTTAGCGACCATTCCCAAAACTATCTGAGATATGGGGAAACGTATAAAGTAAAAATTTAAGATTTAATAGAATTAGGCGTTCCTTTTCGGAAATGCTTATATGTATATACTAGCACCCCATCCGGGCTTCACCTGGGTAGGACCTAATAGGTCGGGGTAAAAGTTTATTCGTATTTTGTTTGTATATAATTGAAGAAACATCTTTTTGGTTCTACTGTTTGTATCTGGCTGGTATTAACATATATCAATACATACAGGACATAAAAAGTTAAAAAAGATCCGTTTGCCGCGATTTTTCAAATATTTCTCTGTCTGCCAAAATGAGTGAAACTAACGAAGAAAATCGATACATTCTTTAGTTTTAGTACAACAAAGGGAAAATGGGACTTAAGCCGCGAAAATAATTAGTGACGTTTATGGACCTAATGCAGTGTCAGTAAGAGTAGCACAAAGTTGGTTCAAGTATTTTCAGTACGGAAATTTTGATGTCAAAAAGGCTGCTCGCTCTGGTCGCCCTCAAAAGGATAATATCGAAGCCATTTTTGAAAAAGTGGAGCAAAATCGACTTATTATTAGTTACAATATATCTAAGGGATTGAAGATTGACCGCAAAACAGTTGTGACCCATTTGAAAAAGTCTGACTGTACAAAAATTATTTAGGTACCACACGAGCTCACTGAAAGAAACCTAATGAATCGTGTACTCATTTGCGATTCTTTATTGAAACGTAATAAAACCAAACCATTTTTGAAAAGATTGATCACTGAAGAACGTGCGAAAAAGGTCATGGTCAAAGGATAGTCAAGCTCCACAGACTATAGTGAAACCCATTAACATGTAGTAAGGTGATACTGTCTATGGTGGGTTTGGGAGGACTTCGTTTATTATAAGCTTTTACCGCTAGGCAAAACCATCGATTCGGATCTCTACTGCCAACAAGTAATGAGACTCAAACAAGAAATTGGTGTTAAATGGCCAGAGTTGATCAACAGTAAAGGAGTGGTCTTTTATCATGATAACGCCAGACCGCACACATATTTAGCCATTCAGCAACAACTGAGAGAGCTTGGTTGGGAAGTGTTAATGCATCCACCATATAAACCTGATCTTGCACTCTCAGATTTTCACCTGTTTCGGTCTCTTTAGAATTTTCTTCGGGTGTAGTGTTACATCAAGAGAAGACTGTCAAAACCACTTGTCTCATTTTTTGATCAATAATCCCAAGATTTCTACAGCAACGGTATTATATCACTACCTAAAAGATGACAATAAGTTATCTAGCAAAATGGCACATGTATATTATTATTAAACGTAATGAAACTTTAAAAAAATATATCATATCCAAGGCTGACAAAGCATCTGTCTATAGGCCACAGCATCTACTTACCATTAGATAGACTGTGTCTTCTTTTATCATTCTTACTTGTGTAAAAAAATATACCACGATAATGTTTCCTGACACTCTAAATTCTAACTGTTCAAAGACATAACCTTATTTGTTACCTTTGTTTCCTTCTTTATTTAAAAACATAACTTTCATTATAAGTGTATGTAATTGTATTGATGAATCATTAAGCAATTTACTAAAGAACTTTTTCATTCAGCAGACGTAGTTTTAAGTCCGTTCAAAGGTCCCCAGTAAAGTGTTAGAATGGAATAAGATTAATTAATCGAGTGAAATACGTCAATCACGCAAGTCGTGCGCAGAAGGGTGTATGTGGGACGGCCTTGTGGTGAGCTCGCCCAGCCCGCATGATGGGTCAGTAATCATTAAGAAGGTTTCATGAATAATTACACTGAAACGTTAACGTTACTTTGGTTATATGTTAAGGGTAGAATATAGGGTATATAACTTCAATCTGGGAAGTGCACATAAATGTATACGTATTAAACGGAAATTTATTGACCTAATTGGTGATGTATTGAACATGGGCTAAATTAATAGTAAACATAACCCACAAGCATGTATTTGTATATACATGGATGTGAAAGAAGCAAAAGAGGTGTGTCAGGATTTTGCCAAGTGGAAATCCTTAGTATCTGCCTACCCCTCTGGGGGACAGGCATGAGAGTTAACGAACGTATACACGCACACACACTCTAACTATATCTCTCAAATTGGAAGAAACTGCACATAGTGCAAAATTTCATTGAAATCAGTTCAGTATTTTAGAAACAAACAACGTGACACGTAATTTAAAGATAGAGCCATGCTGTAGCTATATTAGTAGTATAGTTATAGCACGAATGGGTCGGCTCGACTGGGGAAGGACCACGCTCTCACAGAATACCAGCGTAAAATAGCAGTTTCGTATGGTGAGTGTAGAGAACCGGAGACGCTTTTTACTGGAAATGAGGCATTCCATCTTAGTAATCACGGGTAACAACGCATCTGCATTTTGATTTTTTTTATAGGATAGGTGACAAATGAGCACACAGTCCACCTGATGGTAAGTGGTTACTGTGACCCATAGACTTCTACATCTACATCTATCCTCAATAAAGACTGATTGTAATAGAGGATAGATGTAGAAGTCTATGGGCCGCAGCAAACACTTACCATCAGGTGAGCCGCATGCTCGTTTGCCCCCTCTCCTATAAAAAATAATCAACTAAAACATTAGTTTAAAACTCAGTTTAAGTAGAACTCAGATATACAAGTTCCATCTAAGATATTTTTTAAACTCGATAAAATCTTATACAAAAAAAAGATTTATACTTAAATCCGAATTAGTCTCAATTTCATAACCAGAAACCGAGCATGTACTTAATCATAAAGTCTTAAGTAGATCTGCAAGTAAACACGACAATGATAAACATGAAAATACAAAGCATTTGATGTTTCTATCAAATTTTGGTAAATATCAACCTAATCAATCAATAATCCTAATCCTCAAATAAAAACAAAATAAACAGGTTTTCAAAACAAAAACGATTGTAATTATCTTTCTAGTAATCTTAATAAAATCAACTAAAACACTACTTAAAACCGGTATATCAACTAAAACATTTCTTAAATGGAATGAGATTAGTTACAAAAACTATAAAATATTTAAAATTACTTAAGATTTTAATATTCCTTTTATTCGGTATAGTCTTAGGTATTACGTTTGTGGTCGCATTAGTCATATTATTATTTTCATTCTCTTTATTTCTGATGTGTGTAGATTCCTTTGTGTCTTCATAGCATAATTTTCCGACAAATTTAGTATGTTCACACTCCACGTCTAAGCATATAAGGAACTGGTTCCTCTGAATATCAGGTGGTCTTTTTCTTTCTGCCACAGTATTTGATGAACTTTCAATGTACCTTTTAATGGTTTCAGCTGTTCTGAAGGTATCAATACATCTTTTTTCTATTTTTTGATATTCTTCAACAGTTGCCAGCTCAATTTTCTGTGTTTTGTCTTACGATTTTCAAAAATACATCTAATATTACAACATCTGTACCTTGCGCTACAGCGGCAGTGTATTTAACAACTTCTCCTCTTTCACCTGCGTCATCTTTTTAACTGATAATGGTTTTTTTTCTGTTCTCTTCGTTTTTTGTATCGTTGTCGTTCTTTTTATTTTTCTATGGCGTATAAAATAGGGTCAATTTTGATTTTAGCGTATCGATTCTGGCGTGTGATTTTGGATTTAATCAATGTTTCCTCCTTAGACTTAATCCAAAAAAAAATAAGTTGGTAATATTATGGTTGGTAGCCAGTCTGTAGGTTTATTTTGTTACGGACGTGGTGTCAGTTCTCACCAAACGAGCAACAATTGATCACGCTTTGGTAGTAACACCATTCGACCTTGGGCTGGCCTAGCGGAGTAAGGAGTTTCAATAAAATTATAGGCCAGCTTATACTAGCACTAATTACCATTTTCGATTTCTCATTACCGTTCCACCAAAATACGAACGGGAAAAATATTAATTATACAAACAGTAATTAGGTATTTCTACGCTTTCACACATTAAATGTTCTTTATAGAACTCAATAACTCGGGAACTTAATAAAAGCAAAGAGTATCCTATGGTGACTATTACTGTGCATAAAAATGATAAATAAGAATGATAAACTCCAACGGTAAGGTGATTTTTGTTTGCCAAACACGATTTCTGGGTGATTAAGGTAGGCTACAGTTGGCGCTAAAATATTCTTTGTCGTATGTCCCGCACGAGTCGTGGCGCAAAACTGAGCGCTACCGCTGAGTTTTGCGCCACGACTCATCGTGCGGGTCATATGCCTTTCAGATAAACCAATACGTACGCGGAAAAAATTAACCCTGCGACTGTGTGGACAAATGGTTGTGAGTATAAAGTATTGGGACAATTTTCAAAGTCGTTACAAATTACTTAAAAGTGTTCTTTAATGTGTATAGTTTTGCTAATTAGTAAAGCATACTGTATTATCTAAATTACTACAAAAATATACGGTCTTCGTGGTTTATTTATAACTTTTCGAGCATGAACTGCTAAAACTTGGAAATTGGGAGACGAATGGTGATGAGATTTGAGGAACGTTTATGAATATAACTCAGTTATTACAATTGAAAAATGTTATGTACATCTTTATATACTACTAGATCCATGTTTTACGTGAAATAAAAAATAATGTAACTTTATATCTCACTAAGTTGTTACTTGGGGAGGGCCGCGTAATATTCACATGTTCAAAGAATCACCCATACCATCACGTTTGTAAGGCGATTGACAATTGCAGCACCAGACGTCTCCCAGCTTGGATGCTACTGCTCGATGCCGGTTTTCTTATTTTCCGTCCAACATAAACGAGATGGTATTCTGTCGTCCATTTCCCATAGTCGCCTCGTAGGACACACCCGAAATGGATGATAAACGCCATTATTGTATAAGTCACAAACTGTAATTCGGAAAAATCACTTACCAACTTCAAGAGATTGTCCATCTACTCCATCCATTCGAACCTATGAAAGTCCACTTCTAACATAGGCCTCTCCCAAAGATTGTCTTGTAGGGGGGATTTCGCCATAGTTATCACGCTTGGCAGGGTTGGCATCCGCAGTTTTTTATTATTTTAAGTCGTTATCAGAAGCTCCGCGATGTTAGCATCTCATGTGCGGAATTTCGATTTACCAATTATACCATCTGAAAGGTCAGAAATTGGTCATAAAAGGTCAGTTGATCTTATTAATTGGTCAGCGTTAGAAACATTTTTATTAAGGTTTAAAGTTTTTCAAGGTCATTGAGAAATTTTAGCACCTCATTCACGAAAAAAATAAAAAATTCCACCTATGCGCGATCGATAAGCATTGCTTGATAATTGGTCAGCTTATATAAATATTTGGTCAGTTAAATTTAATTGTCATAACTTGCATTTTTAAACTACGTGAAGGTGAAAGTGCATGCATGGGATTCGGGGGATGATAGTTAACTAGCTTATTTTATAATAATTTTATATAAACATGATTTTTAGGGTTCCGTACCGCAAAAAGAAAAAACGGAACCCTTATAGGATCACTTTGTTGTCTGTCTGTCAAGACCCTCTTTCTCAGGAACGCGTAAAGGTGTCAAACTGAAATTTATACCAAATACTCAAGTCTACTGTCCTTTGGAGCTGTGAAAAAATCAAGCTTCTAAGCCAACGCAATCAAAAGATACAGCCGTTTATGCCGCAAATTTTCGACATTCGCAAGGGAATCAAAACCTACAGGGTTCTTCCCGTGAACTCAGAATCTTAAAATTTGGTACAAAGCAACGTTTTATAGCACGTATAAAGGAAAAATTGCAAAGAGCATAAATTTTTAGTTACATCATATAATAAAAATATTTTTAATAATTTTAAACTTATATACCTACGGATTTGTTCGGAACCCTCGGTGCGCGAGTCCGACTCGCACTTGGTTGGTTTTTTTAAATTAAAAATATTTTATTTACATAAAAATTACCATAAAAATTAATTTCTAAAATACATTTATTATAATTGAAGTTTTTCAACTCTAACTTTATATTAATACTCTAAAATATATTAGTACAAGCCTGCTTAAAACACCGAAAATTTTTCCATTTCTTAGCCGAAAAAAATTAATTATAACTAAACAAAACAAAATTTAACTAACATTTTATGACATCCCGCATGATAGATGAAGAGTTTTAAAAATAGATTGAGTTGAACAATTGATGTTTTCAAAAATTATCGTGTTTACGACACCATGTGAACTTGATAAACCAACACCACCAGAGAGTTGTGCGTAAGTGCTCACTACCCTGATATAATTAACCGTCCCAAAGCATGCGCGTTACGATAATGCCAACTTATTTTTTTTTTAAATTAAACTGACCAAATATTTATATAAGCTGACCAATTATCAGGGAATGCTTCTCGATCGCGCATAGGTGGATTTTTTTAATCTTTAATCCTTAGTAAAAATGTTTCTAACGCTGACCAATTAATAAGATCAACTGACCTTTTACGACCAATTTCTGTCCTTTCAGATGGTATAATTGGTAAATCGAAATTCCGCACATGAGGTGCTAACATCGTGGAGCTGTTGTCAGATTGCCGCCCATCCTCTGGTTCAGTTTCCCTCTGTCACCTGTTACGACACCCACAAGACGATATAGGGTAGTATCTATTCTTACACAATCACTACACGATTACTAAAGATTGCACTAATTATTATCAAAAATTTCATTGTTGCACGTGTTTTTCGTTCCAGTACTGTTGCTGAGATAGGAATTGCGGGTACATTATTATCTCCATACTTACAAAGGCGTGTATGATCAGTATTTATATGAAAATTGAACGAGCTTTTACTCTTTTACGGATAGTAGTATATAAATTGCACGTCTTGCTTGACTAATGGATGTTCTTGCTCACCCACCAGGTGTCGGACGGCAGCTAACAAATAGCGGTGCACACTGCACTCGATGGAGCCGTTTGATTTACGAGCGAAATGTCCTTGCTGCCACTTTTATTTCATTTTTAAATTTATAGGGGTAAATTTAAAATTTATGCGTGGTGGAGCCACGCTGCAACTATATTTCAGTGTAAAATAGCAAAATAGTAAAATGGGTCAGCTCGACCGGGGAAGGACCACGCTCTCACAGAATACCAGTGTAAAATAGCAGCTTAATGCTGACGTGTTTTATATGGTGAGTGTAGAGAATCGAAGACCCTTAAAACTTGAAACGACGCATTTTAGGCTTCAGTGATGACAACGTATTTTGATCCTTATCTATACAAATAAATAAAATTTAAGTGTCTGTTTGTAAAGTCAAAATAACAGCTTTTTACTAAATGCATATGAAAGTATATACTATACTAATAAAAAAAATACAATTTTTAAAATATTTGTCTGTCTGTTAGTCTGTCTGTCTCTCTGTATGTATGTTTAACGGTGGTAGAGCCACGCAGCAGTTTTTGCTGTTGCACGTATGGGCCGGCTCGAGCCGAGTTGGTACCACGACCTCACCGTATGCCGGCGTGAAGTAGAAGCTCTGCTCCTGCGTTTCGTCTGGTGAGTGCAGGTGGCTGGAGGCCCAATCCTCCCCCCCATCAACATGGTAGCGGAATTACACTTTAGACTACCCCAGGAGGGTACCAGCACCCCTGGAGAATCCCTCGCTGAGCATCCAAGACCACGTTATTCCACTCCTAAGCGTGGGTGCTCAGGCTACCCCGCGTATTCTGAGGGGGGGGGGGGGAATTCCGCTCAAAAACATAACTGCTCGGGGAAAACTGAGCAACAATACCAAGGCGACCCCTGCCACGCTATCCGTGAATTTCTGCAACATCAGGGGACTTCACTCGAACCTAAACGCCGTCCACAACCACCTCGAGACGGTGAAGCCGGCCTTGCTCTTTCTGACTAAGACGCAGGTGTCCTCTCCGGCTGATACTTCGTATCTCTCCTACCCGTGGTACAAATTGAAGCACTCCTTTGTGCCTCGGGCTGGAGTTTGCCTGTATGTCAGAGAGGACATCTGTTCTTGACGCCTCGGCAGTCTTGAAGGTTCGGACCTGTCCATCCTTTGGCTATGCGTAGACAGCGACGATCAATCGCGCATCTATGGGTGCCTCTATAGGTCCCATAACGGTAATGCCGAAACAGACCGACTCATCAACCACGTCGAAATGGCTACAGATTCCTTGCTACTCTAGATACACTAGATCGTGATCCTTGGCGATTTTAACGCCCACCACGCCAAATCGCTCGGTTCACGTTTAACCGATCATGCGGGGAGATCTGTTTATGACTTTGCCTTGGCATATGGTCTGCCACAACTGGTTAATTCGCCTACGCGGATTCCAGATGTGGAGGATCATACACCTTCCCTGTTGGACCTTCTGCTGACCTCTCATCCGGACGGATATCAGGTGTCCGCCGATGCCCCTCTCGGCTCTTCAGACCATTGTCTGATCTGGAGTGTGGTGCCACTCACGATCACCTTGCGGTTGCGTTCTGCAGGTTGCCGCCGTGTTTGGCATTACAGGTCGGCGGATTGGGCCGGAATGCGGTATTTCTTTGCATCCTACCATGGGGGCAGGTTTGCTTCTCGCCAGATCATCCCAGCGCTGTTGCTGACTCTGTCACTGATGTGGTGCTACAGGGAATGGAACAATTTATTCCGTCATCTGTGGTAGCCATCGGAGGCAGATCTCAGCCTTGGTTTGGTCGCTCCTGTAAGACTGCATTACGTAGTAAGCAGGAGTGTTATCATGCCTGGGCTGCGGCTTCGGCGACTCGGGATGTAAACACCAGCACACTTAAAAAGAAGTATAACTTTGCCTCCAGATCCTTCAAAAGAGTTATTGCCAAGGCAAAGTCTGAGCACATAGGCAGTATTGGCGAGAAACTAGTTCGCCTTCCTTCGGGAACCCGTGCATTCTGGTCTCTCGTCAAGGCTGTCCAAGGGAATTTCTTTAAGCCTTCACTACCATCTCTGCACAGGGAGGACTCACTGGCCCAAGCCGCAAAAGAGAAAGCCGACCTTTTAGGCTCCCTTTTTGCGTCCAATTCGACTCTTGACGATGAGGGGAAAACACCGCCGACCATCCTGCGGTGTGAGTGCTCCATGCCGGATGTGCTGTTTTCACAGCACTCGGTTCGCAAAGCACTCCTCTCCCTGGACATCCAGAAGTCGAGTAGGCCTGACGGAATCCCCAAAATTTTGCTGAGGACCTGTGCTCCGGATTTGGCACCAGTCCTAACGCGTCTTTTCCGGTACTCCTACTAGGCAAGTCAAGGCAAGGCATAGTCCCGAATTCATGGAAGACAACTTTTGTCCACCCGATCCCTAAAAAAGGCGACCGCTCAGACCCGTCCAACTACAGGCCTATCGCCCTCACCTTCTTGTTCTCCAAAATAATGGAATCCATTATTAACTGCCAGCTCATGCGGTACCTTGAGGATCACCAGCTGATTAGTGATTGCCAATACGGTTTTCGTCGGGGTCGATCAGCTGGTGATCTTCTGATCTACCTGACCCATAGATGGGCGGAAGCAGTAGAGTCCAAGGGGGAGGCGTTGGCCGTTAGTTTGGACATTGCGAAGGCCTTCGATCGGGTTTGGCACAAAGCGCTTCTTTCGAAGCTCCCTTTTTATGGGCTTCCCGAGAAATTGTGCAATTGGATCACCAGCTTCCTTGCAGATTGGAACATCAAGGTCGTTGTACACGGTGCATATATGCTCCGACTACAAGCCTATTAACGCTGGTGTCCCACAAGGCTGTGTGCTATCACCAACGCTGTTTTTTCCGCACATAAATGATATGTTGCTAACTGGTAACATCCATTGCTATGCGGATGACAGCACTGGTGATGATCTATACACCGGTCGTGCCAACATTTCTCGGGAAAACTTCGCCGAGTACCGGAACAAACTAGTGTCTGAAGTCGAGTCTTTGCTGAACAAAGTCTTGGATTGGGTACGACTAAATCTAGTCCAGTTTAATCCTCAGAAGACTCAAGTTTGCGCGTTTACCGCTAAAAAGAACCCCTTTGTAGTATCTCCTCAGTTTCAAGGTACTCCTCTTCTCGCCTCAGCCAGTATCGGAATCCTCGGAGTCGACATATCGAGTGACGTGCCGTTTCGTGGTCACTTGGAAGAGAAGGCCAAATTGGCCTCTAAAAAGCTTGGTGTGCTCAGTAGAGCGGGACAGTATTTCATGCCGGCATTCCGCCTGCAACTTTACAAGGCGCAGGTTCGGCCTCACATGGAATACTGTTCCCATCTCTGGGCAGGGGCTCCCCAGTGCCAGCTCCTTCCACTTGACCGCATTCAGCGCAGAGCGGCTCGAATCGTCGACAAACGAGTCCTTTCCGATCGGCTCGATTCATTGGCACTGCGAAGAGATGTTGCATCTCTTTGCATTTTCTTTCGAATTTACCACGGGGAATGCTCTGAGGAATTGTTCGGATTAATCCCAGCCGCCAAATTTCACGAACGCACATCGCGGTAGAACTCCCGATACCATCCTCATCATCTGGATGATTGGCGGTCCACCACTGTGCAATTTAGAAGATCTTTTCTTCCTCGCACGACGACTTTGTGGAATATATTACCATCAGCGATTTTTCAATACCGATACGACTTAGGGACCTTCAAGAAAAGAGCCTACTCCTTTTTAAAAGGCCGGCAATTCCCCTGGTGTTGCAGTTGTTCATGGGCGGCGGTAGTCACTTACCATCAGGTGAGCCGCATGCTTGTTTGCCCCCTCTCCTATAAAAAAAAATGTTCCGGTTAATCTCCGAAACGGCTGACCGATTTTGACGGGACTTGCACTGGCAGATAGCTGATGACATAAGGAGTAACTGAGACGACTTTTGTTTTAGAAAAGGAATTATGGTTCCGCGCAAAAAATTAAAACCCATGAAATCCAAGTTCCACGCGGGCGAAGTCGCGGGGAACAGCTAGTCTAGGATAAATGTAGATGTTTATGGGCGTCAGTATCCACTTACCAACATGTGGACTGCTCGTGTGTCACTCTTATTCCATAAAAAAATAACAATGGCACAATAACATTTATGATAAATAACGATGGTAAAAACAATCGTTACAATTGTGACACCAACAACACTTCCACAGCTTACATACAGAAACTGTAATTATATTAACAATTTGCTTTTTAATCATACTAGGAATTAAAGTTTATATTTTAAGACTGAACTTCGAAACAAGGCTTTCGTACAGCAGCGAGCGGTTGCAAAATGTTTACTATCATTGCGCGAGTGCATTTTAGTTATAAATGGCATATTGATTATTTACCTACGAATAATTAAAAATTAAAAATTTTGTACAACCAACTTCAATATAAATTATTAATAATAACTCCAAAACTATAGGTCAGCCCTTGATAAAATTTATATGGGACCACATGAAAAGCACCAGCTTTCAATTGAAAAAAGAATATATAACACACATAAAAAAAACATATAGTCGAATTGAGTACCGTCTCCTTTTTGAATTCGTTAGAAAGATGGACCATAAATGTCGAATCCTATTCAAGAAAGTGTAAACTATTTACTTATAATTGTTACTATTTATTACTTTTTACTACATAAAACTAATCTCCTTGTAACTCAGCATTGTGCCTTGATCACAAGGACAATGACCAGATGCAGACTTAACATATTATTATAGCAGTTAGCCATGCCTTAGTTTGATTAGGCGTGACCACGCCTTAGTTTTCCAAGAGGAAACCGATTTAATCTTCTTCTTCTTTGCCATCCACTTGAATCGTCTATTGGTTGTACTGAATTCTTAAAAATACGAAAAATGACGTATTTCTTGAAAGATATGCCTGCTGCCTCATCGCCACCACTAGTCAGATTAAGGTTTGGGTTGTACATAATATGGATATTTCACCTTCACTCGTTTTTTAAATCATTTTATAGTTCGTAAACCTCACCTAGTTAGTGGAATGCACCGCTTACCTTTGATACTTTTCTTTTTATTTATTTATAATTAAAAAAAAAAAGAGTATATATATATATATATTTTATATATCATTAATGTAAATAATGAGAATAGCATTGCTAGAATGCTATTTTCATTATTTATATTGCCTGTATCTACGCCTGATACGCTTAAAACGCTTGTATTAGAAGTGGTCTACGACAGTAGCCGAATTGGGAATTTGAACCCACGACCTTTTAGAGTTCGCGATGCACACCCTTCCATTAGGCTACAGTCGCTTAACATTAATTGGGGGCATCCAAGTTAGAGAACAGTTAACAGATTCTACTATCAATCACAAATTGATAATACTGTAGAGTCTTGCATACATCATTTGCGGTTAAGTTATCTACCGGTTAATTTATCTTTACTAATTGCATGTTATTTATATTTAAAAAAAACTATACCAAAATTAATTCTATAGTTTTTAACAAACCGTTAAATAATTCGTTACTAGGACAGAAGGCATTTGTTTCATGTATACGCAAATAACAATATGAGGCTGGAGCAGATCGCTTATTCGTTGAGAAGGTATAATATGCCAAGCGGAATAGCAATGTCAGAGAATGCAGTCGAGCGGATAAGCACGAGCAATATGCGGATACAGACTCAATTTCAAGATGGATTCGTCTATTGTTTTATTATTTATATTTGGATTTATGAGTAGGGCAAGAAAATATTTTATCATTGATCATTGTAGCTTTAATAAGTTTTAATATTTTTTTGTTTCTTACCTCAATAAATTACTAAGCCTAATAATTATTCATAGTATAATGTACGCTTTGCATTGTGAAGAGTTATGACTTATAGTATTAAAATGATTGTTTTTGATAAAACTACTTTGGAGAATGTATTGCTTTTAATTTGACCTATTTTCAATTCCTCCGTTTTGTGTGCTTCACAGCACCCATGGTTACAGGGGACTTATGTGTTAGAAGTTATGATGTTTGTGATGTCATATTTAACCCATTTTAAATTTTCGCAGAACGAGCTCACTGTGTCACGAGCTTACAGTATCTTGAACTACTGTGAGCTTGGGTTTGGATTTAATTTTATTAGTTATAGAATTACAGGAAGATGGTAGCACCATATCCTCTGTTGAAATTAGGATTCCTTGGAAGGTATCGATGTTCTTTTGCAAGGATTTGTGGTCTATCAAAGCCGATGTACCTAATGGTAGGGAGATCTTGAACATTTTAATATAATGCAGACGTAAAAAACGTAGAGTTAGAAATAACTAAAAAATAGGTCAAATTAAAACGCTATAAAATTCGTAAAATTTAGTTTATTCAATCTGCGGTATTCGTGTAAGTATAAAAAATCACTGCGAATTTTTATGATAAAATTACGAATGTAATTGAAATATATGATTGTATCAAAATTAATTTTTAGAACAGAGGCACTATCTATTACAGAGTCAATATCTATCGACATATAAAGTTTCAATGCCTTAAATATATAAAACACATTAATTATTATAAAGTAAAGATCGACCTCCCATCAATAATACTGTACGTACTTTACTTATCGTATTTTTTATAATATAACACTTGTCAAAATACTTCAGAAGACAGTTGTCTTATCATGGCCAATTTTTGTGGTAATAAGATACAAACAGGCCACGTACAGCAACCGTGACTGGAATATTGTGCAACACTTGAAGAGCAATTAAATTTCAATCGACATATAGTGATGTTACATAATATACATTAGATAATAGATAAGGTTTCTTCTCCTTCTCCAAATGCTAATCTAATCTGTGGGTGGTGCACGTTGTTGATTAACGAACAATGCTCTGGTGTCCGACAAACTATGTGGTAGGGTTTCTTACTTTACTAGCTTTACTTACTACCTTTTCTTACTAGAAGGTAGAAATCCTTTTCTCCCAATGAATCCTGGGTAACACCCTCTTTACAATTTATGCCATCAAATAGCGCTTACAATCTGAATAAATAGCAAGTATGATTACAGATGGTGAGGCTTCATTCAATCTTAGTCCACAAAGGTGACAACGCATATGTAGCCTTCTTTGTTGCAAGTTGGTCACAGGTGTCCGTGGACTGCAGTAGCCACTTACCATCAGGTGGACTGTTCGTTCGCCACTTCAGTTTTATTAAAAAGAATATGGAGACCAATCGAAAATGTATAACGGAATCTTACATTTGCCTATTTCAGCTACTCTCAGCTCTTTAGCCTGTGTAGTTCTTAGCTAGTTAATAAGTACCGAGCTGATATTCACCTTGAGTGAATCTTTTGCCATCAATAAATTTTGAATTTGTTAGAATATGCTTTTAGAATATACCCTCCTTATGAAGTCGAATAGTTTGTAATAGCAGTTTTATTTAATTTTTTAAATTTATTTAGTAAACAAATCATGATGTTATTTGTTAAGTAGTCTAGTATAAATAACATAATTCAAATGAAATACAGACCAAAAACGTGCTTCAGACTACGGTAGCGACAATAGGGTGGTTTGCAACGTCTTCATATTCAGCTACTATGACAAATGGCGGTCCATTTCTTTACGCTGCTACTAAATAAAAAATCGGTGCTTGTTTTCAATATCGTTTGACATTTGATATATCTTGGGGCTCCGATGAATTTTGTTGTTAATTAATAGAATTAAGCGTTATTTAGCGAAGTCAATTAGCTAAGATCCGTTTAAGTAAAATAGTATGTGTCAATCCGTTTGAGTAATTATTTTTTATAGGATAAGGGAGACAAACGAGCACACAGTCAACCTAATGGTAAGTGGTAGCTGCGGCCCATAGATATCTACATCTATTCTCGATTACGAATCAAAATGCAGATACGTTGTCACCCGTGAGGACTAAGATGTAATACCTCGTTTCCAGTAGAAAGGATCTCCGGTTCTCTACACTCACCATACGAAACACAGCAGCGTTAAGTTGCTATTTGACGTTGGTACGAGTATTCCGTGAGAGCGTGGTCCTTTCCCGGTCGAGCCGACCCATTCGGGCTACAACTATACCTACTACTAATATAGCTACAGCATGGCTCTACCACGTAGAAAATTAATTATTTTATTATGTTATATACAGCGCGCACTATCAGATCCACTACTAAGCCTAACATCGCTATAGCTTGAATAAAATGTGTAGATTTGACCGAAAAACTAATTACATTTAAATGAAGTATTTCGAGCGACTTCCCATAACCTATAAACAATTAGTAGATCTAACTTGTAACTTGCATGTCTGATAGCCTTATCTTATATGTAATTTGGAATTCATACTTTTCATGCAATTCTTCTCATGATTCATACAATGATAAATTTCACGGGAAAATCCAACTATTGTTCTTAAGTTCTGAGAAGTTGCATTTTATCACTTACTGATTCACGAACTAACTGATTTACTGATAAGTAAGTTGTCAACACTTAATTTTTATATTTATAATAAAAATACTAAACAGTTTAGCGTAAACGTTCAAAAGTTTATGATATCTCACCAAAAACATAAATGTGAAAAGGGGGCTAAAGTCCGGTAAAAACGACGATGTTTGAGGTTGCCTGGCCGAACCTTCGTTGATTCGTACCTTGCTATAGCTATGATTTAAGGAACTGTTATAGACCTTGACAGCCGTTCACACAAAAAAAATTCGCCCGTTTTTCGCATTTGGTTTTGGTGGGATATATTATTTGACACCATTTATATGTGTATGTACTGTGATATATAGTTATTGAACAATTCCTTGTGTCAAGACTCTGTGCCCGAGCTGGTGTACACGTTCATCGAGCAGGCGCTGCGGGCGGGCGGGAGCGCGGCGCTGCGCTGCGTAGCCGCCGCCTCGCCGCCGCCGCGCGTCACCTGGTTGCTGGATGGACAGCCCATAGAGCAGTTCCTGCCACACCACAGGTACTTGCTCTCATAGTCTCGTTGGTCTAGTACTCGTAAATGCAATTGCTGATCCCGGGTCGGGTCAAAAAATCAGTTAATGATTTTTCTATCAAGAAATTCTCAATAACAGCCCGGAGTCAAGAAGTTGGCTGTGTTTCACCCCCATGCGTGTCGGGTTACCGTCCCAGTGAGAGTGAGGGAATAGAGAGTGCACCGGTGCTTGCACAGACACACTCTCGTATTCCTCCTCCTAACCTGCCTTTTTATTACTAGTCCTTTAACTAGAGTACTCTTAATAATTACAATTGACATTATTATGTATGTTATATATGTCCTGTGGGCAGCTCTATATCACATTTACCGACAAAATATTTAAAAAAAACAGATTTTTTAAACATAATATACTATCATTATCATTACAGCCTTTCACAAGTCCACTGATGAACATAGGCCTCCCCCAAGGAATGCCACAAAGCACGGTCCTGAGCCACCTGCATCCATCGACTTCCTGCCTGTCTTACAAGATTGTCACTCCATATAGGGGGGGATGCCCTATACTTCGTCCTCGATGGCGGCTGGGCAGTTAATAGGTGTCTTTCAATGGCCGCTGATGAGATTACGCGAGACCGGGTTTTTTTGGATTAAGGTCTAGAATTTTGGAAATTGTGCGCGTGACTTCGCTACGTAATTGTGGTTCGTGAAAACCGCCTCGTTTTAGGTTTTCTAGGGTTTAAGTTCTTGACAAGAGGCTTGTATTGCGTTTAACTGATTAAAGTAACTTCTTTGAAAGTAATTGTGCCGTCGCGTTAAGTGCCCTTTTTTGTGTGTTGACTGTTTTGTTAGTTTTACGTGTCAACTAGGCGTTTTGAATTCTTATCGCGGCGTAATATTGATATCGAACGAAGTAATTTAGTTGTGTTTGTAACGCTGAACCGTGTGACTTACCAAGAGATCGCGTTAGTTCACTACTCGTCATTTGGTGATAAATGAATCCGGGACATTGAATGTTGAACTTTGAATTGCTGTCCGTTGCTGTGTCGAGTGTCACGGGTTCGATTCTACGATGAATGTGGAATTAGGGGAGTTTCAGTTAGCTGAATGTACAATGAAGTTAATAGACTAAAATTGTGCCATGAACAAAGAAATGGTCCAGCGGGAAAGCCTACTGGAGTGATGCAGCATTGTTGGGCATCCTGGAAATCGGCCGCTGCAGGTCACCTCAGCTGGTCCAAGTCTCAGACATATACACATCACTAATGTTTCTTTCGCAAGCAACGCTTTACCGTGCTGCATTTACTATAGACATTGTATCATGAATTTATTATCAACTGACGTAAGATTATATCTATGATAGATACCGTGTGAGTGAGGAAACAACCCCACTTGGCGACGTGGCATCGCTGCTGAACGTATCGGTGACGGCGGTGGACGGCGGCCGTTACACGTGCCGCGCACACAACGCGCTCGGAGCAGTCGAACACTCCGCCAGACTTAACGTATACGGTGACTATGATGACATACTTTTTTCTTATATCTAAATGCTGGAAATTGTACCTGATTTCATAAAATATCTTTTCATCTCTTTTTTTATAGCAGAGAGGGCAAACAAGCATGCGGCTCACCTGATGATAAATGACTACTGCCGCCCATAAACAACTGCAACACCAAAGGAATTGCAGATGCGTTACCGGCCTTTTAAAAAAAGTTAGATCCTTTCTTAAAGATCCCTATATCGTATCGGTACGGAAAAATCTCTGGTGGTATTCAAATCCACAAGGTAGTTGTTCGAAGAATAAAAAATCTTCTAAATCGCACATTAGTGGACCGCAAGCCATCTAGAAAGTATGGATGGTATCACGAGTTTTGTCGCAATGTGCGATGGCAAAATTGAGCGGCTGGAATTAGTCCCAACAATTCTTCAGAGCACTGGCCGTGGTAGATATGATAAAATACGCAATGATATGCAACATCTCTTCGCAGTGCCAGTGAATCAAGCCGATCAGAAGAACTCGGTAGTCGACGAGTAGAGCTGCTCTGCGCTCAAGTGGAAGGAGTTGGCACTGGGGGCCCCTGTCCAGAAATGGGAACAGTATTCCATGTGGCGGTGAACCTGAGCCTTGTTAAGTTCAAGAGGTGTGCCCGTATAAAATACTGTCCCGCTCTGTTGAGCTCGTCAAGCTTTTTAGATGCCAATTTGGCCTTCACTTCCAAGTGACCATGAATCTGCACATCATTTGATATGTCGATGCCGAGGATTCTGATAATGGCTGAGGCAACAAGGGAGTACTTTAAAACTGAAGAGATACGACAAAGGGGTTCTTTTAAGCGGTAAATGCACAAACTTGTGTCTTCTGCGGATAAAACTGGACTCGATTTAGTCGCCCACAACACAAGTTTGTTCAGGTACTCGGCGATGTTTTCCCGAGAAATATTGGCATGGCTGGTGTATAAAGCATCACCAATACTGTTGTCAGCATATCAATGAATGTTAACGGTTTACAGCATAAAATTGATATTATAACACCCCCTCAAATCCATCACAAGACACAATACCGCAAGTAGCAGTAAGCATCAATGCAACTATCATACGGATAGCGCCCCCTCACAACACACCCACATGATCTCTATCGACTTTACATAGCTCACTTTAGTTCTGATCACCGACATCTTGTGAGCGTCAGATTATAAGTCCTCATTGATTGGGGTGTTGTGTGCACAGGTCCGCCGGCGGTGCGTGCGCTGGGCCCGGTGCGCGTGGTGGCGGGCGAGAACGTCACCATCCACTGCCCCTACTCCGGATATCCGATCAGGTCCATAGAGGTGCATTCCATAGGATGATTCCTATAACACACACAATTCATTTTAAGTTATGTTTACCCTCTTGAATCATTTAAATGACTGATTAATCGTTTCTAATTTAAACATATTTACGTACAAAATAAACATTATGTGTCTCGTTGAAGGTCAAATAAACAAAAGATTTTTCTTATACATATATGTGTTTCGTCAATTATAATCAAACAATCATATATATAATTTAAATTTAAAACGACAAAAAAGCCTATCTTTGATGCTTTTTGCTCTGCTGTGCATTTTTATTTTGATTATTACCTTCTAGGTTTTATTGGATTAGTATTACACAAAAGGTACACAATTGTATTTGTTGATGATGCTATCGGTCGCTGGTCGGCGGAAACCTAAAATCTATTTTTATTCAATGGGTACCATTTGACATATTTTGTCGACTTTAATTTTTTTCTTTTTCACAAGATGGCGTCTGGTCATCGCCATATTGAATTTTGATTACTGTCATGTCTATAGTGATACTCACAAAACTGATAAAAATCGATTAACGTAAGAACTGTCAAAACCAGCACGGCACACCCTTTTGGTCGGTAGTACGCCAGAAAAGAATAAACATACGAGTACGTACATATATAGGATGATCAACACATTACCCTCCTTTGCATCGCGTAGACGGGTAAAAGGGGGTGTGCGAACTGTAAAATAATTTAGTATCGTATCGTGTCGTATTGTACTTTGGCTGTGCTGCGACATGGAGCATGGTCTTGATGCGTCTACGTAGCAAGGAGCAGGTGCGTGTTGTGCGCAGCTCGGTGTGGTGGCGGCGGGCGGGCGATGCGGGCGGTGCGGGGGGCGCGGGGGGCGCGGCGCTGGCGGCGGCGGGGCGCGCGGCGGCGCGCGGGGATGCGCTGCGCCTGCAGCCGGCGCGGCCGAGCGACGCGGCGCGCTACACGTGCGGCGTCACCGCGCCCGGTGGAGCCACGGCTGCCGGCGACATAGATATACAAGTCCGCAGTTAGTGCCACCTCAGCACTCTTATATATATTTCTTCTTTCTAATTTCTTGCGTGTTCATTTCGGGACTGAGGTTTCTTCCGCACCAGTGGTAAAAGTAAGAAAGACTTTCAATAAGAATTACATATAATCTACATATATTAACCCATTTCTACTGCAGCTTACTGCCTCCTTAATCTAGTGATTATGAAAGTCACTGTTGATCATGGCCTCACGGGTTCAAATCAGGTCAGGCCAAAAGCGGTTCTTGAATATTTCTATCAAAAATTCTCAGTACCAACCTGGAGTCAAGACGTTGGTAGTGTTGCACCCCAGTACCTCGAAAAGTAGGTAAGGTAATTGTCCTGTGACTGAACTTTCTCGGGTCGTGTCAGATTTCTGTCCCAACAGTTAATATTAGTGATAAAATAGAGAGTACACCTGTGCTTGTGCACACTGTTGATACAAAATTCGGCCTGGAGGACTTTATTATTACTACAGTTTAATACGCTGCAGCAATACCCTAACACGTAAACATTTTGTCGCTCTTTAATGAGTCTATTACAGTTGACGAATGTCGTGGAAAACTTTGAATAAAATGAAAAGTAAATAATTATGTTGATTGTCTGATTAACTATGAGACTGACTTAATTTTTTCATCTACAGATCCTCCCAAAATATCACCATTCATTTTCTCTTCGGAATTAACTGAGGGCAGTGCTGTGCAAGTTCTATGCGGAGTGTCGTCCGGAGACAAGCCCATGTACTTCTCATGGCTAAAAGATGGTCATCCAATTCCCACTGATTTGCAGGTTAAAATTTTTAACAATACATTCTTAAGCAGACTTTTTTTCACAATCTTTTTAGTTTTCAGCAATAATTTTGTAAACTGTTTAAGTATGAGATTGAACATGTCCATTCGTGATTTCCTTTCCTTCTTTCTATTCATTTGTGACCATTTTCTATATTAAACTACGTAATCATTTTGTATCGACCATGTTTCTCCTACTGATTTATTGTTCGCAGATAGAAGAGAAAAGCTTAAACGAATTTTCACTGTTGATGTTCTCGGATCTAACGGCGCGCCACAGTGGGGACTACACGTGTCGAGTGTCAAACCACGCAGCCACTGCAAACTATACCGCAACTCTTAGTGTTAAAGGTATTTCCTTTTTTGATAATAAACAATAACAATTATAAGTAATGTTTTACTATAATTTTGGTGCAAAATCCACATTGGGTAGCATTTTGATGATTCACAGTTTTTGGTATTGCCTATAAAAGTAAACAAAGATAAGAGTTATTTACATCTATAGTTGCACCATCGTGGATCACGGAACCGTTAGATGCAGCTGTGTTATTGGGAGCACCTTTGCTACTAGAATGCGCTGCTAAAGGTTACCCCACGCCAGTTGTGACATGGTTCAGAAGATTAGGTAAGTGGGTAATTTTTAATTTTTATTTTTTTAATTTAGCATGCCGCTCAGTAAAATATAACATTAATCGAATTATTTTATTTATTCTCGAAGAAACGATATTAACTATCTAAAGTTGCTGAGCTCAAAAGTCTCACACGTTATAAAAAAGATAATTTACCAATATTTTCAACATAGAAATGTGGGTCGATAGACACACTTGTGAATTCTATTATACTTAACTAAATCTAAGAAATATCTTTTGACGTTTCACATTAATCATTCCGAAATAACTTTGTACAAGCGTACTCACACGATTTAAAATAACCTTTTACGTAAATCCAAGCAATTATGAAGTTATCTTTATTTCATTATAACATGTCTTTATCACTAATTTAAATTCGAATCTTTCAAACAATTGGCTATATATAAAATATATATGTTTTTTTAACTTTTAAGCTTGACGTTGTTTCAATAATATTTCGTTATGCACCTTACCGCAGTATTTGGATGATTCAAATTCAAGCTAATGCGAATAATCGGTAAAAATACAATCAAATAATCGAACGTGTACATTTTTTACAAACTATATGAATCATGAATGAAAAAAATCTGATTTCTTCATAAGTTGTGTGAATCCCACTGGGGTGAAGTTGCCAGTAAGCTTAAAAGATGCAGGCTTCCTGCGCAAAAAATTGACACTCGCAAAATAATTATTAAGAGACACAAATGCAAAGAATAACATTTTCAAGAGAGATGAAAAATATAATCAATAATGGGTTAGATATGTAGGGACACAGAACTTACATAAATTTTACTGATTGACATTTTGCACTTGTGTCCGGAGCGTGCTCGGCATCTAACGCAAGGCTTTCTCCGTCACTGCCCACGCTAGGCCGTTACCAAGTAGGAAATATATTTTATCGTCAATAACATATCTCTTAACCTGTAAAATTGTAATTTCTGAATACAACAGCAGCGACATTTTAGATTTTAATTATTGAATCCGATAGGCGCTTTCGACACCTTCTGTGAGTCATATTATGAGGTTATCAGGCATAAGTAACTAATACATTATTAGCCAACAAAATCGCATAATCATACACATATCTCGCACAGATATAAACTTGTTCATTATTCATTGATGAAACATAGCTAAACGGCAACCACATTGTACAGCAGATATGAACAGATGACACGTGCTCGTGGGAAAAGGTGGGCCTCGGAATTTGACATATGGGATCCGCCGGAGGTGGATTTTTAGAAAATACACAACGATGCGAAAAACTTGCGGTCACAGGGCCAACATGAAGAAAATTGTTATGGACCGCTATGAAATAGACATTAATTTTTAATGCATTATAAAAACACAAATAATAATTAATGTAAGCATTGATGATGACGATGACAGCTCCAACCAACTGTAGTGTAAGTGATTAAATAAATTTATTTTTTAATCTAGTGTACTCTTTAATTTATATAAATTTATGTCCAGAAATTAGCAGTAAGCAATAAATATGAAAAAAAAATCTGATAAATTTCGTTTTATGAGTTATTAACTTCAAGTTTATTCGGTTATTAATCTAGAAAATATTAAAATTGGTAAATCCAATTGGGCATGCCCTAAGCACATAAAAAAAACCGGCCAAGTGCGAGTCGGACTCGCGCACCGAGGGTTCCGAACAAATCCGTAGGTATATAAGTTTAAAATTATCAAAAATATTTTTTTTATATGATGTAACTAAAAATGTATGCCTTTCGCAATTTTTCTTTTATCTGTGCTATGATACGTTGCTTCGTACCAAATTTTAAGATTCTGAGTTCACGTAAAGTACCCTGTAGGTTTTGATTGCCTTGCGAATGTCGAAAATTTGCAGCATAAACTGCTGTATCTTTTGATTGCGATGGTTTAGAAATTTGATTTTTTCACAACTCCAAGGGACAGTAGACTTGAGTATTTGATATGAATTTCAGCTTGATACCTCCAAGCGTTCCTGAGAAAAAGGGTCTTGACAGACAGACAGACGGACGGACAACATCATCCTATAAGGGTTCCGTTTTTTTTTTTAAGTTCGGAACCCTAAAAATTACGTATAACATGATTATATGGAATTTTTAAAGTAATTTAAAAACATTTCGACATCACTATCGGCTTCAACACCTTCGAAAACCATTAAAATGACACCCATGATGAAAAAATTGATACCTAATTCAACCGCCATCTTGGATTTACATTTCGACAGCATTATCGGCTTCAATACCCTCAAAAACCATGAAATTGACACCCATGATGAAAAAATTTATACCTATTGCAGCCGCCACCTTGGTTTTACATTTGGACAGCACTATCGGCTTCAGCACCCTTGAATCATTATTCTAATCCAGTATTTAAGAAATTTGGTTGTTCGAATCTTGTATATTTGTACAGCGATCTTTTTGAGCCGCTGCAAACAACCGTAACAATGTCCACTCACGACGGCGGCTGACGCCGAACTAACTGAGTGACGCATTCTCTATTTATTAATAATTTATTCATACAAGGCTGCCGAATACACCGAAAATTTCGCCATTTCTCAGCCGAAAAAAATTATTAAAACTAAACAAAACAAAATTAAACTGTCATTTACATTAACTGGCTTCCCACATGATGAAGAGTTTTAAAAATATATCGAGTTGAACAATTGATATTTTCAAAAGTTATCGTGTTTACAAGCCTTGCGGTCTTGATAAATCCACACCATAAGCCACTAAAACCCCTTTTTTATTTATTTAAAAATAGCAATTAATCGATTTAAAAAAATAATCATAAGTTCAACAATCATTTATCTTTCTGACAATATGCTTTTTATATCACTTATATGTACAATATGATTGCTAGATACGATTTCATGCGACGAAACGTTGGAATCTTAATTTTTAGGCCCTAGTAGAACATACCGACGTGCTTAGGCGCTTACGGCATGCCATAAAACTGTGCAGGTACCAATTTTTCAGTTGGAAATTGGAATACCTAATCCAAAAAATGAGACAGCTGTCAAAAGGTATTTCTTAGATTCATGCCACAGGGAATAAAGCACCGCTTTCATCTCATATATTTAAAACGAATGCTATGCTTACCTTAAACCAATGTGATGGTTCCCCGGTGCCAAAATTTGGCAAAATCGGTAAGCGTCAGATTGCGATATACGTATTATATACAGTCTGACAGTTACCCAAATTCATCACTTGGTTGCATACTATGTTTGCTCAGGTAGCGATTTAGAGGCAATGGATCGCTGGGAGGCCACTGGTGTGGGGTGGGGGGAAAGCGCAGGGTTTTCGTACGTGTCGGGCCGTGTGGAGCAGGGGGAGGCGGGGGAGGCGGCGAGCGGGGCGGGTAGCGCGGCGGCGCGTGCGCAGCTCAGTGCCCGCGCGGCAGCGCGCGCGCATCAAGGCGTGTACCGCTGCACGGCAGACAACGGCGTCGGCGCACCCCTGCTCAAACACGTCAACGTCACCGTGCACGGTTTGTAGCTTTTACTACTTACATAACATTAAGTTATTGCTTATGAAGGGTCCGTACTTCAGGGATTAAATTATATTACGGATCGCCGTAATGCCGTGCGAAAAATGGAATAAAACGCGCTGGTCTTGCTTTTAACTGGAGGCAAGCGGCGGTGAGGAGGAACTTGTACTTTTTCTTTTCTTGCTGGTGCCTTTTCGGTGGCTGGAGAGCGACTGCTGACCCTAGCGGCCGGCCCGTCTTTTATATGATTTGGCCGCTGCTGGCCAGCGGACCCTTGCCTCACCCCCGCGCCTATCTTTATTTATTTAATAACCTTACAAACTAATAAACATAATTCACTATATAATATTCTTATAACTACTTGTTAGACTAGGGTGTACATATCAATATTTTTACTTATTTACAGGTTTACATTATAATTTTCAGCTGCTTTAGGCGGAGAATCCTTCCCCCCGCCTCAGCACTATAAATATAAAACGTCGTGGCGCGGTGCGCGTGGCTTCATTTGCTCCGCGGCCGCGTCACGATAACATGCTCTTTGGTTACACTACTACTATTTTTTTTTATGTGCCTAACGGCCTAATATATTTATTATATAATAAAGTAAACATTTATTATAGTTTTCATTAGAAGACTATGCTAACTCTCCCTGTTCATACGGTGCCTTTATTTGGGAGAGTTATTGCACAGTTACAACTCAACCTTAAACTTAGTTATAATACAATCATTATTTTTTATCGTTCGATACAAGTAATACAATTATTTACACAAATTATAATTTAAATTCAACATAAGGTTGCGCTAGTTCCGCCGTATAACCCTTGCTAGTTGTCGAACCAGAGGCGTGGCCTGATAATTACACCGTCGTCATGGCTCCGCCCACCGCTCCTAGGTTGTTCAACTAGCGCCGGTTACAATAAGCATTTTCTTTCGTTTGTTTAATATTGTTGCGTCGTGCACATTCTCCCGCCGTCGCCACGCTGCGATCCCTCTGGTAGCACGACGATCTTCTTCGTTGGTCTTCTTAGTATGTGCCCACTGCCGGTGGTTACGTCCACTACTCGTACCTCTCCGTCGACGCCAGGATATACCTTACTTATTTTCCCTCTGGGCCAGGTGTTGCGTGGTAGATTGGAGTCACAAATGATGACTAGGTCTCCAATCTTCGGCGATACTCCTATGCTGCTGGGCTTCCGCCGGTGTTGGAGTAGGGGCAGGTATTCTTTAACCCATCTTCTCCAAAACACGTCGGCTAGGGCTTGAGCTCGTTTCCATTGCTGGCGGGCCGTCACGTCATTCTTGCTGAAGTGTCCCGGCGCAGGTACGTGCGAGTTGGGACCGATGAGGATGTGATTCGGCGTGATGGTTTCAGGGTCTCCTGGGTCGACTGAGACATGTGTGAGAGGTCTGGAGTTTACAGTATTTTCGACCTCGGCGAGCAGGGTCCCCAATGTTTCGTCGCTGGGATTCTCTTGAGCTCCTTCGTGAAGCTTTCCCGCTGACTGGCTTGCACCCACAGTTGTTCGGCTCTCATATGATAAGCGGCCGGTATTCCTACAAGCGATGAGGCAGTAGGAGTCGCCTTTTTCTCCTTGGCGGGGGTGTTGCGTTTGTTTGTTCTCTGCCAGCCAGGGTCGCTACCTTGTCTTGCTTTGTTGCGTTTACGCCCAGCCTTCACTACGTGCTTGTTTGGTCTGCACATGTCGATGAATAGGAGGACTCTCGCTGTCGCCCTTATGAGGCGAATCCATTTAGAAAATCTTCCTATCTGTGGAAGATGTGTTGTTGTCGAGTCTTCACTTTTAACAGCGATGTTACATATTTCTCGCTCTTCCCCGGTGTCATATTGTGTCGTTTTCTCTTCCTGCGGCCATTCTGCCACAACAACCCTGTCTCGAATCTGCCGTCCGCTGACCTCTGGCTGGTTTCGTCCAATATTTGCATGGCTCGCTGCTCGGGATCTTCTTTCGGTCTCCTCGGCTCGATGCACAGCGACTCTAATTTGAAATAATTTTTTATTTCTTCTTCTATCGGTGGTGCATCTTCCCTCTGATGTAGTCTGCCGCAGAAGGTGACCGTCGACGTCAATGAGCTATGACAGCCATGCAGAACCCAGCCCAGGTTGGTGTATGAGGCGACTGGTTGGTCTCGACGGCCGACGCGCAGTTTTCTAGACACTATGAGGTGCCAGTTATCTTGCCCGATTAGTACTTTCGGTGAGGCGCGTTCGTAGGTGATATCCTCTTTGATATCCAACAGATGTGGGCAATTCCCCAAGTGATCTTCATTCACGGATTCTGGCGCGAAGTCCAACCGCTCTACAGTACGCGCTGCTTCTATGTTGTGTTCTTCTTGCGCGTACGTTCCTCTTATTTTACAGCTGACGATCTTGCTCTTCTCGTGTTTCACCTCCGAGCCGACCCCTTGTATCCACATTGTGTGGGCTGGGCCGTCGGCGCCGATGACGTCGGCGATTGAGGCATCGACTAAGGTGACCGTGCTCCCTTCATCCAATAATGCGTATGTTTCGACGCAGCTTAGCGGCCCCCTTATTGTTACGGGCGCAATCTTTAGGTAAGCGCGGCGGTGCTTGTACGGTCGAGTCGCTGTGTTGACCTCCTTTGCCGATGTTGCGGTTTCCATAGCGGGTTCTTTTCCCATTACTGCTGTTCTGTCGTGATGCAACAATTTATGGTGTTTCATCATGCATCCGCCTTTTCCGCACGGTGGAGCTTTGCACAGTAATCGACGATGTTTGCCTCGCAGACAGCGGTAGCAGATATTGTACTTCTTTGCTACTTCCCATCTGTCATTTGTGGACAGAGCGGCGTATGACTTGCAATCGGGCAGTTTGTGTTCTTGTTTGCATTGAGGGCAGCGTTCTTCATATGGTTTCTTGCTTGTGGCGAAGGCACGTTCTATTTTTCTCGGTCTTCGCTCTCTCGTTTCGCTGTCCTCTGCGATGAACTCCGGCAAGGCATACGCGCTGCATTTATCCGCTTCTTCGTTTAAGAACATGGATATCTTCTTAAGCTCTGGGATATCTTCTTTCTTTCTGGCTGCATAGTCGTACCATTTGCTTTTCAATATGGGCGTGAGTTTGTCTGTGATAACTCGCGTCATTTCTGGACTATGCAGATAGTGTGCTTTCTTGAGTGCTTCCACGGTGCCCACTACGTTCGCTATGCGATTTGCGAATATGCATAGCTCCCTGGGATTGTCCGTAACTTTGTTCAGCAGCTTCAGCTTCTCTATTTCCAAGTGAATTAACGCTTCTGGTCGTCCGAATCTCCTTTCCAAAGCTTCTATTATAATTCTGGGATCTGGTTGGCTTATAAGTAGGCAACCTGCGGCTTCTTTTGCTGTCCCTTTTAAGCTTCGGCGTATTCTCGCTATGTTTTCGTTCGCCGTACAAGTACTTTGAAGATTCTTCGTACATTGTCTTGAAGCTGAGCCACTCCTTGCTGCTACCATTGAATGAGGGCAGCTCTTGTATATATTTCGGCGGCTCCCTTGTGCTTCGTACTGCTTGTGATAGAGCAGCGGCTAAGGTAGCGACGTCGATTTGCTGCTGCGCCTGTCCATAGTCTTCTTTCTGCGGCGCGGTATGTTGCGGAGCGTATTGCGGCGCACACTGTTGAAGTACGGGTGGTGCGATCTGCAGTGCTGGTTGCGGCGCGAAGTACGACGTGGGTTGCGGCGCGGGCTGCGGCGCGGGTTGTGGCGCGGGTTGTGGCGCGGGCTGAGGCGCGGGTTGCGATGTAGGTTTTTCTTGCAACCATGTACTAATGCGCACTGATGCCAAATCGTCTTCTATTTCTTCATCTTCATCGGTTGATCCGGCTTCTGCTTGTAGTCGCTGCACGTGTATTTCTTGCAATTCTGTTCTTGCTTGCAACTGAGCCTGCTCGAGCTTGAGTTCGGCTAACCGCTCTTTCGCCTCTAACTCCGCGAGGAGTCTCTTGCGTGAGGCTACGGAGCGGCGTGACCTAGTCTCGCCGGGCTTCAATGTGCACTGCGATCTTTGATCACCCTCTTGCTGGGTTTCTTCCGTTGCGGTTGTTCTATCGGTTGCCGAGGTAGCGGTCGTATCGCTGACCGTTGTGGTTTCGCTAGTGGTGTTTGTTGAACCACTAGCGGCTGAGTCGCCCCCGGAGGCCTCTTCTGTGGCCCCCTGGGTTGTTTGTTCATCCTTGCGACGCTTCGATGATTCTCCGTTGTTACTACGCGTAATCACCATTTTTCTTCACAATAATATTTTTTCGTTCTTGCGGTTTGCTTCTTTCTTCCGGCAATACCAAGACCGATATTGTCTTTTTCTTCTAGTAATCCGGCTTCTCGAAGGACCATTAATATTACGGATCGCCGTAATGCCGTGCGAAAAATGGAATAAAACGCGCTGGTCTTGCTTTTAACTGGAGGCAAGCGGCGGTGAGGAGGAACTTGTACTTTTTCTTTTCTTGCTGGTGCCTTTTCGGTGGCTGGAGAGCGACTGCTGACCCTAGTTTTTTTTTTTTTTTTTTTTTTGCGCCCGAAGCAATTGGAAAAGGGCTACCCCGAAGGGAGGCAGAAAATGCATTACGCATACCACGATGGCCGGTCCATCGTGGTTATGAGGGACTCACTACCTACAAGGGGGAACCTAAGTGATACCCTCTAAAAACTGCCTTTGGGGACTGGCAACCAGCTGTTGAAAGCTTCACATGCCGTATCGTAAAGCGACCCTCTTTTGGGAAAAGAGGGCGCAGGCGGCTATAAGCCGCTGAGGGAGTGCCTGGGAAGGCAAATTAATTATGAATAACTTAATTAGAGTTGGCCTGAGCCGCCAGGAGGCAGTTCAGGTCGTTTGAAAGTTTATTAGGCGGGTCCGAGAGGGAGTTCCTCGGCCTGCGGACGCTATAGCGGGAGGGGAGTGGGGCTGCATAATTAGCAGCCTCACGAATAAAATGATTGGAATGCGACTCTGAGGCTTTGAAGAAGTTCTCAGAGAGTTTTTTAAGGAATTGTTGAATTGTAGGGAGCTCTAGGTCCCGATGAAGGTCGGCATTGCGGACGTACCAAGGTGCGTTCGCAGCTCGACGACAGAAAAGGTTTTGAACTACTTGGAGTTCATTAATAATTTTAGGGTTAGAGTGGGCGAAAATGGGGCCCGCGTAGGACATGACTGGTCGTATACAGACCTTATAAAGGGTACGCTTGTTTCTGAGGGACATTTTACTGTGTCGGCCCAACATACTGTTGAGCCTATTCAGGTAAAAACGTGCGTGACGGGTTACTCTTTTGACGTGGGGCCTGAAAGTTAGCCCTGTGTCTAGAGTGACACCTAAATATTTGGCAGACGTATGCCAGGGGACAGGGGTCCCTAGCATACGTATTGGTGGAGTGTTTTTGAGACGGCGTCGTTTATAATCGAAGTGAACGGCGGAGCTCTTCTCCGGGTTCACATCGATGCGCCATTTTTTGAACCAAGCTCCTAGGTCATCAACTGACTTTTGGACCTTGTTCCGTATGAAAGGTAGCGAGATACCTTTGCAGTAGAGAGCAGTGTCGTCTGCGAAGAGGGAGAGCTGAACACCTTTCGGCGGAATGGGAATGTCGTTGGTGAACAGTATGTACAGCAGAGGAGCAAGAACTGAGCCCTGAGGGACACCAGCTTTGATGGGGCGCTGTGAAGATAGCGTGCCTTCGTGTCTAAAACGAAAGGTACGATGATTAAGATAAGAGGCCACGAGACGTACTAGACGATCGGGGAGACCTATTTTGTATAGTTTGTAGATAAGGCCTGTATGCCAGACTCTATCGAAGGCTTTGGCGATGTCGAAAAAGACCGCGATAGTCTTATGACGACGGGGATAAAAACCGCTGAGGATATATTCCACAATACGGTGAACTTGTTGGGGGCAGGAGTGTTTCGCTCGGAAACCGAATTGATGGGGAATGATAAGAGGGTCACTGTCTGTGGGAAACAGATGGCGCCTCATGCGATTTTGAATGACTCTTTCAAAGAGCTTGCCCATGGCCTTGAGGAGGCTAATGGGACGATGACTGGAGGGGAGATTAAGAGGCTTGCCTGGCTTGGGAATACCAATCACAGTTGCCTCTTTCCACGTAGTGGGAAAGTAACTAAGGTTGAAGCAGGCATTGAAGATAATAGATAAAAGGGTTAGCACCTGCTCAGGAAAGTTTTTTAGGGCTTGGTTGGAGATGCCATCCGCGCCCGGAGCCTTTTTAGGCTTAAGTCCTTTGATGAGGGATGAAAGCTCATCATTGGACACAGAGATAGGTTCGGAGGCTGTAGGGGGCGAGTTCCGGCGGCGGACCTCGTCCTCCACTGCCTGGACGTGTGAGGGGTCTACGGGTTGAGAGCTAGGAGAGCATTGAGCGGCAATGCTGTCTGCAAAGCACTCAGCCTTTTCCTCGTCCTCGAAAGCTACCGTACCGTCGGGACGGGAGAGAGGGGGAGTGTGGAAGATAGCGTCTATGCGGAGGGCTCTTGCCATCTGATAGTACGCTGTATGAGAGGGAGAGATATTCTCCATGAGCTTACTCTTTTAGAGGTCTCGAAATTCAGAGAGGCGGAAACGGAGTTCTCGTTGAAGACGATTGGCCGTGCGCCTATATTCGGGCGTGGGATATTTTGCTGCTCTCCGGAAAGCAGCTTTTTTGGCTTTTAATAGGTTGCTAATATGCAGGGGAAGCCCACTATTATTAGCAACCGGGACGACCCTTTCATTCTCCTTAAGGGAGGTTTTAATAAGGGTGGAGAGTGAATCGACCGCGGTGTCGATTTTTTCAGGACTGTCTAAGTCCGAAGATAGGGAGATGGGGGAGTCCTGTGAGTCCAGAGCTTTCGCTAGGGACTCCTTGAAGCCCTTCCAATTTGTGAAGGTTTTAGTAGAGGGTGTTGGGAGTGGTGGCTGATGGCCAAGAATGAGAGAGACCGGTCGGTGGTCGGATCCTAGATCGTCTAGTGTCTCGATTGCCCTAAGGTTGAGAGAAACTCCTTTGAGTAACGCAAAATCTAGTACATCGGGGGCATAGTCGGTGTTATCGGGAAAGTGAGTAACACCGAGAGGACTGTGGACGGTAATATCAAGAGACTGCGTGATATCGAGCAGTAACTTGCCACTACGGGTGGTAGTACGGCATGTCCATTCAGTATGCTTGGAGTTAAAATCTCCAAACATAATGACTGAATTGCCTAGAGATAAAATAGCCTCAAAATCTTTTTTGAGGGGAAGGGTTTTAGAAGGGATGTAACAGGAGGCTATGAAGATGGACTGATGTCCAGTCATAGCTAGCCTGCATACCGTAGCTTCCATGTTGGAAAGTTGCGGAGTAGAAATGGGAGAACAGTGGAGTGTCTTCTTGTAATAAATGGCCGTACCGCCGCCTCGGCGGTCGGGTCTATCATTACGAAGAAGAGAGAAGTTTTTGATGGAAAGGCCTTTAGTGTCCTTAGTATTGAGATTAGTTTCCTGTAGGAGGAGGAAATCGGTTTCACGATTTTGAAGAAAGAGCTTAAGCTCTGGGAGGTTATTTCGCAAACCGCGAATGTTAAAGGATACAAGCGATAAACCCTTAGGTTTGATACGACCGTGGGATTTTGGTAGAGCAAACTGCTCTGTCATTGTGAGTTAAGTTAATTAAGTTAACTTAATTTACAATGAGCACAAAAGATTATGATGCTCTGCAAGAGCGAGGAGACGGTCCTGAGGGGACCTCGCAGCGCGCAATTTGCGTGCTAACACAGCGATTTACTCAACGTTGATGTTCCTAATTGCGGAATACACCGTTTTTAGGTCATCAGCCATTGAGGGCTGTGATTGTTGTGGTTGAGGGGCGGAGGATGTCCGCGGTGGTACTGCCTTTTTGGGGCCCCAGGGAAAAACTGGAGGCTGCATAGGCTGAGAGAAGCCCGGAGGGGGCCGAATAGTGCCCTGAGGGGGCCTAGGAGGACCCTGAGAGGGTCGAGAGAAGCCCTGGGTGGGCTGAGAAAGGCCCTGACGGGGCATCCGTTGGTAAAGAGCCGGGAATGAGCGGTCATTGACCGGCGGTGGAGCTTGCCTACTGGGGCGAGGATGAGGTGCGCAAGGGCAGCCTCTGTAGTTAGCCGGGTGGCCCGTTTGTTTACACAGGACACACGCGGGTGGGGATTCGGCGTCTTTGGGCCGAGGACACTCTTTAGTGTTGTGGGGTTCAAGGCACTTAACGCACCTGGGTGGGGCGGAGCAGTTGGCCGCCGCATGACCATACAGCTGGCAGCGGTGGCACTGCGCCGGGAACCCGCGCCTATGTGGAGGCTCAACCCTCACTCTCGACAGGCCGCACACTGTGCGTACCTGCCGGAAGATGGCTTTCGCCTCCGGCACGTTGGTTAAAATTACTAGGGCAAGAGAGAACCTCTGGCCTGTTCTACTGTGCATTTTGTGCACGGCTTCTACGGGGAAACCTTGGGACTTAAGGTCCTCAAGGATTTCTTCGTTTGAAAATTCGAAGGGGACGCCGCGGATGACGGCCCTGACTTTGCGCTCTTCCGGAAGAGCGTATGTATGATAAGAAACTCGTTCGGCTGTGAATAGCCTGGCGAGTCGCCGGAAGTCGTCGATTGATTGGGGGATGATCTTAATAGCCTCCCCGAGGTTGATGGCGTGGTCATATTTTATGCCTGCGTTGTAGCAGGTTTTGGAGAGTTCTGTGAATTTAGCCTTGTCTCTTAGGAAGACAGGGGGCGGGACTTGCTTCTTGGCAAGGACTGGAGCACAGCGAGAGGCTGGCTTGGTCGGAGCGGGAATGTCTAGTGACATAAGTGGGGCTGAGGCAGCGGCGGGGGCTGCGGGGGCAGAGGCGGCAGCGGGAGCTGCGGAGGTTGAAGGAGCGGCAGGGGCCGCTGAGACAGGGAGGGTGCGGTTTTTAGCGGCGCGTTTACCGTTGCGCTTGGAGTTCACCGTGGTGAACGAAGAATCCCCGGTTCCGTCGGAGTCACAGGACTCCGATGAGCCGGTGCCAGAATTGGTGGCGGGCCTCTTCCGGGAGGCCGATGCAGAGGACTCGGAGCATGCGTACTCCATTTCTAATGGGGCGAAAGAGTTCTTTGTCTCTAGGTAGGCCGCAAGTACGGGCGGCGGTTGGAGTGCCTGACGGGCAGGGGGAGTAACATGGGCGGCGATGGCGGCAAGGGCCGTCTCATCGAGGTTTAGGCCCAGACCAAGAGTTTGGTTTAGGTCGGCGACGAGGGACTTAATTTGGGTAATTGTGGACATGTTGAGGGCAGTAGTTTTACGAAACGTATTTGATACGGAAGGGGCTAGTGGGTGCTGTTCTGAAAGGAACAGAGACGTTATGTACCTAAACAGTAAGGGCGGGATCACCGTTCTGAGAAGAACGGGACGTTATTAATTCTAGGAGTAAGTGCCCCTGCTCTCAAAAGAGCAGGGCCTTGCTCTGAAAAGAGCAAGTAACTCCCTAGAAACAGTATATACACGTACACGTTATACAAATAAATAACGAAAACAAAATTAGAAATAGTTAACAAAAGAATTAACAATAAAAATAACAATAACAAGCAAGACCAACAGTCAAACCGCCCCGCCCGGAGACAGGGAGGTAATAACTGGAGTTAGCGTAAAATGACTCACCAAGGCGTCGACGCTGTAAGCGCGAGCAGGACAGCGGAGGCGCGAGAGCGAGAGAGCACTACCGTACGGGGACGGATGCGCGGACTACCTGGACACGACCGCTCGAGAGCGGTGCCACAGGCGGCAGGCGGGGCGGCTGACCCTAGCGGCCGGCCCGTCTTTTATATGATTTGGCCGCTGCTGGCCAGCGGACCCTTGCCTCACCCCCGCGCCTATCTTTATTTATTTAATAACCTTACAAACTAATAAACATAATTCACTATATAATATTCTTATAACTACTTGTTAGACTAGGGTGTACATATCAATATTTTTACTTATTTACAGGTTTACATTATAATTTTCAGCTGCTTTAGGCGGAGAATCCTTCCTCCCGCCTCAGCACTATAAATATAAAACGTCGTGGCGCGGTGCGCGTGGCTTCATTTGCTCCGCGGCCGCGTCACGATAACATGCTCTTTGGTTACACTACTACTATTTTTTTTTATGTGCCTAACGGCCTAATATATTTATTATATAATAAAGTAAACATTTATTATAGTTTTCATTAGAAGACTATGCTAACTCTCCCTGTTCATACGGTGCCTTTATTTGGGAGAGTTATTGCACAGTTACAACTCAACCTTAAACTTAGTTATAATACAATCATTATTTTTTATCGTTCGATACAAGTAATACAATTATTTACACAAATTATAATTTAAATTCAACATAAGGTTGCGCTAGTTCCGCCGTATAACCCTTGCTAGTTGTCGAACCAGAGGCGTGGCCTGATAATTACACCGTCGTCATGGCTCCGCCCACCGCGCCTAGGTTGTTTAACTAGCTCCGGTTACAATAAGCATTTTCTTTCGTTTGTTTAATATTGTTGCGTCGTGCACAAATTATGCTCAACAACAGTCTTATGAAAACAGATTATCGCATAGCATGGGACACAATACACTTTAAATGACATGAATAGGTTGTTTAGTAAATTTTAAGTTCACACAACATAATAATATAAAGATGGTATAGTGATCGTGACTCGAGAGCTATGGTTATGGATGGAGGGTACTATTATTTATTCTGTGGTTGAGGCCGCTCGCAACGCGCTTCGTACATCGTGATTGGTAACGCCACCAGAGCTAAACGGGAATAAAAAATTTGAAAGTAAATTAAAGTTAAAGCTAAGTTTGCAGCGCGAAAGATCAGTGTAAGAGAATTTAAAAAAACGCGCTATATTTTTAATTAAACCGATACAGTAGAAAATCTGTGTTTTGTAGCATAAATATAGTTCAAATTTGAAATAGAGTTTTTATTTTATTGTAGCTATCTATAGTTTATTTATTATCAGTATCATTATAAAGGTGTTAAAGATCATTCCATTTAAAGTGTTTATTAAAAAACAGATTTGACGCGAAAAATTTATAGTATTAAGAATCTAAGCCTATGATATTAAGAATCGTCGTTAAGTTAGTTTTAATAGATCACAAACCTTTACAATTGATAAATCCTGCGCGTATAGTTTTTTAGCTTCCATAGAGAAAATGGCATAGTCCTATCATCCGTTAATTTGTTACCTGTTTGTATTAAATATGAGGTATAACTATCTCCTATATTTACACGAACACTACATTAATTCAAACTAATTTTACGGAATTAATCGAAAAATCGTATTGAGTTTCAAATTTCAATTTTTAATTCCCACACCATCCTAGTTACAGTACCGAGTGAAGCTGGCTACGGTCGAGCGTGTGCCTTCTGGACTATCATAAGTCAGCGTAGACACAGACAAGATTGGCTACATCTTGAAGCGAACTTTCATTAAAACTATAAGCCGCTGAAGAATATTAAGCTTGGTTGTGAATGTGGTCTCTCTTACATAGGACAATCAAAAATATCTAGAAAAATCCGCATAAAAGATCGTAATATAGCTGACGTGAACAACAGACGCTCCGGGAAGTCAGCAGTCTGTGAGCTTGCTCAAGATCGTTCCCGCCATTACATTAGATTCTATATACCACAAATCCTCCCCAAAGGATACCGGCCCCTACCAAGGATGATTCGTAAAGCTATTGGAATTAAAAAAAAGATATCGTAATTTTAATATAGAAGATGGATTAATGCTACCATCTGCCTGGAATCCTATTCATACAAATAAATAAAATTGAAGTGTCTGTTTGTAATGTAAAAATAACAGCTTCTTACCAAATACATATGAAAGTATATACTATATACGATACTAATAGCAAAAAATAATTTTTAAAATTTTTGTCTGTCTGTACGTCTGTTTATTCCAGCTAAATGAAAAAATGAAAACTTATTAAAAAATATTAAATTCCACGCAGGCGAAGTCGCGGGGTACAACTAGAATTTAATAAAATTAAATCCAAACCCAAGCTTACCACTACAAGACTTCAAGATACTAGCTTGTTCTACGAAGGTCACACCAAAAATGAATATTCAAAAACTGAACGTAGCCGGGCTAACTATGACATCGGGAAGTCAAAAACCCCCAGTAGCCCCGTGAACACGGCAGCTTTAAAGAACCCTCAATATTGGAAATTAAAAAGTTAAAATTAAACGCGGTAAATCCGTAAAATTAATTTCATTTTATGGGATATATCTAATAATTAAACAAAAGATTGATTAAAATGTTCAATTAATAATATTTTCACCTGTACGTTGTCCTGTATAAAAGTTTTATCATGAGAATATATTTAAATAAAACTAATTATACGGATTTTATCGCGTATTTTAACTTATTTTATATTCCCGACGTTTCGGGCACTTTTCAGCACCCATGGTCACGAGGGGGACGAAACGTCGGGAATATAAAATATGTTAATATACGCGATAAAATCCGTAATATTAGTGTTATTTAAATGTGTAGTGTTCGCGTAAATGTAAGTAATCATTATGAGAATATGTTATATTTTTGAACTAATAAAAATAGGATTGTAGGTTTTTTTATTGGATAGGGTGACAAACAAGCACACAGTCCACATGATGGTTGCTGTAACACATAGACATCTACATCATCCTCAATAAAGAATCAAAATTCAGATGCGTTGTCACCTCTGAGGACTAAGATAGAATGCCTCTTTTTCCCGTAAAAAGGGTGTCCGGTTCTCAACACTCACCATAAGAAACATAACAACATTAAGCTGCTATTTTACGCTGCTATTCTGTGAGAGCGTGGCGCTTCCCTGGTCGACTCACAACTATACTTCGTGTTACAACTATACTACCACTATAGCTGCAGCATGGCTCTGCCGCGTATAAGTATACTCAATTTTAATTTTTTGACGTCTCCGTTCAGCAGTGGCATAGCAATAAGTTGCAGTGGGCCGCGGGTTCGAACGGTACAGGTATTTGTATGGCCTAGAAATAATTGTTCTTGGTCTTGGATCAATTTAACGAATATTTTATGTAAAATTGCAACTTACAAAAAGCTTGAAAAATCCAAAATTGCATGACTCATAAGATCGTGAAAAAATTAAAAATAAATTGTAAATTGTAATTCTATTCGTCAAAGAGTTCCATAGCAGTCACCAAAGTACACCTTCAAGTCGGGGTAAGGTCTCATCACAACTGACATAACGAGCACAATTTCTGCACACCTAGTTCTACACGTCGAGGGGTTCCTGTAGCAGATATCGAAGTACACCTTCAGTTCTCCATAAAGTCCAAGGCGTATAAGTATATTTATATATAAATCCTGCGTACTTTTAGTGAAACAAAATATTGTAATAAAAATCTGTGATTATAAAAATAATAATAATCTTATACATATTATTATTATTTTATACATATAGGTCTAGTATGTACCAAATTTGGTTTTTGGAATATTTTGTATTTCTACAGCGATCGATATTTTTGTTGCCAATTACCGCTGTTGTATGCAAACGATACAGTAATCCACTCACTACGGCGGTCGAGCGCGGAGGCCGGAGTGACAGTGAGGCAAAGCAAAGTGTATTTAGTAAAATAAATTATTACAAGGCTGCTTAAAACTCCGAAAATTTCGGCATTTCTCAGCCGTAACAAATTAATTATAACTAAACGAATCAAAATTAAACTGTCATTTACATTCCATAGCTTCCCAAATGAATAAAAATAGAAGAAAAAATAGATGGAGAGTTTAAAAAAATAAATGGAGTTAAACAATTGATATTTTTTCAAAAGTTATTGTGTTTACACCGCCATGCGAACTTGATAAATCTACACCTTATGCCACTAAAACCGCTTTGTTTATGTAAAAATAGCAGTTGATCGATTTAAAAAAAAAGTTAAACAATAATTTATTATCTTTCTGACAATGTGCTTTTTATATCATTTATACATATGTTCAATATGATTAAAACATACGATTTCATGCGACAAAACGTTGGAATCTTGATTTTTAGGCGTTAGTAGAACATAACTACGCGCATTGCGCTTAAGGTATGCAAAAAGAAAGAGCAAAGAATAAGTCTAAGCAAATCAAATCCATCAAAAATCGCGTATCACCGTGTGCAATACTGACTATTTTACTGAATTATAGAATCACGTAGGTATTTGGTATATCGTAGGTATCTACCCATGCATTGATATTGAAATAGTAAATAGATTCTACATCAGACATTCAAATCCTATACATATTTAGATACTATATACCATGTAGTTGCAGTGTAAGAACATCCACTATCCTATATCATCCCGTGCGTGTAGTAAGAGGCGATAGGGAACTAACATATCAGAAGATGAGCAGCAGCGTCTACCTAATAACGATAGAAACTATGGAAAATATTTCTCCTATTAGGAAACTTATGGGAGAGGCCTATGTTCAGCACTGGACTAGTATAATAGGCAGTAACAGATACATAGATGCTATTTGAGATATGGTAAGGGTGGTATTACCTAGACTTGATGCCTAGAGCTTAGTAAGGGTGGTTTGTTGCGCAGAGCCGGCGCACTTCTCCGGGGCGGGCGGCTCGCACAACGTGTCGGCGGTGCGCGGCGCGGGCGCGGCGCTGGCGTGCGAGGCGCGCGGCGACGCGCCGCTGGCCGTGCGCTGGACGCACCGCGCGCGCACGCTCGACCTCGACTCCTTCAGGTGCGCTCGCCGCCCCACTCACGCACTTACATACTGCAACTAAACTTTATACAAGTCTGCAGTGTTTGAACATGTTCAAGACTGTCCACGCCATTACAATACATTTGATAGACCACAAATCCTCGCAAAAGAACACCGATTCCTACTAAGGATGATTCGCGAGGCTATCGAAATTAAAAAACATCCTAATTTCAATGGAGAACATGGATGGGTGTTGCCATCTGTTTGGGATCCTATAATTAATAAAATTAAATGCAAGCCCCCGTAATTATGGGTGCTGTAAAGCATCCGAAATGTCGGGAATTAAAAAATGTAATTAAACGCGATAAAATCCGTAAAAATCAGTATCATTTAATGTGTAGTTTTCGCGAAATCATTCACATTTCTTATATAAAGTTTATATTTTTGACCGACCTCGAAAAGGAGGGTACTCAGTTCGACTGTTTTTATTATGAGTGTTGTCTCATAAATTTTTTTTCTAGGTGAACCGATTAAGTGTTTTTTTTTTTAGTTTTAAAGCTGGTGCTTCTCATGTAGTTCCATATAAATGTGATCAAGGACCTGTAGTTTTTGAGTTATCTTTAATAACTTATATTGAGTCGGTTCTACAAAACTTTTAATTTTGCCACTTGTTTACTGTTACAATTATTTTATAGGAGAGGGAGCAAACGAGCATGCGGCTCACCTGATGGTAAGTGACTATCGCTGCCCATAAACAACCGCAACATCAGGGGAATTGCAAATGCGTTGCCGGCCTTTTAAAAAGGAGTAGGCTCTTTTCTTGAAGGTCCCTAAGTCGTATCGGTCCGGAAAAATCGCTGATGGTAATCGATTCCACAAGGAAAACGTGCGAGGAAGAAAACATCTTCCAAATCGCACAGTAGTGGACCGCCAATCATCCAGATGGTGTGGATGGTATCGGAAGTTCTGCCGCGATGTGCGTTCGTGAAATTTGGCGGCTGGGATTAATCTGAACAATTCCTTAGATCACTCCCTGTGGTAGATGCGAAAGAAAATGCAAAGGGATGCAAAATCTCTTCGCAGTGCCAATGAATCGAGCCGATCGGAAAGGACTCTGCGCTGGATGCGGTAAAGTGGAAAGAGCTGGCACTGGGGAGCCCCTGCCCAGAGATGGAACAGTATTCCATGTGAGGCCGAACCTGCACCTTGTAAAATTGCAAGCGGTGTGCCGGCATGAAATACTGTCCCGCTATGCTGAGCACGCCAAGCTCTTTAGAGGCCAATTTAGCCTTCTCTTCCAAGTGACCACATAACTGCACGTCACTCTATATCCTGACTCCGAGGATTCCGATACTGGCTGAGGCAAGAAGGGGAGTGCCTTAAAACTGATGAGATACGACAAAGGGGATTTTTAGCGGTAAACGCGCAAACTTGTGTCTTCTGAGGATTAAACTGGACTAAATTTAGTCGCCTCCAATCCGAGACTTTGTTCAGCAAAAACTCGAATTCAGACACAAGTTTTTTCCGGTACTCAGCGACGTTTTCCCGAGAAATATTGGTACAGCCGGTGTATAGAGCATCACCAGTGCTGTCATCCGCATAGCAATGAATGTTACCAGTTAGCAACATATCATTGATATGAAGAAGAAACAGCGATAGTGATAGCACACAGCCAGAAACGGAAACAGAAACTTTTTTATTCAATATAGATTTTAAATAATACTTATTGAAAGTCACTCTTTTGTATAATTACCACTGGTTTGAAAAAAAACCTCTGTCCTGGGAAGGACCAGCAAGAAACCCAGCGGGACTTTTTTTTAAATAACAGCTTACAATCATTTATGTTACACAAATTAACAACACAACAAATTAGAAATAGCTTGGTAGCGATCACCTCATTTCCAGTGGTTATTATCATCCATAAATTCCTTAATATTATAATAATCCTTTTTATACAAACTTATTTTAATAAAGTTTTTGAACTTTGAACAGGTCAAATTTTGTATATTTTCTGGAATTTTGTTGTAAAAGCGTATACATCGCCCCAAGAATGAATTACTGACTCGATGGAGTCGAGTAACTGGTACTACTAACTTGTGTCTGTTCCTAGTATTTACAGAATGAATATCACTTATTTTTGTAAAACTACTTTTATTTTTGTGTACGTACATTACATTTTACATTACAGTTAATATAGGAATATCAGTAAAATATTTCTCAAAAACCATTGCAACGTCCTGATCTGATTCGTTTAATTTGTTATTAACACTTAACTGGTAGTTTAAATTGCAAGAGTTGATCTTACCAGTTTCGCTATTAATTATATTCCATGTCATTTTAATTTTATTAGAAGCCGTCTTAATTTTGTTGCTCAAATGCAAATACTTGGCTGTGGAGCACACTCTTTTAAATATTTTTGAATATTTTTTTACATATTCCCTAAATTCGACGCTATGATTATATGACCTTTCATGGTAAAGATCATATAACCTATGTCTGCTCTTACGGACTCCTACTGTCGCCCATTCATTAAATGACTTCCGACTGTTCAAGGAGAATGTTTTAGATGTAAAAGTATTATTAAATTCATTGCAAATAAGCTTAAATAATGTTCGACCTTGATGCTCCGATCTGCAAGGAAGCTGGTGATCCAATTGCACAATTTCTCGGAAAGCCCATAGGACGGGAGCTTCGAAAGAAGCGCTTTGTGCCAAATCCGATCGAAGGTCTTCGCAATGTTCAAACTAATGGCAAACGCCTCCCCCTTGGACTCTACTGCCTACGCCCATCTATGGGTCAGGTAGACTAGAAGATCACCAGCTGATCGACCCCGACGAAAACCGTATTGGCGGTCACTAATCAGCTGGTGATCCTTAAGGTACCGCATGAGCTGGCAGTTAATAATGGATTCCATTATTTTGGAGAACAAGGAGGTGATGGCGATATGCCTATAGTTGGACGGTCTGAGCGGTCGCCTTTTTAGGGATCGGGTGGAAAAAAGCTGTCTTTCATGAATTCGGGACTACGCCTTGGGAGTAGGAGTACCGGAAAAGACGCGTTAGAGCCGGTGCCAACTCCAGAGCACACGTCCTCAGCACAATTGGGGGGATTCCGTCAGGCCCACTCGATTTCTGGATGTCCAGGGAGAAGAGAGTTTTGCGAACCGAGCGCTGTGAGAACAGCACATCCGGCATGGAGCACTCACACCGCGGGATGGTGGGCGGTGTTTTCCCCCGTCATTAAGAGTCGAGTTGGATGTAAAAAGGGAGCCTAAAAGGTCGGCTTTGTCTTTTGTGGCTTGTGCCAGTGAGTCGTCCTCCCTGTGCAGAGATGGTAGAGATGGCTTACAGAAATTCCCTTGGACAGCCTTGGCGAGAGACCAGAATGCACGGGTTCCCGAAGGAAGGCGAACTAGTTTCTCGCCAATTCTTCCTATGTGCTCTGACTTTGCCTCGGCAATAACTCTTTTGAAGGACCTGGAGGCGAAGTTATGTGTGCTGGTGTTTACATCCCTAGTCGCCGAAGCCGCAGCCCAAGCTTGATAACACTCCTGCTTACTGCGTAATGCAGTCTTACAGGAGCGACCAAACCAAGGCTGAGATCTGCCTCCGATGGGTACCACAGATAATGGAATAAATAGTTAAATTCCCTGTGGCAACACATCAGTGACAGAGTCAGCAACAGCGCTGGGATGATCTGGCGAGAAGCAAACCCGCCCCCATGGGTAGGATGCAAAGAAACACCGCATTCCGGCCCAATCCACCAACCTGTAATGCCTATCACGGCGGCAACCTGCAGAACGCAACAATATTTTAAAATAAATTAAAATAAAATGAGTTCTTATTACCTACTTTGTGATTCTGTTTCAGCCGTATATGTTTCATAAACATTTTATCTTTGAACGTCAGGTGACGGAAGTTTAAGTAAGTATTTAGGAATATAATTTGCGTTTTTCCTTCGCGGATTAAATATTTTACTACGAATCATAGTATTGTCAAAAAATTAAAATATCTCAGGACTTTCACACATCAGATAAAAATGATATAAAGCGTGAGTGGCACCACACTCCGGATCAGACAATGGTCCGATGAGCCGAGAGGAGCATCGACGGGATTAGAGGTCAGCAGAAGGTCGAACAGGGAAGGTGTATGATCCTCCACGTCTGGAATCCGCGTAGGCGAAGTAACCAGTTGTGTCAGACCATATGCCAAGGCAAAGTCATAAACAGATCTCCCCACATGATCGGTTAAACGAGAACCGAGCCATTCGGCGTGGTGGGCGTTAAAATCGCCAAGGATCACGATCTCTGCGGATGGGACCTGTTGTAGCAAGGAATCTGTAGCCATTTGGACGTGGTCGATGAGTGGCTCTGTTTCGGCATTACCGCTATGTACCTATAGAGGCACCCGTAGACGCGCGGTTGGTCGTCGCTGTATACGCGTAGCTAAAGGATGGACAGGTCCAAACCTTCAAGACTACCGAGGCATCGAGAACAGATGTCCTCTCTGACATATACGCAAACTCCATCTCGAGACACAAAGGAGTGCTCCAATTTGTACCCCGGGTAGGAGAGATACGAAGTATCAGCCGGAGAGGACACCTGCGTCTCGGTCAGAAAGAGCAAGGCCGGCTTCGCCGTCTCGAAATGGTAGTGGATGGCGTTTAGGTTCGAGTGAAGTCCCCTAATGTTGCAGAAATTCAAGGATAGCATGGCAATGGTCGCCTTGGTATTGTTGCTCAGTTTGCTCCGAGCAGTTATGTTTTTGAGCGAAATTCGATATATTCTGAAGTTTTATTAAAAAAAAATGCAACTCAAGCCGCGAAAGAAATTTGACACGTTTATGGACCTAATGCAGTGTCAGTAAGAGTAGCACAAAGTTGGTTCAAGCATTTTCAGTCCGGGAATTTTGATGTCATAGTCGCAGCTCGCTCTGGTTGCCCTCATACGGTTAAAGTAGATGCCATTTTTGAAAAAGTCGAGCAAGATCGGCATATTAGTAATTACAAGATGTCTGAGGGATTGAGGATTGACGACAAAACAGTTTTGACTCATGTGATTAAGTCTGGTTATATATAAAAGCACCCTATTTACGTACCACATGAGCTCACTGAAAGAAACCTAATGAATCGTGTACTCATTTGCGATTCTCTATTGAAAAGTAATGAAACCGAAGCATTTTTGAAAACTGTCTGTCTATCTGTCTGTCAAGACCCTTTTTCTCAGGAAAGCGTGAAGGTATCAAGCTGAAATTCATAACAAATACTCAAGTCTACTGTCCCTTCGAGCTGTGAAAAAAACAAACTTCTAAGCTAACTCAATCAAAAGATACAGCCGTTTATGCCGCAAATTTTCGACATTCGCAAGAGAATCAAAACCTACAGGGTACTTCCCGTGAACTCAGAAACTTAAAATTTGGTACGAAGCAACGTTTTATAGTACAGATAAAGGAAAAATTGCGAAAAGCAAAAATTTTTAGTTACATCATATAATAAGAATATTTTTAATAATTTTAAACTTATATACCTACGGATTTGTTCGGAACCCTCGGTGCGCGAGTCCGACTCGCACTTGGCCGGTTTTAGTTATGAAAAGTGCGATAAATATGGTCAAAGGGTAGTCAAGCTCCACAGACTGAAACGAAATCCGGATTAACACGCAATAAGGTGCTGCTGTATGCTGGGATTGGAAGTTCGTCGTTTTTATGAGCTTCTACCGCTGCGCTTAATCATCGATTCATATATCTACCGCCAGCAACAAATGAAACTCAAGCAAGAAATTGAGAAAAAACGGCTGGAATTGATCAACATAAAAAGAGTGGTCTTTCATCATGGTAACGCCAGACCACACACATATTTGAACACTCAGTAAATTTGAGAGAGCTTGCTTGGGAAATATTAATGCATTAACCATATAGTCCTGACCTTGCACCTTAAGCTTTTTACCTGTTTCGGTCTCTTTAGAATTCTTTGATTAGTGTTGGGTTAACAACAAGAGAGAGACTGTCAAAACTACTTGTCGCATTTTTTTATCAAAAATCCCAAGACTTCTACAGCAACAGGATTATGTCACTGCCTACAAGATGGTAACAAGTTATTGAACGAAATGGCACATATATATTATAATTAAATGTAATTAAACTTTGCAAAAGAAAGTATTGAGTTTGTATATAAAATAAGATTAAACTTTTTCCTCGACCTGTTATAATTGAGATCAAGATATACATGTGTGAATATATGTAATAATTAAAAATAACATCTGTTCAAAGCAGTTCCTTACTACATCTACGTAATCATGTCTTTCTGTCACTAAATTTCCCGCAAACGAAAGTGTACCTTATGATATTGTACACAAATACGTTAAATTAAATTAAATAAAACTTTTTTTCTTTTTTTTTTTTATAGGATCGGGTGACAAACGAGCACACAGTCCACCTGATGGTAAGTGTTTACTGTGACCCATAGACATCTACATCTATCCTCAACAAACACTCAAGATGCAGATGCGTTGTCACCCGTGAGGACTAAGATGGAATGCCTCTTTGCCCGTAAAATGGGTCTCCGGTTCTCTACACTCACCATACGAAACACAGCAGCGTTAAGCTGCTATTTTACGCTGGTTTTCTGTGAGAGCGTGGTCCTTCCCCGGTCGAGCCGACCCATTCATGCTACAACCATAATATAGCTGCAGCATGGCTCTACCACGTTAAAAAACATTGTTTACGTTCATACCGCCAATATCAAGTACATAATTGTCGCTTAGGCAAATTATTTCGTTTGTTGACACTGCCAATGTCTCGAAGTAAGTACTAGCGTATTATAATGTGTTATTACTCTATGCCAAACACTAAATAGTCTGTGGTCAAATAATCGCACAAAGTATAGATTGTTGCTAAAGAATTTTAAATGTTTCCAACAAATAATTACTGACAGATTGACATTGATTTCAAATTGCGCAAAAAAGCGTTTATTATATATTATATACAGATTATATACAGATTACAATTACAGTTATTATAATTATATACAGACTGCGTAATATACAAACCTACCAATTTATTAAATTACGGTCGAATTTTGACCACTAGACGATAACTAGTTTTAACAGTTTTATTCCTTGTTTTTCATTCCAAAATAGAAGATAATTAATATTTATTTTTGTAGATGGACCATATCAGAAACACGATCAGGCGAGGGTCTACGCTCCGTACTCAAGTTACGCGCAGCGGAACGCGAAGACGCCGGCGAGTACCGCTGCCAAGCTCATAACCGCTTCGGCAGGAGCGAGCTGATTATGTTTTTACACGTCGAAGGTGATAATATGTTTTGTTACTTTTGTTTTATTGCGCTTTAATGGTACCTAGCTTGAAAAAAAAAACAATTTTACAGATTTTATCGCGTTTATTTTTAATTTTACCCGTGTAGATAAACGCTTCGCTGATGTAAAGCACCGACGCTCCGCAACGTCTGCAGTATGTCAACATGTTTCGTGTCCCAACCATATACCTGAACCTTATTTAAAAAGCACCGATTCCTACCATGGATGAGTTAAATTTAAAGAAACATCCTAATTACAATAGGGAAGATGACTGGGTGTCACTATCTGCTTGAGATCCCATATTAAACAAAATCACGGGGTGACTGAGGTGTCTAAAATAAATATTTTATCCCAACCGAAGCATACATTGCATATATTGCAAGACTTCAAGTTACTGTTAGCTCATTCTGCGATGATCGAACCAAATCAATAATTAAACGTTGAAGGTAGATTTCGTTAACTAAGACATTAGTTACTAGGGACCTCCATGACTAGGGACGCTGTAAAGTGTCCTAATTGTAGGGAATTCAAAAATTTAAAACTAAACGTGATAAAATCCGTAAAATTAGTTTTATTTCATGTGAAGTATTCGCGTAAATATAAGAAATCATCATGGTATCAAACATCATTGATGTCTTTTTATTTAGAGCCCCCGGAAGCACCACGGTCAGTGCAATTAGGTGGAACGAGTTCGCATTGGATTCGCGTCCGATGGCGGGCCCGATCTGAAGCCAACGTACAATATTCCGCTCTCTGCACCTTGCTGCATACTCTGCCAACTCCAGCTGACACAACACTCGCTATCAACCTAACACTAGAAGAAACAGGAAATGACGATACGTTAGTTATAATTAATTTATTTGTTCTATGATATAAATACTTAAAATTTGCTCGTTTTGTTACTTTGGTGTGAGAGATATAATTATAATTGTAGAACTGACTCTCAAGGATATCGTTCATTGAGTGCAAAACTGCAAGGTCTTCGTCCGGCCGCCGCGTACTCCCTGCGCCTTATCGCGTCCAATCACGTTGGGCAGTCGCCACATTCTGAACCGCTGCTCTTTACAACTTTAGAAGAAGGTACGAAACAAATTTTGCTTTTTTATCTGGCGATTAGTGGATACTTTAATATAGGAACACCTGAACTTGAAACAAAAAAGCCAACAAACTCGATGTCATCTTTATTGTTGCTCGTCTTCCTTTATGTTAGTGCACTCCTGATTGGCGACAGAAATAGGTCAGAGGGTGTTACCAACCCGATGGACTCTTTAGCTGAAATTATGTCATTCCACATACTTGAAAGTTAAATTTAATCCAGAAATAAAGGTATTGATAAGTGATAATATAAGATAATAAAGTATTAAATAAAAACATATTTCTTTCTCACTGGGAAGGGATATGTCTATATCGTTTTTTGTTTAGCAGCTCGAGAACATTTCACTAAATGTTCTTGAATTACTAGACAAAAAAGAGCTATTAAGCCTTGTTTCCTATATTATTATATTTTATGTGGCAACAACTAATATACAGTATATTAATTCAAAACAAGTTAAAAATAGTGAATAAAATGTTATAACTCAAAATATTTATTTATAGCTCCAAGTGGAATGCCGCAGAATATTCACGTAAAGCCAATTAATACGGAAGAGCTGCACGTGTCATGGTCGGTATGTGTTAGCAACTTCAATTCCTCAAAATTTTGTTTAGTAGTATTAATAAGCCTTAAGGAACAATGTACTAATTCTTTTTTAATCTATACAAATAAATAAAACTGAAGTGTCTGTTTGTAATGTCAAAATTACAGTTTTTTACTAAATGCATATGAAAGTAAATACGGTACTTATAACTAAAATACAATTTTTAAAATTTTTGTCTGTCTGTCTGTCTGTTTGTTCCGGGTAATCTCCGAAACGGCTGGACCGATTTTGACGGGGCTTTCACTGGTAGATAGCCGATTTCATAAGGAGTAACTTAGGCTACTTTTATTTTAGAAAAATAATTAGGGTTCCGCGCAAAAACATAAAAACCCTAACACGCGAGCGAAGTCGCGGGGAACAGCTAGTAGTAAATAAAATTAGGAGGGGAAAAAAATAACATGATCCCTTTATTCATGGCCAGATTTGTATTCAAAGATAACTTAGGATAATGCTAGTTTAGGAAGAAATTTCTCAACTTATTTTTATCAAATGCCAACCTGATCTACGCGTGGTGCACCTGCTGATTGACAGACGATATACTAGCAACCGACTGATAATGAAAAGTTTATCAAAAAACGAGAGTACCTTTTATCAGCGCAAAGGTATTGGCTAAGAACACATATGCCTTATCCATGCACTTAATATAGCCAAAGTATCCAACAAAATAACAGCAGGCAGTTTAGGAAAGTGTGGTATCAAAGTGTGGTATGTGTCCAGTCGTGGATTTAAAAATTTCGATTTCACGATGGAAATTCTATCATGAATACAGAAATATGTCTATTAACTAATATTTTATAATACTGCGAGAGTTTTCAAAATACTGTTGAATAATTTTAATAAATTTAATGCAAAATGTTTTACCCATACATGACCGTTTTAGTTATATTATAAATTAAGCCTTAATTCCTACAGACTCTCTATCAGACTATTTTAACACTGGTAGAGCCACGCGGCAGCTTTTGCTGTCGCACGGATGGGTCGGCTCGAACCGGGGTGGTACCACGACCTCACAGAATACCAGCGTGAAGTAGAGGTATACCTCTGCGTTTCGCTTGGTGAGTGCAGGTGGCTGAAGGCCCTTTTTACTGGAAATGAGGCGTACCATCCTAGTCCTCACGGGTGAAAACGCATCTGCATTTTGATTTGTAATAGAGAATAGATGTAGATGTCTATGGGCCGCAGCAACCACTTACCATCAGGTGGACTGTGTGCTCGTTTGTCACCCTATCCTATAAAATAAAAAATAAAAATATCATTTTTATTTTACCTTTCACTTATATGCTGTTTATTTATATTTTGTTATAGGCTCCCGCACAACACACGTGGAACGGAGAGCTGCTCGGGTATGTGGTGTCGTGGCGTGAGCTCAGTCGGCTGGAGGAGGATAGTGCAGAGTGGGAGGGGGCGGGCGAGGGGGCGGGGCTGCGTGCCGGAAGTTCAGTGTCAGTCGGATGGAGTAGCGCAGAGATAGCGCTGGGCGGGCTACGAGAGTTCGCGCGTTACGCGCTCACTGTGCGCGCCTACAATGCGGCCGGCGCCGGCCCGCACTCGCCCGTCGTATACGCGACAACTGCTGATGGGGGTGAGCCCACACACTATTTTTATACTTCTCCTTTACATCCCATTACTGGAGATGTCCTGCAGGATTTACTATATTCTTTATAAAGTTGTTGCCCTATACATTATCGTAACTTTATTCTTCTTCACATTGTCCTTTGTAAGCTTTAAAAATATGCTTAAAAATATTATATTAAATAATCATGCTTTAATTTTGAAGTAGAGAATGCCAAGCATATACAATAGGTTGTAAGATTTACATAATAATGATAAGTTTAACATTTAGAATGACACCACTCCAATCGTAAAATGTTCATAGAACTACGTATATTGGACCAAAAATGATTATACAAATCTGATGGTAGCCTTAGGGTTAACTATGACATCAAGACGTCAAACACCTCGGTCTTCCCAAGATCACGGGTACTCTAAAGTACCCAAAACGTCCGAAATGAAAACAAGTTAAATTAAACGCTATAAAATTTGTAAAATTAGATTAGTAGTGTAGTAAACAGGCTTTAAAAATATAAATAATTGACAAAAATGCAGAATTCTAATTAGTGCACTTTATTAATTTCCTAATTTTATAACAGTTCCCGAGACAGCGCCAAGCGACGTGTCGTGTGTATCGGAGGGTGCGCGTTCGTTACGAGTGCGATGGACGCCGCCACGCGCTGCACATAATGCGCTAAGTGGCTACGATGTACTCTACGCACCGATACACAATGCGCCTAGTAAGTACTACGGAGTTCTACGTACGGTTCTACGCAAGATTCTACGCACGGTAAAGTATTCATCCTATAGCAATACCTAGAATTTATACACTAATTATTGGCGCAACTCTTTCTTTATTCGCGTAAGTAACTTTCTTAACAATTTCTCATTCATTAACAGCGTTTGGGAATTATTTCGGAACTAACCTTCAAATAAGGTATAACAAGCTGTTTGCTTCAGAATTATTCGGCCCCCACTCTGCCACAAATATTTACTTCTTTTTCCTTTTCTGTATTCTTTAATTGATCGATTTTGTTTTGATAAAGCTTGGGTGGTCTATATACATTTTAATTTTTATATGAGAATACCATTTAATAGTTATTTTTTATTTAAAAATTAATAAAAGAAATGTTCAAAAGCTATTGGTACTCCGAAAAAAAATAAAAAATTATATTTGTTAACAAGTGATAGAGGTGCCGTTGTAGTTCATGGTTGAAATGTTTGCAATAATCAGTAAGTCAAAGAAATTAATAATATTTGAAGTAAACATGTATCAGTTCTCTAGTCCATAATCCTCTCGGAAGCGAGACCGCTATAGTGCGTGTGTGTGCAGCGTGGCGCGGCGCGGGCGCGGAGCGGGCGCTGGGCGTGGCGGGCGCGGGCGCGCGCGAGGCGGCGCTGACTCTGAGCGCGCCCGGCAACTACACGCTGCGCCTGCGCGCGCGCGGCCCGCGCGGCCCCGGCCCCGCCTCGCCGCCGCTGCACTGCGCCACGCACGACGACGGTACCCACGCAACTACAAACGAACAAATAATCGCAGCCCTATATTTTACCCAATATTTCATCATTTTAAACATTATTAATAATAAAAATAAAATAAAATTATCGGACATTGCTGAACGCGACGAAAAGGGGTCGCGCTCAGCAGTTGACCTTTAACTGGGCAATAGTGGTTGGATTATTGCAGTAAACCCGACTTTTCAGGTATTCCCATATCAACAAATCTAATCCGGTCAGTTTTACACTTCTAGAAGGCCATTAAATATCCCTGCTGTCTGCATGCTATGACATAACATCTCGTTGATGATAGCCAATGTATTGCAATAAGTATGGCATGTGGCGCCATCTTGTTGAAACCACGTGGCACAGTTATAAACCTGAAGTTCTTACAGTTCTTGTACTTACATGTATACCGATAGTTGATTTTGCCGAGTGGTGGCGGCGTAAGAGAATCAATCACCCTGTTTCGCCCCGTAGGAGTCGTAACAGATGACTATTGAATATGCTGGGAAGATTTTATGGCTTCCAATAGATAGATGTTTTACGCCAGACCTTAAATACTCATATCCGACTTGACAAACAGCGTTAGGCGTCTGGATCCTGCCAAATGTGGTAATTGCGGCAAATCCAGCATGTTTAGGTATTACAATACCTTCACCGGTTTAATACGGCCAGTAGTACAATATGGGCATAAGTGAACTTTTCAAGCAGGTGAAAAAAAAATACTATTCACTGTATACAATTATAAGTTTTCATAATGATATCTCATATTTACGCAAACGCTACACATTTAAATAAAACTTGTTTTTACGGATTTAATCGCTTATATTAACTTATTTTATATTCCTGATATTTCGAGCATTTTAAATCACCATGGTGTTCACGGGAGGGACTGAGGTGTTCGATATCCCAATATCATAATTAACCACGGATACCTCCAGATAAAATTATTAATTTTTGTTCCGATTACGCAGTATGAACTCATAGTATCTTGAAGTATTGAAGTTGTATGTCTGGATTGGGATTTAATTTTATTAATTATAGAATCTGGATAAATTATAGATTCAGCCATCTTCTCTGTTGAAATTAGGATGTATTTTGAATTCAACAGCCTCGCAAATCATCCTTGTAAGGAATCGGTGTTCTTTATAGAGAATTTGTGGTTTATCGTGGCGGGGGTGATCCTGTACGTGTTCACAGACTGCAAACTTCCCGGAGCATCGGTTCTTCACATCAACTATGTGTTATTTAACGCGGGTTTTTATTAATATTTTAGTTTGTTCTATATAAGGGAGACCAACCACATTCACAATCAAACTCGTACACTCCGGCATCTTGCAGAGTGCATTACATTTGACTGATGGTAAAAACTGACTAATCTTCTTCGGTGGCTTGAAGTATGTTTTGATGGAAGCAAGCTTCAAAATGTTCAGGCACATGCTCGACTGCAGCCGGCTTCAGTCGTTCAGTGTGACATAGGCACCAAAGCTTGTTGTCTTGCAAAAATCGCTTGACGTCTTGGATCTCGGCGGCCGGGTGCTTACTGTCACAGATCCCTCGTGATCTCTGAAACAAAGATTTACCCGCCGTAGCTAACTGTGAAGGATAGCGGTGAGAATTACCATTTAAATATCTATCTGTATAGGTTTATTTTTTCTATACACAGTGTGGCTCAAGGTATTATCAGGATTCCGAATTACTAACGCTTCTAGAAAAGCTAAAGAATTGTTTGCGTCTAACTCTATTGTGATCTGAATTTTAGAATTTATGGAGTTAATATGGTCTGAAAATGCAGTTACTTTATCTAAAGGCTATGTTATGTAAAATTTAATATATTTTTAAAATTTTACTTTATCAAGAAAAATTGTTTACGTTTTATGATTTTGTAGATAGAAATACATTGTTTGAAATTAAGAAAAAATATTTTTTAACACAAAAATTGAGTAATTCAATCGTAATTTAATTGTTACAGAAATTTGATAGCAAGAAAAAGATTGTTTAACAATGAAACAATTTATTAATAAAAAGGTTTTATTTAATACTAGCTGACCCGGCGAACTTCATACCGCTTAACAGTCGATTCTTTAATTATTTTAATTTTTTTTAATACTTATTCTGCTATTTGGAACACTGGGTCAGCTAGTAAGATAAAAAAAGAAAAAAGAAAGTTGATAAGTCAACAATTACATTATGTCAAAAAATAAAAATTATAAAAGACTATTGACAAATATTGACATTAATATTTATACGATACTAACGTCACTCAATTGTTTTACCTTCCCGAAACCCCTCCACTACCACTTAAACTTTATGGTATGGTATTAAAGTTCAAATTAACTTTTAAGTATTATTACGAATCTTTTGTATGGGAATATAGAAAAGTGTTGTTTTCAGACTTTTTCAGGCAATTTTTTAAATTTTTCTCTCTGTATGAACCATCTTCGTACTTCAAGGAACATTATAAAAAAAGAATTAGCGAAATCGGTTCAGCTACTCTCGAGATTTGCGCTTAGCAACACATTTAGCGATTCATTTTTATATTATAGACAACACAACTCCTTCCTTGACTTGAACACATGCGGAGACCCTCTTGGACAGAGGATCAAGTTATCCAGCATTCTTGCGATAACCTGTCCCATTCTTGAATAACGGCTTCTCTAATCTTTAGTACAGACGTCCCGTGACCATGGGTGCTGTAAATATCGAAACGTCAGGAATATAGAATAACTTAAAATACGCGACAAAATCAGTAAAATCTAGTTTTCTTTAAATGTAAGTTTTCCTGCTGAGTGTGGATCCTTTTGACACGATGTGAGCAGTGCCGGGTGTGGTGGAGACGCTGCGTGCGGTCGCAATATCGCATGACACAGTGCGTGTGGCATGGCTGCCGCCCGCCGAGCGCACTGCGCGCCTCACGCACTACACGCTGCACATACGCGAGCTCGCCAGGTACGTACTACGATTCACGCACTACACGCTGCATATCCTCGAGCTCGCCAGGTAAGAACTGCGCCTCACGCACTACACGCTGCTTGTACGCGAGATTGCCAGGTACGCACAACGCCTTACGTACTACACTCTACACATCCGCAAGCTAGCCAGGTATGCAATGCGCCTCACGCACTATGTGCTGCAGATATGCGAGCTCACCAGGTACGCATTGCAACTCATGCACTACACGCTGCTCATCCGCAAGCTAGCCAGGTACGCACTGCACCTCGCGCACTACACAATGCACATCCGCGAGCTCGCCAGGTACGTACTGCACCTAACACACTACACACTGCACATCTGCGAACTCGCCAAGTATGCACTGCGCCTTACGCACTACACGCTGCACATCCGCGAGCTTGCCAGGCACGCACTGCGCCTCACGCACTACACACTGGACATCTGCGAGCTCGGCAAGTATGCACTGTGCCTCACGCACTACACATTGCACATCCCCAAGTTCGCCAGGTACGCACTGCTCCTCACGCCCTATACTCTGGACATCCGCGAGCTCACCAAGTATGTATTGTGCCTCACGCACTACACGCTGCACATCCGACAGCTAATACACACTACGTACCACGCACCTTACGCGTTTCACAGGTATTTTGTTATTTGTAAGAGCGCACGTCAGTTTTGTGTAGTAATATTACTAATTAGCTCTTGTTTTTCTCCTTTTTTTTGGTGGCTCAATAAAATTTGCTTATTGAGCCACACATTGAGCTTAGGAAAAAATTGAAAAAAAAACGTTATTTTCAACAAAGATTTACTTATAATACTGTTAATTCTATTAGGTGTTGCAATTTCGTTAAATCTCACGTTTTCGTCACACACCCGTGAGTAATAGATGCACTGATTTTCTTTTTAACAATTTTGCCTCATAATGAAGCATTATGGAGTGTCTATAATTGCTAAAAGAGTAGTTCCTATAATTCACTGAAAACTTAGCCATTTCAACTGTTGTGCATTTGAAGAGCGGGCGGCGAGTGGTCGCAGCGTGTAGAGGTGGGGGAGGCGGGCGGTTCGGGTGAGGAGGGGGAGGACGGTGCGGAGATGAGCGCGGAGGTGTCGGGGCTGCGTGCGCGCGCCGCGTTCGAGTTCCGCGTGCGCGCGCACGCCGCGGCCGGCGCCGGTCCGCGATCGCGCGCAGCCACCGCCGCCACTGCGCAGCCAGACGCACCCGGTACCGTGACCTTGACATGTTATAACTCTTGCAATATTTTATCTGAAGTTATCTATACATTAATATTTTTACTTATTTAACTTTTTTTAATCATGTGTAGTGTTAATGTCCGGACAAAAAATCGTTTATTTTATAAACTCTTTTGCAGAAAAAAGAAACTGGCACCTAACCAAAGAATCAATTTTATTTCATTGTTTGATAATTTTAGGTAGTCTTATAGGAAGATGTAATAAATGTGCAAATTCGTCCATAGACTAATTTGCACGCTACTTACTTCTTTGAGGTTGTTCTTGAGATCCACATACGACGATATACGATTTCTCAACGCCAGAATCACCAGAAAACGATGGGTCGCGCTTCTCGCAGTAGCGCCCCACCACGTGCGAGTCGTACCTGCACTACATCGTATAAACTACCAGAACAACTTGCCCACATACACCATGCCTTGTTTTTATAGAGTAACGGTTACAAACAGACACACAGTCTACCAGTTGGTAAGTGGATGCTGTATTCGTACATAGATTTCTTCCATAACCAGACCTCTTAACGGAACCAGAACGACTTACCTCTGAACCACGAAACATTGGCTGCAATCCTCTTTAAGCAGCGCAATACTTTTGCTAGCTTTTATCACTTTATTTCATAAAATGGAATTTTTGAAACCCCATAACCACAATAACCATATTTAAAATGTTAAGAAGTTAAATAATATATAACAATATTTAAAACAATATTTAAGTAAAATGTTGCAGTTTTGGACTCAATGGAAAGGCATGCTAAGAGGCTTATTGGTGACCCAAATTTGGTTCAAACCAATCTTACCAGCCTCGAACACAGACGTAAAGTAGCCAGCCTTTTGATTTTCTACAGGATGCATTTCGGAGAGTATGCGCAGGAATTGCATAATTTAATTCCTCCCTCTCCCTTCCGCCATCGGACAGCCAGACGTTCGGCCAGTCTCCACACTTTCGTTGTTGACTTACCACGCATTCGAATCAAACGGTTTGCCACGTCGTTTACCATGCGTACTGCAAAGAAGTGGAACAAGTTGCCAGCATCTGTCTTTCCATCCAATTACAGTGTGGGTGTCTACAAGGCAAGAGTGAATAGGCTTTTGTTAAGTCAATGCGCTTCACCATCTTAAGCTACATCACCACTTACCATCAGGTGGAATCGTAAATAAACGCTGGCTTAGTAGAATATTATTATTATTAAGAAATGAGATAATTGAGAAAGAATTGAGTAAAAGTTGTGTCGAGGGATAAGTATTGTTGTTGTGCAGTGGGCGCGCGCATCTGGTCGGTGGGGCGCGCCGTGCGCGTGGCGGCGGGCGCGCGGCTGCGGCTGCGCTGCGCCGCGGCTGGCACGCCGCCGCCCGCGCGCCGCTGGGCGCCGCTGCCCGCGCCGCATGAACACGCGCTCACCGACGCCGGCGACCTGCTGCTGCACAGTAAATGCTTGCTTTATCACTAACGTTATCACGCCACCGCTCACTATACATTCTAACATGTTCAAAATGTTTGTTGCATTACAAAAATACTCTATTTCATAAAATCTTGATTAACTTGAACAGTTTAACTAATGGTATATGGCTAATGTAGCTTTTCGATGGGCTCTAAGTTCGAGTCCGTCCTACTTTTCTATTCACAGTTGCAGACTAGCTAAGCTTTTCCTAGTCTGTTAAAAAAATATACAGTCGAACTGAATCCCCTGCTTTTTTTTTTGAAGGCTACTAATTTCACAAAGGATTCATATCTAAATAACATTATACGAGTAAACGCATCTACAAAAATATCACATATTTTACTTTTGGGTCGATCGCATTAATATAGCGGACTAAAAAGCGAGTGTTTGTGTGCGAAGAAGTGGAGTCCGACGGCAACTACACGTGCTCAGTGCGCAACGCGGCGGGCTCTGACCGGGTACAGTACTCTGTACGCGTTCTCCGCGCGCCCGCAGCACCCGCGCCGCGCCTGCTGCGGGCCACGTCGCACGCGCTGCACCTGGCCTGGGACCCGCCGCCGGACAACGGCTCGCCAGTATTAGGTACGGTTAGAACCAACTGGGCAAATAATAGAAAAACCAATTTCCTTGATAGCTTACAGATTATTTTGAAAACCTATGAGTCAGCCCGTCTGTAAAGGATGCCAACTTTGGCAAAAATCCGTTATGAGCAGTCCATGGGGGAGGCCTATTTTCATCAGTAAGCTTTAATAGGCTGTAATAGTAATGGAATATAATATGTAGAAACTATTTACATCTGTACGATTTTTGACGTGACAACGTCTTATAATTCGGTGAACCTGGCTGCAGACTCGGAAAAACATGACTCATGCGGCGTTAGCTCGCTCTGAGGCGTTCCATTTAAAGTGCAAGCGAGAGCGCGGAACGAGCGACAAAGAAGCACAATCGGCTTCCGCGTTCGGCAGCGTTCGACATCTGTCTCTCTCCTACTTGAGTGAGCGATGCGTCCGCATGGACAGCTGCTATACAATAATACATTTACATGTTTTCGTCAAGTATGAAGTGCAGTGAAAAGTGAATGTGGTGTCAATTGTTTATAGCAACATTTTCTTATGACGTTGTCACGTTCAACTATCGTTAAAAACCGACTTTACAGACAACCGATTTTTTCTAAAATAAGGGTGGCAAACGAGTACCTATTACCATCAAATTGATGCTTGAGGCTCGTAGATACCTATAATTAAGAATCAAAATGCAGATGAATTTTCACCTTTAAGCACTAAGATGCAATTCCACACATCCAGTAATAAGGCTCTATCGGTGTTATTTATGTAGAGATTTTTTTTTAATTATTTTTAGGTAAACTTACAGTTTATTTTATTTTAATTTAAAATCAAATGTTTTTATACTTTTTTGTATAAATTAACCATTATAAAGTTTTGATGTGTAGATTAGTAAATTAATGTGTAGGGTCATAGAGCCGTGGTAGCTCAGATGGTTAGTGCTTGCTGTAAGTTTCACAATACTCGAGCAACCCGGGTTCAATCCCCGCTGGCACCAATGAAATTGTTAATTGCAATTTTAAGAGCTGATTTACCATATGCTCGGCGGTGACGGAAAACATCGTGAGGAAATCTGCATGCCTGAGAAATAAGAAAAAAAATATTTAGAAGACATGTGAAGTTCGCCAACACTCATTGGGGTAGCGCGGCGAACATTTCCTTGCCCTAAAACCCTCTTAGAAATGAGAGGAGGCCTATGCCCAGCAGAGGGACGTAAATATCCTGCAACTTTACTTTACTTTTTACTTTAAGGTCGCATGCTAAGAAAGTTTGCAATAAAGCCAGGCAACAATTTTCTTTTAAAACAACCTATTATGAAAAAGACTTATAAGTTATGTATCCTTGTAACAATAAAGAAAATCCATCGCCAAACTTCGCTATAATGTAATAGTACTAATAAATAACATATCTGCTTCAGTGTCATAATTTATTGAATCAAGAAGTATAGAAAATTAGACTATAGTACATAATATAAAAGTTGAGCGTTTGACTATAGTATAAAATAAAAGATGTATGAGCGCGTGGCAGGGTACAGCGTGTGGTGGCGGCGCGCGTGGGCGGGCGGCGGGCGCGCGCGCAGCTCGGCGAGCGCGCTCGCCACGCTGGCGCTGCGCGGGCTGGCGTGCGGCGCGCGCTACGCCGTCTGGCTGCACGCGCACAACGCGCTCGGCGCCTCGCCGCCCTCGCAGCTGCTCACGCTGCGCACCAGCGGCGACAGTCAGTACTTTTTTATTTGTTTATTTATTGAACTCAAAACTTCTTTAAAATCGCTGTCATTTGACACTCGATGAAACGAAAAAGAGACAAATATGTTAATCTTTAAGATTTAGCATGTGAGATAGAATACAGTATACAGTGTTTATTATAAATTGATTTATATTTTTCATAACATACGCCCTACAATATCCTACTCCTGATACTTCGTCCGGCATTCGTCCCATTCTCTTGAAGTTTAGTTTTATGAAGATTTGGCTTCTACCGCGTGTTAACTGCAGTTATATTATATTATAGCACATATTTATTTATTTAATTATTAAATTATAAATATTATATTAATTATAAAATTAGTAAATATTTATTGCACATAAAGAACAATTGCCTTTAGGTATTGTCTACCAGTCAACCACGAGCTAAGCAAAAAAACCTTAGCAGGTGCAATAAAAACATACATTACATACATATAAATATTGTTTTATAGGATAAGGGTGACAAACGAGCAGACAGTCCACCTGATGGTAAGTGGTTACTGTGGCACATAGACATCTACATCTATCCTCGATTACGAATCAAAATGCAGATGCGTTGTCACCGGTGAGGACTAAGATGGAATGCCTCTTTTTCAGTAAAAAGTGTCTCCGGTTCTCTACACTCACCATACGAAACACAGCAGCATTAAGCTACTATTTCACGCTGGTATTCTGTGAGAGCGTGGTCCTTCCCCGGTCGAACTCACCCTTTAACAAATGCAACTATAGAATTAAAAATTAGTATTACATTAGTAATTACACGGTCTGTCTTAATTTAGGAAATAGCGCGAGTTACTTGCCGCACATCACCTTATACAACTGGATAATATTTTCAAATGTCAAACAAATCTTTGATAAATTTAAAATAAAAAAAAACTCACCAATAATAGCAATCGCTAATATACGAAAAGTACGCATTAAAAAATTCCTTGTATGAAAAAATATCCATTATTGAGAAACACTGTGAAGAAGAGGACCAAACAAAAATTCATAAGAAGTATTGTAATGCAGCGAAATAGCTCGGAGAATTTATTTTATTAGATACTAAATTGAATATGGGAAAAATATAAAACCACTGTGGCAATAATTTTTATTTTAAATATATATTTCTGTCTGTGCCAGAAATTATATAATCTTCATAATTAATTATGTATATATTTGCGTTTATATCCTCGTGTAGTGCATAAGAGAGTGCATATTGTGCGTAGAGGCGAAGGCTCCGCCAGGCAAGGAGCTGATCTGGGCAAACAGCACTGCGCTGCGCCTTAACCTGCTGACATGGGGCGGACGCTGCCCCGTGACACGCTGGACTGTGACTGTCGCAGACAGGGACTTGCCTGTTGAAGGAGACTCGGTGACGGTGCGGGCTTGTTTTTGTTTTAATATTTAGTTAAACCAACTAACAGTCCATTGAATGTTCAAAATACAGCCTATGGACCTCAATGCAGCAACCAACTGCGAACAAAGAATGATACATACATCTTTATTCATCAGGAATAATACTTAGTCTAATATCAAGTGCTTCAACCTGCAACTATACAAGCCTACTATTTAATTAGAGTAGCTTTTACGGATTTTGTCGCGTATTTTAGCACTCAAATGATCTTCTTATTTTGCTATTATCTTTTCCGTGACCGTGCTGTAAAGAACTCGGAACGACAGTGGTTAAAATTATACTAAAATCAAACCAGATAAAATCCGAAAAGGTGTAATATAATTCGTCATAATATAATGAATAATTTTTCTTATTAGTTATATTTATTAATAACTTTTACTGGCGAAAGAAATAGCTAGACAATGGTGCCCAGAAAGACTTATAAGCAGAAAATTATAGTTTCAATTGCTACATAAGTTTTATTTTAATCTATAAAAATAACTTAATAAAATTAGTACGTTTTGATTATTCATATTTTTACCTTTTCCACGAAATGCTTTCTCTTTTTCACTAATTTTATTCTTTTATCAGGTAAATAACTTAGATCCGGGAACGTGGTATGAAATACGGGTGACGGCATATTCACCTGCAGGTGAAACTACGGCACTCTACAGAGCTGCCACTCTTACAGTCAATGGAGGTAATCTGTTACTTAGATTAGACAAATATTTCTGAATGATTGAGGGTTAAACAGACCAGAACGTGAGCACAGCGTTCAAAATTACTATTAAAAAATAATAATTGCGGTTGCCTTTCATTTTAGAAGTTAATCAACGCATATAATGTTAAGCCTGATCCTTTTTTTTTATAGGATAAGGGTGACAAACGAGCACACAGTCCACCTGATGCTAAGTGGTTGCTGCGGCACATAGACATCTACATCTATTCTCTATTACAAATCAAAATGCAGATGCGTTGTCACCCGTGAGGATTACGATGGAATGCCTCTTTTCCAGTAAAAAGGATCTCCGGTTCTCAACACTCACCATACGAAACACAGCAGCGTTAAGCTGCTATTTTACGCTGGTATTTTGTAAGAGCGTGGTCCTTCCCCGGTCGAGCCGACCCATTCGTGCTACAACTATACTTCTAATATAGCTGCAGCATGGCTCTACCACGTATAGATAGAAAAAAATCTATTTCAATAGATATCGATATTCTTGAAGTTTTAAATAAAATTATTCGTGGACGATTACGTTACGAGTAGTAGCAATATTCGGATTTTATGCATTTGCCATAAGTTAATAATCTTAAGGCAATGGGACTTTACTGTGTGACGTGTCTGAGAGCTGAGAGAATTCTTAGCGCTAGCATTATGTACAGGGTTTTACTGGCAGTAAATCTTTAAAATAAAAAATAAATAAAAACTAAAAACATTGCTATTAATACACACTACATTACTTAAACTTTAGAGGCATTGTTGTTTGAATAACGTATTTGAGGAATTATGACGTCGTTTACTCCAAACAAGATTTATAACAAAAACAGAGCAATACCCAACACTGATGATGATGCTCAAATCATTGTTATATTGTTTGTTAGTGATCGAATGTGATTTAGTCATGCGGTGGCGGCAATTCACTTCAACACACTCCATGGATGCGGTGATGGGAACGGTTAATTACAGAATTATCCAAAACTACTCGTGATCTACAGTATGGCTATCTCGTCATACGGACTCCTTTTTTTAAAGAATAAGAGTGACAAGCGAGCACACAGTCCACCTGATGGAGAGTGGATGCTGCGCCGCATAGACATCTACATGTATCCTCGAATAAGAATCTAAATGCAGGTACATTGTCATCCCTGAGTACTAAGATGGAATGCCTCATTATCAGTAAAAAGGGCTCTACACTCACCATACGAAACACCGCAGCATGGATCTACGATTGCACGCCGGTATTCTGTAAAAGCATGTTCCTACTCCTTTGAGCCGACTCATGTGTGTTGCAGTCATAATATAGCAGCAGCATGGCTCTAGCACGTACAAAGTGGAGTTGTGACACAGCGTGCGATTATTGGCAATGTTGATCAGAGCGCATCGGATCGCCGACGGAGCTGCCGTTGACGGCGAGCGCGGCGGGGGAGGGTGTGCGCGGGGCTGGCGGGGGTGGCGGCGGGGGCGGGGGCGCATGGCGCGGGGCGGCCGCCGCGGCGCTGGCTGCGGCCGCGCTCGCGCTTCTGGGCGCCGGCGCCGTGCTCGCCGCCGCCAAGTTCCGCGCGCCGCCCGCTGCACCGGACACCACCACCAAGAAGCTACCACCGCCGGATAGTGAGTTATACCTCCGATACATTCGAAGTCTACGATTACGTGATTTATCCAATATTTTCTTTGTAATTAATACTGTTTAGAATTACTTTTGTATACATTCTTGCTATATTTTCTCTCTAAAGATACATTTTTGAAATAATATGTATATAATGTGTACTTAGTACATTCAGTGCACTAAGTTATGGTATATAAATTCTCCGTAACTTTTAATATAGTTCTTTATTTTATAAGCTGCGAACGTTTTTCGACAATGATTTATTTTGTTTGTTAGCAATAGGTCCCCGTCACAATTACATTAGTGTTCGCGAAGGGCATAAACCAAAGTATGCAAACCAACAGCAACACTACACATCTTAGTGTAGCACAGAACAGCCTCTCAGAAACACTATCTTCCTTGCAATCGGCAGAAGAATTACCACAACGTACAGAACCACCATACTGTCTTAGAACTCGTAGAACGACTTAGGCGGAATCTCCTGTGCACAACGCCTACAGTGAACTTTATACTGCACCAACGAGTGAGGGAGGTTTATTGATATACTCTCAATTCCATCTCGCCACTATCTATATGGTGCTCCGCTTGAGTAACTATAGCGTTAGGCATATTAAAAACCCGCCAACATGTTTAATTTGATTGATTAAGATAACACTGTCATTATTAATGTGCCCCCTTTGTCAACATGATTTGAAGTTATTTCAGTTAAGTATGTAGCTTTATTTCGTAATTATGTAGAAACTGTAATTGTGGTAAATGAAAATACAACAGCGTGAATATGTTCACCGTGCTAGCTACCCGCCAGCGCCAATTCACAGCTGTAACACAGTTTTTGTTCTGAATTGCCCGTTTAGTGGTAAATATAGAAGTCTTTGTATAATATATCTCATTCTTACATGTCTTGATTGAATCAACCATCGCGCTGATTGAAACTTATTTATTTATTTATAATTTATTGAGCATCTTAATAAAAACGATTACAAAGGGTCTTTTGGCATTCTCTCCCAGTCAAAAGTGGCCGGGACGTGTAGAAATTAAAATTTAGCAAAGTTCGATAAAAGTTCAGTGGATCAGTAGCAGTGATATGAGGTTGTGTTGCGCAGGCGAGTTGATAGGCGAGGAGATAAGCCCGTACGCGACGTTCAGCATGTCGTCGTGTGCGGCGGGCGCGGGCGCGGGCGCGGACGGCGGCGAGCGCAGCTGCGCGCTGCGGCTGCAGGCGCTGGCGCGCGCCGACTCGCTCGAGCTGGCGCCCCCGCCGCGCCCGCACCTCGCGCCGCACGCCAACGGTACCGGTACCCACTCATTCACAAGTAGCCAAACATTCGATTGGTTAGTGGCACGGTACTCTTACCGTGTAGTGGCGGTGTAAGAATATCCATTGCGGGAATTGCGTAACAGCATCAGTGGTTGTCACCCTTGCCAAGCATGGCAAGTATGGATAAATACCCTCTATGAGCCAATCTATGGGGTAGGCATATCTTCAGCATTGAAGCTGTAATGGATGGATATATATTTATTTGGTAGTGTGACGGCCTGTCGCAATTTGTGATAAATTCAGATGATTTTAAAAAACATACTTTGAAATAGTATTTTCGAATGGAGTATATTCATTATTGAACTTGGCGATTGCAGCATGCAATGATAATAATGTATTCTGCTTGTTTATGATCTAGCGAAAAATTCAGAATATTATCAACAAACATTTATTTTATGCGTATATTCTCGTATAAAGTTTTGGTATATTAAACACAATACCTAGACCCGAAAACTTATCAATAAGTCACGCATTCATTACAATAAACATGTCATGTTAATTAAAAATAACCACGTAATGTTATTAAATATGAATATTTTACAACACGTTATATTATGAAAATATACCAATTAATAATGTTAAAATTAATTAGCCAACACCCACGTAAAAATAATTAGGTGTAGGTAAGGCATAAATTACCTACCTAGTTTGAAGGGTTACTCTTCAAACTATGTAAGACACATCATTTTTATTTTTTACGTTGATCTTAGCTAAATAACTTCAACATGTTTAATATAATGGATTTCCGCAAAGTAATGCCTAACTCTATCCATTACTGTATACATTTTAAAGTAGAACCAAAAATTTGAAAAGAACTACGATATAAAAGAATGCAATAAATTTCAGTTTGACGTTTGATTCCGTTCCAATAGTACAATGTTCCCAAAGAGCTATTTACGGGAATATCAATGGGCGACCGCAAAGCTCGGCGCTCGGTAGGACTTAGCCGATAAATCTGCAGAAAATGGCGCCCGCTGCACCGGCAATTTCCGTTGAATCTATTATTGAGGTCGGCCGGGCGGGGAATTGCCTGCTCTCCCGAACGGAACATCTCCCGTTGCGCTTCAATGCACTTCCATGTATTAAAATGTTTCCGAACGATAAATACCGATGAAGTAAAGCCATTTTTTGTTACGAAATATGTTCTTGAAATAGGAAAGACAGTTTTCAATGTTCTTAACTATGTCACATTCACTCCGACGTACCAACGCGAAACAATACTGTTGTTTTTCGTGTGACAAGTGACGCAAACTGGAGACCCTTTTTACTATTAACGAAGCAATCTAACGTAGTCTTAAGGAGTGACTTTGATTTTTAGCCGAGATGATTATTATAGACTAAGTTCTAATTTATAGGCCTTAGCATCAATATATCACCCGGTGAACCGTGTGGTCGTTTGTCACCCTTGCTTAAATAATAAAAGTCCATTAATAGTGTTATTCTATTTTGACCTGTTCCACAAAATAAACGATTTTTCTAAAATAATACTTAACATTTTACATGAGAAATAAACGTCGAATTTTAACTAGAATAACTGGATTTTCAATAATTGTAAACTGACTTCATATACGAGTATCGTCAGATTTATTTGTACTTTACGTCGGACTACGAGGGAAATATAATGAACTAGACTAATTACAAACATAATACAATAGAATATTGATTTTTGTTCGATATATGTTATTATAAAATTCTTATTGAAATATAATAGAAACTATTGGTTAATCCAATTGAGCATACCTTCGCATTAAAAAAATACGTATAGCATGATTATACGGTGTTTTTTAAGTAGTTTAAATACACACAAGTTTTCACTCGAATAATTCCAATTTTCCGATAATTTTATGTCAAACTTCAATTTGAAAAAGTGTATGACTCATAATGCTCATATGATCATCATATCATCATTCATGACACTCCAAAAAGTCCAAGACGTATTCAAATATAAATATTACATCCTACTTACTTTTAGTACGTACTTCTATTATTTATTCTGTGCTTTTAAAATATTTTAATAAAAATCTCTGATTATTATAATAATCAAATATGTATGAAATTTGTTTTTCGAATATTTTGTATTTATTTGTACAGCGATCTTTTTGAGCCGCTGCACACAACCGATACAGTATCCACTCACAACGGCGGTTGACGCCGAACTAAATGAGGAGGCACAGGCATTCTCTATTTACTGAAATAAATTCTAACACAAGGCTACCAAATCAACGCAAATTTCGCTATTTTGGAGCCGAGAAAAATTAATTATAGCTAAACAATACAAAACTACACTCCCATTTACATTCAGTGGCTTTCCACATGACAGATGAAGAGATTAAAAAATAGATTGAGTTAAACAATTGATATTTTCAAAAGTTAAAGTGTTTACAAGCCTTGCGGACTTGATAAATCCACACCATAAGCTACTAAAACCCCTTTTTTATGTAAAAATAACAATTAAACGATTAAAAAAAATATTAATAAGTTCAACAATCATTTATCTTTCCGACAATGTGCTTTTTATATCACTTATATGTATAATATGATTGCTAGATACGATTTCATGCGACAAAACGTTGGAATCTTGATTCTTAGGCGCTAGTAGAACATACCTGTGCGCTTTGCGCTCGGCATGCAAAAGTAAAAGAAAAAGCTAAAAAGGTTAATTATTATTATCCATGGAAGTATGATGTTACATAAAATGTCCCCCTTTTATAAAATTTATCTACTGCTTGGAATGTATTGTATCGGTATTATTGCACGTACGAAGTTTATCTGTATCCAATGTAACTCATTTGAGACAAGATCAGGAGTAGGCTCGCGGATAATGTCAGAGACACGGGGACAATACTTACATAGTTTATCATTAGCATAGTCGAGTATTACCGTAGCACTCATACCTCAACCTATCTTTCAAATCCAAATTCATTTATTTAAGATAACAAAGATCCATGGGTTAGTATTACACTAACGCTTAAAAACTAAGTGGTAGTATTTTGAAAAAAAATCTAAATTGTATTATATTATATTACAGTTAAATTAAATCAAATTCAATTAAATTAAATCTAATTTGTCATGTACCTAAGAGGCATTACCATCTGCTGTATGAGTCATCGTCCCCATGAAATGCCTCACAATAGGAGCATGCGGAACATCTGCCACCGTTCTTCGAATGTTGTTGACACTTCTCCGTATCCTTCCCATCAGTGACGCTTCTTTTTTCCGCACTACTGAAAATCGTCAGTTCGGGTCTTGTAAACAAACCAGAGGCACTACAGAAGCGGGAAAGTGCCAACATCATCGTGAAAATGTTATTGTACTGGATTCGCAGGGTTTTTAACAATTTTTTGGCATACCCAATCCACAGACACAATCCAATGTACAGACCCTGGTAGTACGCATTGAATGAGTTTATTTTGATCTGGTCCAAACAGCGGGTAAATCTACGAGCCAGCATATTGCCGCTTATGATCAAAGCCCTACGCCCCGTCTCTATAAGAAATAATAAATAATGATTTATTTCAATCCATCAGATCACAGTTACAGTAGTACATTTTAAATGAAATTGAAACTTTAAATTACATATGAATGAAATTAAAATAAAATTGAATAATATTAAGTTAAAATTATTAAAAATCAGGTCAAAACCATTAAAACCAAATTAACGCCATTAAGTATAAAATGTCGGAAGTCCTTTGATATTGCAGAAATTTCTGGAAAGGAAGAAAGGGGTTGCCTTTCTCTTATTGCTTCGCTTGCCCCGAGCAGGTTGTTCGGGGCAGCCTGAGCACCCACGTTCAGAAAAAGTAGGGTAGCTTAGGGCGTGGATGCCTAGCGAGGGCCTATGATTTTGCACGGATTCTGTTACCCTCCTGGGGTAGTGCTCCTTTTAATTCCGCTACCATGTTGATTGGGGAGAGGGGGATAGGGCCTCCAGCCACCTGCACTCACCAGGCGAAATTAAGAAGTAAACTTCTACTTCAAGCTGGTATTCTGTGAGGTCATGGTACCACGCCGGTTCCAGCTGGCCCATCCGTGCGACAGCAAAAGCTGCCGCGTGGCTCTGCCACTATTACTTTACACTTACCATTTTAGTCTGCCTTTAAAGATTTTACGAGATTCGCATATTTTCTCATATATTAGGCCAGAAGGACCATCGACCATTCAAAACCCAGTCTTGGAATCGAAGCCTGGCCTCCCCATGAGTTTCTCTAACATGGTTGTTAGAGAAGACTTTGTTTCTCCGTGGTTTGTCTCTTACCTGGGTCTTGGTCTGAACAGCTGCGTCCTGCAGAATATCCACAATATGTTTATAAAAGCTGTCTAAAACTAACATGTGGTTTTCCAAGCTGCATTACCCATGGCTGCAATCCACAAGCTCAGGAGCAAAGTCGACATCCCGTTAGCTGCTCTTACATAGGTTGTGGTATCTATTTATCTGAGATACATGTGTTTCCCCCCAAATCACGGCACTACGCCTCATCTCATGTATCAACAGATTAGGCCTTACAGTGTCCGGGTTACATTCCAGATAAATGGGCAGATGATCCGAAATAAACACATCTTTCAAAATACCTACATTCACAATGGTTTGCAGGGTTGACAGGGAGACCACACAGTGTATAACACTTTTTAGGGCGTTACTCACCGGCTACGGTTGTCGGAGAGTTAAGGGACTCGAAGATCAAAATAAAAGTATCCCAGGGCGCCTGTTGTTGGATGATTAGTAAATGAAAATGCTAAGTTACATATACAGACAAAAAGTAGTTTATTTCCTTCTACGGTTCACATGTATAGCTCCAAATATCAAGTTTTCACTTTAAAATACCCTACGAACTGAGGTTTTGACTAACCTGGTGGATTACACAATATTACAATGTTTATGGTCAATCCCGCGAAGCAGTGAGGCAACAGATATCCTCCAGGTGTACGCCGGTCGCGGTCTCCTGGCCGCCCAGTCCCAATATAGCCACCCGTTGAAGCTGCCTCGCCTCGTTCACATTGTTGAACTTGATAATGGACCATACTCAAAGTACGGACTAAGGACTAAGGACTAAGGACTAAGGACTAAGGACTAAGGACCCCTATGACAAGGCAAAAGAATCTATAAAACACCGTGTACCGTTAATTAGAGCACATGTGCTTTTAAGAAGACAAAAACATTAAGTACTTACAATTTATGGGATGATGTGTTTCAACACATTAAACTGCCCGTAGACATTGTGTTTAAGGGGCCGTACGCCCAAGTAGTCGTCACTTTAAATTCATGTTCCGGTGTTTTGATTAAAAAATTATATTTGTGCGTGTCCGATCATTACAACGGCTCGCTCCAAAAAGAACTAGGCCTCCCTTGGGCTACACGCCACCGTCGATCCGTGGTAGGATTTCGAACTAACACGAAAGGTCAATTGCATGCAATTAGCTAGCTCGATTCGTCAATATACGTTTCTAGTTACTTCGGACTAATGACGTTAGATGGCGCTCTGAAGTCTGTTCATCGCATGTAATAACGTAAATATGCTAAAATAATGTACACGAAAATTTTCGTGTTACAAGTGGTCAAGCCAGCTCCTAATTCCATGGTATGGATCGATAAATGTGTACGAGTCGGTTTTTAATATTTCTACATCCGCACAAACCCAACAACGATCCGAACATAAACCACTTTGCTCTCTATAGAATAGTTCATATGGGTGAGCATTAAAATCACCCAATAGATTGGTAGTTTCGACATCGCTGCTATCTTAATGTATACTACTAACTACCATAAATAATATGGCCGTTCATTGGGTGGACATGATTGATGGCCTGAAATAAAAAAATTGGTCGTAAGATTATTTAAACAGTCCAAAATGAGTTAACATGTGTACGCAGATTACGGCAGCGGGTCGGAGTCGAGCGGCTCACCGTGCGCCGCGTGCGCCGCAGAGCTGTACCGCGTGCCCGCCGCGCGACTTGCCGGTACGCATACATGCTGCACGTATAATGTGTCAGTTTTTTTATTGTTTTTAGGAAAACTTTCAGCTATTAACAATCAATTGTTTTATACATTTATGAAGAAATTAACCATGACTAAGTTTTTAAATGTAGATTAGAAAAAAAATTGTAAAATAAATAATCAAGACACTAGACGTGATTCATAGACACGTTGCCGGCGGGCGAGTGGGACGTGGAGGAGCAGCGGGGCGTGCGGCGTGGCCTGCGGGGTGCGCGGGGAGCGGGGGGAGCGGGGCGGGCGGAGCGCGGCGCCACCGGCACGCGCCGCGACACGCGACATGCGCACGTACCCACCGCTAGGTATCTAATACCTCTTACGTCAATAGCTTAATGCCCGAGAGTTGGTCTGACCAAGCACATTTTGGCGTGAATACGTCTTTAAATATCTTTCATTGTAGACTTCAGAGGCTATTCAGAAAACTGATGATAACATAATCGGGTGCGCACTGTGACACATCGCGAGCGGTGAAGTGGAGTGCGCTGCATATTTTCACGTAAAATACTGTTCCTGGCTGTGTTCACGACACAGTCACACTCCAATATTTTTCTGATTTTTAATCCACCATATTTTCCCGGTACATTCTTGTATCGCACAGAACAGTGATTGCTTTAATTTATCTTACTATATCACCGGCGATCTTTTTTGTCTCAATGCTAACGAATGTGCACACTGCTCTAAGATAAGACAACAGCGATATGAGTATGTGGAGCGTCAGTACAAAAAATATGAGAGCGGATCATACATATTAATGTTTTGCAACACGATCAAGGTTAAAAATTAGCAGTAGAAATACCTACTTTACATTCAAAACACCTTCAAGAGTTAGGAGAAAGTCCTAGTTTGAATTAACGTTTTGTAAACGAAAGAAATCAAACTATAGTATCATCGGGCTGCGTGTGATCGTTCGTTTATTATAATGATTATAACAGCGAGTGAAATACAAAAGTCAGACTTGATGCAGTCTTTTGCGTATTTTCTCAATTCGCCTACAATTTAACAATGTTTTGAAAGAAAAAGCAATGGTTCTTTTACCTATAGTTCTTACGAACATCCAATATTATTTTCTAAATGGATTCTTAAGCGATTGTTTATCTATTTGGCAACCATGGGGATTATATAACCTATACAATAAATACTCGATTTTTTATCAATGTATTATCAAAACTCTTTTTAATTCAAAATGTATCTGATCAGACCAATTTCATATAATATTATAATTTATTACTAAAATAATAAAATAACAAATGTCATAATGCTATTTAATTTTAAGTGTATAAAACAAATTACATGTTTAGATTTATTGTATACCACACTAATACAAACTACGTGATAGCAGGATGCTATTGTGAAACTGGTTTTGAAAATGTAATATAAATTATTTGTACAGTCCAACCGTACATTTCTGCTGACGTTAAAATTTTACACAAAACTATCGCTGTAGTTTGACAATTATAATATAAACTGTATTAGTTCACATATTCACCTCAACCGATGAACGCGAAGTCATTAACACAACATAACATATTTTAATCTTATATTTTTCATTTGTTTAATTAACTTTTTTAACATAAACTTAAAATTATTGTTGGACATTCGTTCAATAACCGAACATGTTTTTCTTCCCTAGAGCCTGATTTAAACTAGCGACCTATGGATTAGAGTTATTTGAAGTGAGGCGTATTTATCGTAATAAAAAAAAACAACAGTTGAAAAAAGTACTGTTGTTTCTAAATCGAAACTGTTCCTGTTCGACGAGCCATGTTCGAAAACAAATATTCTTACTTAGGGACGTTACCTAAGATGAAGAGATCGAACCTGTATCACCTGATTTTGTTAAATGATAATAATAATGTAGTATCTTAACTTTACAATTGAATTGGAAAACTTAATAAATCTATACAAATATTAACTAACGCAATATTTAGGTTAAGTTACGACGTCACCGATAACAAAAAAATAATATAGTTGACTCAAAATCTTATATAACATTGCAAATGTATCCGAAAATTTTTAATTGTGGCCAATATTATCTTTAAACTGTAGCACAATTTGACAGAAGCCAGAAGTAAGTGAGAGTTTTACAGCAACAGGTACAAGGCTGACGTAACAGGGACACATGGTACAGCTTAAAAATTATTCCTATCAAAAATTTGTTTGTTATTTTGAAACAGGCTTATGGACGTATTATTATAAAGAAACAGGTGGAATATGTTTCTAAATTTACCTAATATAGCCCGCTTCTAATCGTTATATATGAGAATACAAACGTACAAATTACAAGACAAATTATAACACGACCTATTTTAACACAAGTCATATTAACTAGGGAAAAATGAAAATTATTGCTTTACTTGGTTTACTACACTATTTTTTATGATGATTAAAGTTATGTAGTGTAGTTAATTTAGACACTTCGAAATGTAAACTACTTTTCTTTTTCCAAAAAAGCCACCGTTTCTAAGGAGATAGACGATAGTGAAGTTCGCTAGCTCGGGTAATGTGTTAGAAAAGTCCCCGAACTAGACTCCCGCATTCCTTGAGTCCTAGCATGGCTTAGAAGCTTCAGAAATAAAGTTTTATGAAAACTTTACTGATTGAATGATAGGGACGTGCATGTCATAGCCAGTGATGCATGACAAATATTTAAAAAAATAATTCTAGTAAAAAAAAATAGCCTTAAAAGATATGAACATAACTGCATTTGTAATAGTTGAACCTTTTTCCGCATGTGCACTAATAGAGAAATCCAGTAGAGGTCCCGTTTAATTAATTAGCCAAGTATATATTTTTAAATTTATGTTACAGATATTTCTCTGCGGCCACACTACAAGCGCGTCGTGACGATCTTTGAACGAAAATCGGTTGCTAAATAAAAGTGTTGAAAAGACTATACATAAACTGTGTTATCACTTTGTAAGTTTCATTGTGTTGTTCTCTAACTGACTGAAATAATTTTCCTGTTTAATAAAGAATTGATAATATAAATTTTGTTTCATTTATTAGCACAAGTGGCAAAGCTACGCTGCAGCTATATTATGGTTGAAGCAAGAATGGGTCTGCCATAGATATTATAATAATAGAAGGAGATATGCCCGGTAGTAGAAAATGTATCGGAACCCGGTGTCTCCAGTTGGCCCCTACCACCCGCCTACTACTACACTTGCAGATCAGTAAAAGCAATATATACGCAGTCGCGCATTCATTCGCATTTTATAAATCAGAACGTACTACACAATCAATTATAAACCGTATCCCTACAAACACAGCGTGCATTTACTATGCAGCGTGCATTTACTATGCAGGCGCCGTCGTTGTGCTGTGCAAAAGCCATTTTTTACATATACATTAGTGATTAACTAAATTGGAAAGTTATCGATTCTCTTTCATTTATACTAAAATTGCACTAAAATTGAAAATAAAATCAATAAAAAACGATATGCCCAGGAAATTATATGATAAAATTAAACAATATGTAGCTAAAAGTAAATTATTAAGTACCTAACCTACCTAACAAATACAATAAAAAAAATCCGATTATGTTGGTTTAGATTGTCATAGCGTATTGAAAAAGTAGGTATTTTGGCGTATGGTACTAGTTTTTGTAGGGAACCAGTTTGGTGGCCTTCCTGTGGAATCAATTCATTTCTTTTTTAAATTAGCATCTTTTGGGAAGCTGAAAATGTACGATAATAATTTATTTATCATTTACATATATCCTACGCAACTTCTTAACCTCACCATGTACCTGGCAAGCTTTTGTTCTGAAACCCCTGGTTGATCAAGATATTGTTAAATATATGAAAACAAACACACACTCATGCATAACAAATAAATAGCCAGGAGAATTATGTTGACTTATTTTTAATAAAAGTCACTGTTATAATATTATCTGAATTCTGAACCATGCCAATTAGGTATAATAACGTATTCGAAGCTTTTGAAAACATAAAAGTATGGAATTAGCACGAAGATAAGGCATAATATACTATAATTCAACCCAAAACACTTCACCGATGATTAAGGTCTCTTCCCACTACACCGTACTATACCATGACCGTGCTAGGAACGTGTTAGGCAAATAAATATTATTTGTATTGAAAAGTATGACACTGTTCCCACTAGACCGTTCCGTCACCGACCAATACCGTCGCGTGCCATGCACGGAGCGTCAACAAATGTCGGCGAGAATATTTGCCGGTGCGAGCTGGCGAGTATACGGGTTGTAAACGCGTATGATAACCGTTATATAGGCGTTGTAAGCGCGTTGCCGTAACTTAGTCATTTGTTGTCAGTTAACGAGATGTAAAGATGTTGTAAAGTAGAGGATGAAAAATTAATAGAATGTGCACGTAAATATAAGTTTTTATGTAATCTACAACACCCGAAATATATGGATAGTGTGAAAAAAGAAATGGCTTGGAAGGAAATTTCGGAACAACTAAAACAACCATGTTTGTTTATTAAATTATTGTTTATTTGAAGTAATTTAATACATGGGTTAGTTAACCTATTTGTTAGTTTATTTTTTTAGATAGATAGTAGTTAAGGCATTTTATTTTAGTATAGTCTAGTTTATAAAATGTAATATTAACATTATAGTAATGAAACGGATTCCTACCGGTTTTGGTGGATTTTGCATACGGGTATCATACGGATTACATACGGGTTGCATACTGGCATCATGCGGGATGTATACGGGCACAGAACGCCGTCGATCCGCTTAGTGGACATAGTAGAGCGTATCGTGTTGCTTTTCGTGCCTGATACGCTCCTAGCACGGCCATGGTATGATACGGTGTAGTGGGCAGAGACCTTTAACCTAATTATTTAACCAACTTACTTTATGATCGCTAGTTACGAATTCAGTGTAGTAAACGGTGAAAATAATCAAAATAATTAAATACCTTAGTCTTCCCACCGGGCTGAAATGGTTGACAAACTGAAAGAATAAACTATAATAGCAATTCGCCAATCGACTTTGTTGTCGATAGCATACGTTAGTGGATCTGCACAAGCACAACACTAACTCATCGCAAGATACACGATACCTCCTAAGTATAATGAGTCAACTAACATTATAGTAATTTTATAGGAGAGCGATTTGAAGGCAAATCGTTTATATTTTAATGAAATCAAACTAATTCGAAATATATTAAATGTTTTTTTAATAAAGATTGCAAGCTCTTCCTTTGGTATAAAATGATTTTGCTGATTTTTGTTTTTAAATGACATTTTATGTACATAGCTGGGTATACGCCAGCGAGTCTCAATAGTAAAATGGTTTAACTACCAGTTATATTCATGTACGTTGTACATCAAAATCCATTGTTTACACTAAAATATCATAAATATGATTGTCATTTTATTAATACGAACTTACTTTTGATTTTTTTTCGGGATATTCTGTCTCATTTAATAATAAAACGTTGAAATTACATCACTTGACTCATTATACTAGGAAAGTACTAAGCTATGTTAACATTTGAAACTTCGACGTATAATGGACTAATATACTTCAACGAGGCTTTATAATTACTCATTTTGTTTCTAATACTTTACGAAATATGAAAGGCTAGGAAGAAGAAGAAGAATCATAAACAAAAACAGCGCATTTTAAAAAATCATAATGTATTTTTCACTATATTTAAGTAGGAACATGTTTTTTGGCCTTACTAAAAGCTACAAGTTGAATAAATCAACAATAACAAATTATCAAAGTTGTATCATTAAAGTTTCATAAAAAACAACAAACAATCAATAAAAATAAAAACTAAAACAGGTATACTTCTCTAGTAGGTCAGTATAGATATTAACAACTAAAAATGGTAACTTACGTTAAACAATATTAATAAAGAGAATAGAAATGTATAACATAAATATCTAATAAAGTCTAGGCAATTGTAATACTCAAAAATAGCTATAAAGTTTAACAAAAGAAATAAAAATATTAAAGGTTAAAAAATCAGTCTGAATCGCTGTCATCAGCTGCATTAGAATTAGTTGAAATCAAATTATTAAAAAATAAATGATACTCTTTAGGAATTACCAACGTTTTACAAAGATCCATCAAATCTTTGTGCTTATTTTGGTCTATAGGAATGGGTGTCTGATAAGCTAAAGAAATATTATCTATATCAATATTCAATTCTCTTCGATTTCGTGTAGCTTTAAGTTTCTTTACACAATCTATCCACTTGTAAGCATCGTTTTGGTAACTCGTTTTATAAAACACTCTAAATGGATTTTCTGCTTTAACTACTACTTCCGTTACTTTATTCCAAGGCATTTTAGATCCATCATTAGTAGTTGTCCAGTTGTTTATAAGTTTTAGCTTTGATTTGAAGTCTTTTATTAAATCCTGAGACACTTCGATAACTTTGTATGGCTTTTCATCGGATTTGGCAAATCTAAAAGCTGTATACCATTGATCAGGCGTATAAAGTATTTTATCTTTCGTCTGTCTTTCAATTAAAGCGTGCATACTATCGTCTTCATTTTGCGTGTGACCCACTATTAGAAACCGATGCCTGATATCTACACTAAACTTCGAACTAGCTAACATTTACATTAGGAACACAATTCTGTTTCGATTTTGGCCTCCACAGTTGTCTGACCAGAACCGGTAATCTTTGACTCCTTCACCCACCGTATCCTCTATAAACTTAAAAACACAGCTGGAAATTTCATTTGCACCTCTCTTTGCTGTCTGTTGATGCCATGAAAAACAATAACCTTGGTGAGATCCCAGATTGAATATCGTGAAATTATACAAGGAAAGTTTCCGTTTATAATAAAAAGTACTTACGTTCCCGTGGGGTATATTAAGGCACTTTTGAAGATCAAATGCTGCTGTAAGAATTTCATTATTTTGTAATGCTAATTATTTATCTTTTGTTTTAATTTTTCTTGCTTTCTCTTTTTCTTTCAAATGCTCTTCATGCTTCTCTTTATCTGTCTGTGTAACTTGCTTGTTATTTTCGTAAATGTGGCATTGTTCACAAACATCTTTTTTGGGTTTATGAAAACCTATATTGATATTTTTATTAATGATATCTCGGTATTGTCTCACGGTAGTCGCTTTAGAAGAGTATTTATTAGAATCAAACCATTCATTATATAACTTAAACATTTTTGGGAAGGATAAAGAGCTCTCAAGATATTTTCTACTCGATTTTTGGCGAGTGTAATGTGATTGTACAGGAGAAAATGCTTCAACGTGGTCTATAACACTGCGAACCATATCTTCATTAATAATCTTTGGATGATTAATATGCCTTCCACGCTGATCTGCTTCAACAAATCCATTTCCTTTATCAGACTTTTCTAAAGCTGTGTAAACAAAATTAAAACTAATAGAAAGGGTTCTTAGAAACATAGTTTTGCAAACCGATATTTTTGTAGACTCAATATTATCTCCTTGACTGCTTGGAAGGTAATAAGAAATAGTGTGAAGACGTTTTGAATTTTCTTTATCCACAGTAAATCTTTTTTTGTCAGATCTTACAGCATATCTTGCCAAAAAATCCCATTGTCTTGAGTGGTCTCCAATACTCCAAAACATATCAAAAATTCTTTGCCGAATATCTTCTGCTAATTTCTCACTGCATTTTTTCCGACAAGTTACGGGGCAAGAAGTTTTCATAGTTCTCTTACTATGTACTTTTCCGTTTCTACTGACATATTCCAAACCTCTATTAACATTATATTTTCTCTCCTGATCCTTCCATTTTTTATGAAAACGTTCTCTTAGCCTTCCTTTATCTTTCTTAGCAATGGAAGTCCGCTTACGACGTTTGGCGTTATTGGACGGTGAGTATGTGATATCATTAATATCAGATGCAGGGGAGGCGACCGCAGGACTATCATTTAACTCTAAAACAGTTAAAATAACGCTTTTCAAAGCGTTTTGTCAATCATTTTACTCTAGTGCCCTGTGGGTTACATACACGCGTCGAGCTTACAATGCTCTGCGCGTACAGTATAATAACGCTTTCAGGATGTTGTTGCGGCTGCCGTGGCATTGCAGTGCATCAGGTATGTTTGCACAAGCGCGTGCTGACACTTTTTCAGCGATCATTCGGAAGAAGACAGCCTCACTCTTGCAACGCTTACGAAACAGTAATAACAGCATCCTGAGAGCGATATCTGTAAGATATGACTGTCCCATACAGAAGCACTGGGTGGGCGTAGTCATAGGTTTAAAATAATATGTAATTACTTACAATACTAACATAGTTTTAAGCCAATATTGTTACTAACAACATTACTAACATTATATGGACCATGGTCTGAAATAAAATTATTATTATTATTTTTGGGGTATCTATAAAGTTTTCTCATCTGGTTGGGCAGTATAAATATATAATTGTAAATGAAAATGGTAAACATACATAAATATGAATAAAATAAAATAAATACATAAAAAATACATAAATATATAAAAACCCAACCAGATGGAAGCCCTCGGCAGGGGAGACCAGACGGCCGAGGGTTAGGGGGAAAGGGAAAGAAACCGGCGGACGATGCGGGCGGTATCGAAGAGCACCGCCTTCTGCATTTGAGCCTGGAGCGGTCCGTCACGGAGTCCCAGTCGCCTCAGATGACCCGGGAGGCTGACTGGGATTAACCCGTTCGCAGAAACGACCACAGGAATAACTTCGGCCGGCAGACCACCCCACATGCCGGTAACCTCGTGAGCCAGGTCCAGATATTTTGTCACCTTATCTGTTTCGGCTTTCACGAGGTTCTCGTCATAAGGAATGGTAATGTCGACCAAAAAGATCCTTAACTGTGCCCGGTCCATCAGCACAATATCAGGCTTATTCGCAAGAATAGTCCTGTCTGTGATGATGGCCCGGTCCCAGTAGAGCCTGGCGCGGTCATTTTCGAGCACGGCTTCCGGCAAGTACTTATAATACGGCAGTTTCCGATCCACGAGGCCGTATTTCAGAGCGAGCTCCTGGTGTAGAATCCTGGCTACTAGATTGTGTCTGTGCAAATACTCAGAGTTAGAAAGCGCCGAACAACCGGAGATGACATGCCTAAGTGACTCACCGGGATGGCGACAAGCTCGACAGATGTCGACGGCGCCATCCTTTAGGATGTATCTCCGATAATTGTTGGTCTTAATAACCTGATCCTGTATTGCACAGACAAAACCCTCGGTTTCCCCAAAGAGGTCACCGAAACGTAGCCAGTGAAGGGAGGCGACTGTGTCTACGAAAGGCTCATGTAGAGCCTTGTAGAACCTCCCGTGGAGCTCCTTCTCCTTCCATACGGCCTCCCGGTCGGAAATGCACTGTACTGCTGGGTCTTGCCATTGCTCGTTGGCTAAGGATAGAGGGGTCAGTCCTTTATCACAAGAAATAACGTCCCTATAGTATGGATCATCCGCTCTCGTCAGAAAGTAATTACGGAGGCTGCACACTTCGCGATTATGCATGGTAAGCGCGCTTAAAAAGCCGCGCCCACCATGCTTCCGCGGCAAGTAAAGCCTCATTACTGACGATCTCGGATGATGCATCCTGTGGGACGACATTATAGTGCGGACTTTTCTGTCCAGAGCGTTTAGTTCGGTCTGAGTCCACCTAAGTATGCCAAAGGTATACATGAGAACAGGCATGACCCAACCGTTATATGCGTGCGTCTTATTCACACCGGACAAAAGGCTGTTAAGCACTTTGGTCAAGCGTGCATAAAACACATCGCAAACTGACTGTTTCATACCCGTCTCATCTACACCGATGTTCTGTAACATACCCAGGTATCGGTATGTTTCAGCCTCGGAAAGGGTCCTTATGTTGATGGGCATAGATAAATCTATGCCCTCAGAGTTAGCAACCCTACCCCTTTCGACATGGAGGACCACACACTTATCCGTCCCCAGCTCCATTCTAATAGAATTGCTAAAATCACAAGTGATGTTTAGCAATTCCACAAGATGAGAGCGACTGGAGGCGAATAACTTGAGATCATCCACATAGAAAATGTGGGTCACTTTTGTACCTCCTCTCCGAAGCTGAAATCCCCTCCCGGAGCCCTCCAGTAAGGTACTGAGAGGGTTCAGAGAGAGGCAGAACCAGATTGGACTCAGACAATCGCCCTGGAAGATACCCCTTCTTATCCTTATGTGGTTCTCCGCAGCCGTCATCCGCTCGCCTAGATGACAAAGGATCGTACTCCACTGCCCCATACACTGCCCGAGGAAGTCTCTAACTGTACAGTCAACCTTGTACAGCTCGAGGACCCTCTTCAGCCATGTATGAGGCACCGAGTCGAATGCCTTTTTGTAGTCTATCCAGGCGGCGGATAGGTTCCGACGGTTGCGTTTAACCACTTTGCCAATGACCGCGTCAATGAGGAGTGGTTCCTTGGTTCCACGACCACCGCCCCGACATCCATTTTGAGCGCGCGACATCACCTGATTTGAGTTCAGGTGACGAGTGATTCTCGCGCTCAAAATGGATGTTAGTGTCTTATATATCGTGGGTAGACACGTGATGGGGCGGTATTTGCTCGGGTATATGGTATCCCGGTCTTTAGGAACCAAGTGAGTGATCCCAGTAGTGAAGAGGCTCGGGAGCGACTTTTGGTCGAGAGCCTCTAGAAATTGTCGGGCGAGCACAGCGTGACACACCACGAACCCCTTCAGCCAGTAGTGATGCAGCCCGTCGAGCCCCGGACTTTTCCAGTTCGGGGCCCTTCGGACCGCCTCAGCTACATCGTCCGGCGTTATAATGACGGGGTCCATGGGCGTAAGATTCGCACACTGACTCACCACAACTTCCGTCCAAGGGCCCTCGCTGTGGTTTACGGGCTCTGACCACAGGCCGCGCCAGAATGCGACAGTGTCGGCCTGATTCGGTGCTTGACCCGTTCCACGTACCATTGGTCGCTCCAATGATTTATATAGCCTCTTCTGATCACTCTGGAAGAGACGATTCTGGTTGAACCGTGTCGACCTCTCGGTATATCGCCGAATCCGCTTCCCCCAAGCAGCGATTCTCTGCTTCAGGTCGTCTATGCGCTCCGTCAGTTTTTGCGTTATATCCGGCTGGGACAAACTGATGTTTGTCCCAGCAAACGCCATCCTGACGGTGCGCACAATTCTCGGCCTATTATTGCCCGACCTGAAGCTTATCAGCCTGCCGATGAGGGCCCTTGCCTTTGCGATACGGTCCTCAATCCTTCTTCTCCAGGCTGGGATGGCGCTACTTTGTCTAGTAGCGCGTCCAGCCTTGGCAAGTTTTTTTTTATTATTATTATTATTAATATTATTATTATTATTATTATTATACGTAAAATTATCTCCGTAATTATCGTTCTTTTTTAATTTTTTTTAGCACTAACATTAAGATCATGGTTTATTATGTAAGTTTATATAAAAATAATGAAAAACCTAAATTTGTTAGATGACTCAGTATACTTAGGAGGTATCGTACAGTGGCCGTACTACACGATGCATCCCCATAAATAAAGTATCGTTTTGTCATATTTACATTGCTTGTTCAGTCGCTTAGCGACATACATAAGTAGTGGTTAAGGAGCAATGTATTTACTACAAAATAGTACCGTCGCAGTGATATTTAAAAACAAAAATAACGCATTAAGAGCAAAAAATATTTAACGATTTGTTATTTTTCATGATTTTAAAGATAAAGATAGTAAAATACTTGTCCTTACATATGGTGATTCCATGATCTACAAAGATTTTGTTTTGGCTTCGGTTTTTACAGGAAACCACTAAATAACACGGCATTCTGATATTGTTTCACGATTACGGTTGAAAGTATACTAATACGCAGACGTGCGGACACAGACACGCCTCCTTGCCACTTCTCCTCTATTTAATATTTCTATGGGGTCTGCTCAACCGGGGTGAGATCAGTCTCTCACAGAATATAAGCGTAAAATTGCAGCTTAATGCCGCTGTGTTTCAAATGGTGAGAGCAGATTAGTCCTCGAAGGTGACAGCGCATCTGCACTTGCATTCTTAATTGGGGACAAATGTAGACGTTTATGGGTCCCAGCATCCTTTTACCACCCAGTAGACTATGTGCTTGTTTGTCACCCTAGTAATAACTATAAAATGTAACATAAAAGTCAGCTAAATACAAGGCTAATTAATGTATGATTGATACTATTTGTACGATATTCTACTAGGTTTAGCGACTTACCGCTACAATCTCCCTGCAACCACGAATCCAGGGGCTAGCTACAGGAGCTCGGGGCAGTCGTTTCAATTATAGTAGTATCAAAGTTCAGCAGAGTGTATCGCACAAGAGTCCATAGGTTACACGTACAACACTTCCCGGTGAAAGAGATCTTGAGAGATGAGCTTGAGTAACACGAAATTATTTGTATGCGCGCGCGTCGGCGGTTTTGATTAGACTGTTCACAATTGCCGCCAATCGATGTGGCGCTTATGTCGCACAGAGAACTATAACCTGCAAGATTACGCACAATCCCTGACGGGGTAGCCAGAGAGAACAGATCGCCAAGTGTCACGATCCTTACATATCTCTTTCGCTTCTTTCAGATTCATTATCTTCTTCATACATGCACGTCTAGGTATCCGAGTACTCTTGACCCTACCCTCTTCGAGCAATTTGCTCACATGGTCTTCGAAAGTTAGTCTCGGTCTACCTCGACACCTTTTAATATTAACTTTCGCGCTATATATTTTCTTCACCATTCGGTCTTCACTCATTCGCTCAACGTACCCAAACCACCGAAGCACGCCCTTATCAATTTTTGTGATAAGGTCATCTTTCAAACCTGCCATATTGCGAATCTCTTCGTTTCGCTTTCGGTCGGCCATAGTAACGCCGCACATTTTACGAAGAGATCGCATCTCCACTGCATTCAACTTACTTTTATGCTTCTTCTGGCATACCCAGGTTTCGCTGCCATATAACAAAGTCGGTACCAACACTGCGTTATGTATTGCAAGGCGTGCACTCTTCGCTACGCCCTGCCTTTTGACTAACGCAGTCAGGGCACCATTGACTTTGTTCCCGGCAGCGACACGCCTGTCCACATCTAAATCACATCTTCCATCCCGGCTAAAAGCACTCCCCAAGTATACAATTTCATTTACCTGTTCTAGACATTCCTGATTTACCCATATTTCACACTTCGTTCTCTCTTCGTCCCTTTCAAATACCAGAACCTTAGTTTTATTAGCATTCAAACGGAGACCTTTAATTTCACATTCCTCTTTCATACACGTGACTAATGCCTGCAGTTCTGCCTCTGATGGTGCAATAAGCACTGCATCATCAGCATACAGCAGACAATTTACTTTTATGTCACCCAATTTCACACCCAAACAGCTATCTTTCAGCTTTTGTAAACAGCCGTCGAGATACAGTATGAACAGCCAGGAAGACATGACACAACCCTGTTTTACGCCCGTTTGGACGCTAAACATGGGTGACAGGTCATGCCCTACCCGCACACAGGCTTTACAGTCACAGTAAAGAGACTGCACAGCCCTTAGCAATCGGCCATCCACACCATACCCCGGCAACAGTTCCCACATTTTCTTCCTTACAACCTTATCAAATGCTTTCTCAAGATCCACAAAAGCACAGAAAATCTTCTGGTTAACAGCCAGAAGCTTTTCCGTGATCATACGGAGAGAAAACATTTGATCCGTGCATCCTCTTCCAGGTCTAAATCCGCATTGTGCCTCCCATAGAAATCTTTCCGATTTCTCTTGCATCCTACGTGTCAAAACCTTCGAGTAAACTTTACTTGCTAAACTAGTCAAGCTGATCGCCCGATAGCACCCGCAGTCAAAATGTGAACCTTTACCTTTATATAAAGGCACAATGACTGCGGATCGCCAATCATCCGGGACATCCCCCGTCCGCCAGCACAAATTGCACAGCAGATGAAAGCTGTCCCAGACGCGAGGCCCCCCATACTTGACCATTTCAGCAGTAACTCTGTCTAGTCCCGCAGCCTTACCACATTTCAAACTTCGAATCGCACGTTCAATCTCTTTCATACTGATGACCTCAGTGTCATCGAGGTCCGGGTCTGGCGTGCCAGTCACGGCGTCATCCCCGGATCCCTCACTAAGATCATCACACGCATACATTTCTCTATAAAATTCGCTCCATCGCTGCATGACGTCCGTTTTTTCTGAGAGGACGTCATTAGTTCTCGAAAGCACTTTGTTCATTCTTAAGGCCGTCGCACCACTTCGGGTCCTTCCAACCTCTTTCCAGAAGAGTTTGGAGTTCTCCTTAAAGTTATGCGACAACCTTTCATCCGCTTCCATTCTACACCTTTCACGCACTTCCTCAATCAATGCTTTCGTGTGAACTTTCTGCAGCTTATATCTTTCTTTCATCTTCTCTCTCATATCCTTATCATTACTAGAGGCCAAGTAGTCTAACCATGCTTTCTTCTTCTTCTTTACAGCTTCTTTCACTTCATCATTCCACCATGCATCTCTTCTTTTACTACTGCCTCTTTTTATTGTTCCACACACTTCTTCCGCTGCACTTACCATTCCATCCCTAAGGTTCTGCCATGTTCTTTCTACACATTCGTTTCTGCCATCGATGGTGTCAAGCTTTTCGGCTACCCTCGCATGATATTTGTCCCTAGTATCCGCTTCCTGAAGCTTCCAGCTTCGGATGCGGCAGACCGACTGTGGTTCTGTCACTGTCGTCCGGTAGCGCCAACCCGCGAACAGACCCCTAAATCTAGTAATCACTAGATAGTGATCCGTTCCCAGGTCAGCACCCCTGAACACTCGCGTATCCATAACCTGTTTTCGCAGTCGGTCATCCACCAGGAACAAATCGATCATACTTCTCTCATTCTTTCTTTCTCTAGTATACATATGGATTTTCTTGTGATTAAACATAGTGTTTGTCACAAGAAGACCCTTTTCCTTGCATACCGCCAGTATAAGCTTGCCAGCATCATTAACCCTTTTATCGCCAAACTTTCCAAGTACCGACTCGTACCCTGGTCGAGCGGTACCAACCCATCCATTCAAATCACCACATACAACAATCCTTTCGTTTCCCCTAGCCAAATCTAGAACTTCTCTTACATTCTCCCAAAACTCCTCCAGCTCAGCCCTGGACGACGAAGCCACCGGCGCATAAACAGCCAAAAGGAATAACTTCGTCAGTCCCAATTTAAAGCGAACCCAGAGAAGTCTTGAGTTCACAAACTTATATTCAGTCATAACATCGACCAACCGAGAAGACAGCAGCACCCCCACTCCCTGGCAGGCGTTCTCGCTCACCGGGACTCCGGACCATAGAGCTAACGCCCCGCCAGGGAGCTCTTCAGTACCACTGCCCTTCCGTTTGGTCTCCGACATACACACGACATCTAATTCTCTTTCTTTCATTATTTCGATCAACTCATTCGTCTTATCTCTCATGCCTCCTCTAACATTCCACGTGCCAACTCTGCACTCCGTCCTCCACCTTCCGCCGTGTCGGGCTGTGCGTGACGGGTGGCGGTCCCCATCGCCGCTTTGCGCGCTGCATTCCACACCAACGGGGACGAGCTGGTGTGCGTCGCCTTGGGGGGACGCCCTAACCCTCGTTGACATGGGTGCGCAGCTGAGTAGAATTGCAGCCCTGAAAAGGGCTGGCAGGGGTCGCGACGAGCACGCTTCTACAATGACCGCTTCTACAATGCAAGATTACGGATGCATTCAAAATGAAAACAGTTGATCGCTAACCCAATGAATTTAATAGAAATATAGAAAAATAATATCTTCGAAATTGTGTTGCCTTGTACTTGTTATTATATACGAAAAAATAAAGAAACCAAAAACATTATATATTAATAATCTGTTCCAGTACGGAACATGCCGATCACCTTAAAAGAAGTGATTTCTTTTAAAAAATCGCTAACTTATAGCATAAATTGAAAGAAAAACAAAATAACTTAAGTATTAAGATTAACATTGTAAGTATTACACATTACTCTAACGGAAGTGGGCAAACCTTTACTACAGGTCGTTTAAAAATAGTATACTCAGCCTTTAAGGTCACTACACGAATGACTTGATCAGAGCCAGGATGAACAGCATGCACACGCGCGAGCTTCCATTGTAATGGCGGAAGGTGCTCGTCGCATACCACTACAACAGTGCCTTCACGAATGGCGGAGCCGCGAGCATGAAGCCACTTACTACTCTGTTGCAAGTGATGGAGATATTCTCTACTCCATCTTTTCCAAAAGTGCTGGACTGACTGTTGTATCCAGCGCCAACGTGTGAGACGGTTAGGAGTTTCGTCCAGCAAAGATACATCAGGTAGAGCCGTTAAGGGTTCTCCTATTAAAAAATTAGACGGTGTTAAAGGGAGGGGATCGGTAGAAGCCGAACTCATGGCGCAAAAGGGACGTGAGTTTAACACGGCTTCGATTTGACAGAGAAGAGTATGCATCTCGTCGTAACTTTGAGTACGAGTTCCAACCACACGATGTAGGTGATGTTTGAAACTTTTAACACTGGCTTCGAAGAGACCTCCAAAATGGCTAGCATACGGAGGTTGAAAGTGCCACGTAAGTCCATGTTGAAGGGTTTGTTGATTAATTGTACTTTGAACGACATCACTACGTAAAAACGCGTATAGGTCTTTAAGATAATTGTTACTTCCGACAAAATTCTTTCCGCAATCTGAATATATATCCGTACATAATCCTCTACGGGACGTGAAGCGTCGCAGAGCTGCTAAAAATGCATCGGTGGAAAGCTCCGAAACGAGTTCGAGATGTACGGCCTTTACGCTCATACATACGAATACCGAAACATAACACTTCACTATTTTCGCGTTACGTACTTTATTTGCACGAACAAAAAATGGACCGGCATAATCTACGGCCGTTTTAAGAAAAGGACGCGCCGGACGTATTCTCGGCGCTGGTAGTGGTCCCATAATCGGTTGATCACGTGTTGGACGAGCGCGAAAGCAACGGACACAGCGATGTATGCGTTGACGCACGATGTCGCGGCAAGACAATATCCAATAGCGCTGCAAAAGCAAGTATTGCACGGACTGAGGTCCTGCGTGCAGATAGCTTATGTGAGCGTCGTCGATAATTAAGTTAGTTAAAGCATGTTTTTCGGTAAAATTATTTGATGTTTAGATTCAAATGGTAACAATGATTGAATTCGACCTCCTACACGTAACAGTTTGTCACTATCCAAAAAGGGCGTAAGACGTCGCAATTGATTAGAAAGTAATTTTCCTTGAGACATCTTTCAAATATCCTCTTGAAAGATCGATTGTTGAGTAAGGTAAATTAGTCGATTTAATGAAAAATTATATTCAGGTACTGTAACGTAACCCGGGAACGAATTTTTAACCTTTTAGCATTTATTATAAAAACAAAATATTAGTGCGGTAATACGAATGAGTTTGCCTAGCCACGAAAATAGCATTATAATTTCGGCATTTTGTACCGGCGGAGTCGTTGACATAGCAGAAGATAGCGATAAGTTACGTTTTTCTTCACAGGTGCTCATAGTTTAATTCTCAACCAGCCAGTTGTCGGGACTTCGTCGGAGCCTCCCGTATGGCTCCGACGAAGTCCCGACAACTGGTACCACATGTCGTGTTGTACTATCGCGGTAGGTAGCAAGCCACGTGATACAGCGTCAGCAGGGTTATCGGCTGACGGAACATGGTGCCAGCAGCTGCCGGGAACGCAAGATAGAATATCGCTAGTGCGATTGGAAACAAACGTCTTCCATTCATGCGGTGATAAACGGAGCCAGGCCAGCACGATGGAGGCGTCGGACCATGCGTAAATCCGTTCGCGGCAGATGCGATCTCTGTATAAATTTGCTACCTTATCTAATAGCTTTGAAAGCAATAGAGCTGCCATCAGCTCGAGACGTGGGATGGTAAGGGGTACGCGGAGCGGAGCTACCCTAGTCTTCGCCATAATTAGGTAAGTATAAATATTGCCGTCCTTGCTTGTAAGTCGAATATAAACACAGCCGGCATATGCGATTTGGGATGCGTCAGCAAATCCATGAATTTCTATCGAATCGATATTGTTACTGAAAATGTATCGCGGAAACGATACCTGTGATAACAGCGGCAGCTCGTTTATGAAACGTGTCCACGAGTTAATGATATCAATGGGCGGATTATCATCCCAATCTACATTTTCTATCCACAATAGCTGAATCGAATGCTTGGCATAGAAGGTTACCGGTGATAGCAACCCGAGAGGGTTATATATTTTTGCGATCTCAGAAAGAATAGACCTCTTGGTGCATTTATGAGCGGTAACTTGAACTTTAAAATTAAATGTATCAGATCCTGGATTCCATTGAAGTCCGAGGACTTTAACTCTTTTGTCGTTTTCCATTTCAGAATATGGGACGTTTTTGAGCCGCTCACCATGATAAGCTTGTGGATGTACTGTAGCGAGTATCGCTGATGAGTTGCTGTGCCACTTGCGTAGTTCGAATCCAGCCGTTTTACAAATGTCGATAAGCTCTTGCTGCAGAGCTAGAGTTTTAGACTCCGTATCCTCTCCAGAAACAACATCATCGATAAATACGTCATTCAATAATAAAATGCTCGGCCTCATCGTGAGCGAGCTGCTGAATTGTGCGTAAAGCGAGATATAGTGAGGAATTTATACCGAATGTGACCGTGCGGAGAGTCTTCTGGCGATTTACGCCATAAGATGTGCTGGAAATCCCTATCAGTTTCACGAATCAGTATATTTCGATACATTTGTTTAATATCCGCAGTGAACGCTACGGCATGAACACGAAACTCTAAAAGTACGTCTACTATATCAAGGTGAAGCTTGGGACCCGTTAGAAGAACGTCATTAAGCGACAAATCACTCGTCGTTCTACAACCCGCATCGAACAATACGCGTGCGCGAGATGTTTAGCTCGATTCTTTAACTACACAGTGGTGTGGAATATAATAGCTGGCACCTTGCAAAGGCTCACTATCAACGAGCTCCATATGATTCAGGTCCTTATACTCCTGGAGGCACGTGTGATAATTAGTTTTCAGCTGCACATTGCGTTCCAATCTATACTCTAATTTTCGAAAACGAGCCAATGTAATTTGCCGTGATTCGCCGAAGCGCGGTGCATTGGGCTTGAACGGCAGGTCGACGACGTACCGTCCTGTCTCGTCCCGTGTAGGCGTCTTTTAGAAAAAGGATTCGCATAGCTCCTCGTCTGGAGTGTAAGTACGTTTCTCAGAAAATGATTCCAGCTCCCAAAACCTTTAAAGATTGTCGTTGTCAAACGAGCTAAAACATACTTGGAGTGGAGTCGAAACGATTGTATCGAACGTTATTTTACCTAATTATAAATAACCTAACACGCTATTCATCGCAATTGGTGACCCCGGAGGTCCAGTAATCATGTTGCCTAATAAAATGTGGGATAGTATATGTTACGGCCTACGGTTGCTCCCTTAAAGGATCCAATCCCCCGGGGCCCATCAGCAGAAGACTTCCCGAGCAAACGTAGGTCGGGCCTCCTAAGGCCACGTGGAAGTTCTCTAATTACACTAAATATATGGGGGAGCGTTATACTACGGCCAGTCGACCGGAAGGAATTTGGCGGAGTTCACTTACCTCTATCCAAGGCGACTGGTTCCTCCGGAGTCGGTCAGGTCGCATGTGGTTGTGTAGTGCAAGGGAAAGAATGGTGATGTGGTGTGTATCTGGGTGTGACTGATGGTGATTGAACCTAGACCTTAGCCGTCGGCAGCAGCCCGAGCGTCGACACCGCTCCAACTTGAGGGGGCCTTTCGAGGTTATCCACAGTCACTTTCTTGGTTCACCACGATGCTAGTCACTTAACTCTATCGTACTATTAACTAGCTTACAGAAGCCACTAACTATCGCGGGGTATAAGGTTACCGCACAAAACACGCCCGGAGTTTCTGGGTCAAAGGTCACTACCGTTTCGCGTGGCAATAGATAAATTCTAAATACAGAGGCCGCACTAGCTTATATTGTCGAATGCACTTATACAGATTCTGAGTCGGACCCAATAAGTCCCGGGAAAGGCTATCCAAACAGGGAATGCGCGTTATAATTCCTAGACAGGATATTTACTAGACGCCCTAACTATTCCGCGGTTCCCGCACAAAATTAACAGCGTGCAAACATTAGCACATCCGGCCGATGACTGACTCGCTTGCGACCCGCGCGCCACTGCCAAGCTCGGAAGAACTTCAGACCGGAATCGCGCCGAGCCGAGTGACATCTGGTGTCGATTCCGACAACAGAGTTTTGCGCGAACAAACCCCCGTCCCGGACATAAGGATTTAGGTCCGCGAGCAAACCGGTCAGCGGGACAAGGTCGCGAAGGCAAGTTGCAAGACCGAATCTACAACCAAACTAGGCCACCTTAGGCATCCCATCAGATCTTGCAACCCTAACCAGCGCCTCAAAAAATAGCCCTAATGTGGCAAGCCGGAGGGTCAGCCTCCACTGGATGCCCCTCCTGGGCATCGCAGCACTTTAACAAGTCCTGTACTGGACAGAAGTCCGACGACCTCCTTCAAAAACCTATCTGTGCCCCTATGAATAGTTCCGCAATCCGACCGGATCAGCTCTGCAAACAGCGACGCTACACGAAGCTGCCCCGACAAATTTTGTGCCAGCAGTTGCTTCAGTGCAGAGCGCACCCACAAATTCCACATGAACGTCGTCTGTGGAGAGCCAAACGAAACGCACAGATAGTCCCTAGTATGAATTTTCAACAAGTAGGCCTAGCCAGGCCACCCACCATATTATCATTTACTAAAATAGCGCGGCAGCTGATTTCAATCAGATAATCTCCAAAACTAGCTAGCCTGTTAGGCAAGTAGTCCTATGCTCATATTTCAACTAATTTCTCAAAAGCATCAATGTTCAACTACAGAATTAATTCAACCAAATTAATCACCGATGCGCATAGGTCAACTTGAAAATTAAACAAAACAATAACGTAAGGGACAGCCCTACTTCTTCGCAAAGCAAAATGATTAAACACTATCATAAACATAAACATAATTTTTCAAATAGTGCGCCATTCCATTTCAGATGAATTCAAATTTTCCTTTCAGCAAACAAACGCAACAATCAAATACAGTGATTAAATATATGTACAAAACACATGCAGTAGCATTTAAAGGAGTAGATTAAATTCAATTCTTTTAATTTAAACCGCTACAAATAGGAAAATTTCGCGGAAAGCCCAAAGCAATTTTTAATTTTAATTCAAGTATTTTTTGACTAAGTGCTCGACCAAACCAAATCTAATACCCCTTGACAACGTGATTCAACGCTCCAGAGGGGGCCCTAATCTTCCCACCACTAAGGGGAGGCCACATGGCGTGAACCCGAGATAAATAGAGCACAACCTTTAACAGTTGCCACTCGGGTTGTACGCCTTCACTGAGGCCGTCGGCAACAGAACATTTTGACAAGTGGACTGTTGACGGCTTAAGGCTCAGTGGAGGCGGCCGTGGTGGGAACTAGGCAGCAGCTAGACAGGGCCGCCTCCATCAAATGGGGAACAGTGGTACACCAGTCGCGGCCACTCAGCTAACGGAAGTGAGAAGGGTCCAGCGGACCGATGAGTGGCCGTGAAGTTCCTCTCCACACGCTGAGGGGGGGTGATGACACCCCCGCCCCTGGGGGAATTACCCCCCAACTGCTTGGGGGAGGGGCCCCTTTCAAACTTAGGGGCCTGGTGGCTGGCCGGCGAGCGCCGATTGTCGCCCAGCAGAGGGCGTGGCTGAGCGCCCCCGCCCGTGGGGGTCGAGGGCCTGGCAGAGCCCCGAGAGGAGACGCCGTTCGCACCCAGGCACAAAACGGCATGGTGATTGCCCTGGCAATGCAGACAGGGCCGTCGATGCGGACAGTCTCGCTGGAGGTGCCCTCCCAGACATGACCAGCACCAGCGGCGCTCCTTGGCGATAGTTCGCCTCGCAGGAACCGGCTTACCTAATAATTTCGGGCACAACGTTACCCGGTGATCAGATGCTCGACAATAGGAGCAGGGGGAGGTTGACGACGACTTGCCTGGCGGGTTCAGCCTCTCACTGGGCACGTCTCGTAAGTCGTCAACGGTGCCCGCCGCGTTCTCGATCTGCCGGCACTGCTCCTCTAAAAACCGCAGCAGGTCATAGAAGGGCGGAATATAGGAGGCCTCGTCCCCGCCGTACCTCTCCTCAAAATGGATTCGAAGGTCGAGAGGTAGACGGGACAGCACTATGCGGAACAACAAAAAGGCCCATTCGCCCACTGGTAAACCCAGCCGCCTCAACGTATTACAGGCCACCAAGACTGGATCCAACAGGTCCGGACGCAGTCTGGCCCGGTCACTAAGCAGCGGGAGGCTTAGAAGCTGCTTAACATGCTCGTCTGCAATTCGCCGGACGTTGGCGTATCTTCTGGCTAGGAGGTCCCGAGCAGTCTGGTAGGCGTCGTCCGACAATTTCAAGTGGCCGACGACGCCCAGGGCCTCCCCCTCCAGTGAGGCCAGGAGGTACGCCATCTTTTGTCTCGGGGTCAAGTCACTCCGGGCGTCCACTAGGCTGTCGAAAAGACCAACGAAGGTCAGCCATTCGGAAAAGACCCCGGAGAACTTTGGCAGGTCCAGAGTTGGGAGTCGTCCCAACAGCTCCGGCTGAAGCTGCTTCAGAGAGGACTCGGGCAGGTTACTCATCCGAGCTTCACGCGCCTCCTCGGCATACCTGCCTTCAGCCTCGATCAACTCGTCCGTGAGCCACAAGAACTGCTCATAGTCCGCAAAGCAGGAGTCCAGGACTCCCTTCTCCACATCCGAATCCTCGAGTTCAGCGTAAGCCTCCTCCACTGCGGCCCTTCGAGCATCCACCTGCTCGAACTGCTTCATCAAGTTATGGACCCTATCCGGTCGACCTATCAAAGCATGGGCGCTTGTGGCCCAGCGTAGCTCAGTCCGCAAACAACGGATAAGTAGCTTGGGCGATGTCATCACTATTAAATGCAAATTACGACGCGGCTTGAGCACAGTTTACAAAGATAACAAATAAAAAATACAACAAAAAATTAACAGTTAATAAATGCAGTTCCTATCAAATCGCGTTGAATAGAAATTACACAAATACGAATTACTACGTATCAACCAAATACAAGTTAGCACAAAAGAAAAGACACAAATCAAATTAACAAATAACAAATACTAGTGCGATCAAATCAAGTTAAATTCAAATGGCGCAAATACAATTACTACTCTTTAGTTCAAATACAAATTACAGTATAAACGAAGATACACATCACGGTCGATCAACAAAAATGCCTAGCTCGGAAATCGAACCTTCGATAAGTAATCCACTACAACTATCCGACAACGATAATTAACCGATTACGTAAAAATAACCATCTACCTACATGACGTATATCTCTAGAAAACTCCCGCTTGCGCAACCTAGGGCGCGGCTTTTCAAATCTACCCACTAACCAAAAAAAGGCAAGCAACAAAGAACAAAGGGAAATAATTCTATTATTACGTACAAAAAAATATTTTTACGTATTACGGACGGGCGTGATTGTAGATACAAATTAAACCAATCACACCAACGCTCCCTGCCACCAAAATTGTTTAATGTTTATCTAGCACTATGGTCGGGATCGACCGGGGAATCGAACCCGGAACCACGCTCTGCTACCAGTTTGTTACGGCCTACGGTTGCTCCCTTAAAGGATCCAATCCCCCGGGGCCCATCAGCAGAAGACTTCCCGAGCAAACGTAGGTCGGGCCTCCTAAGGCCACGTGGAAGTTCTCTAATTACACTAAATATATGGGGGAGCGTTATACTACGGCCAGTCGACCGGAAGGAATTTGGCGGAGTTCACTTACCTCTATCCAAGGCGACTGGTTCCTCCGGAGTCGGTCAGGTCGCATGTGGTTGTGTAGTGCAAGGGAAAGAATGGTGATGTGGTGTGTATCTGGGTGTGACTGATGGTGATTGAACCTAGACCTTAGCCGTCGGCAGCAGCCCGAGCGTCGACACCGCTCCAACTTGAGGGGGCCTTTCGAGGTTATCCACAGTCACTTTCTTGGTTCACCACGATGCTAGTCACTTAACTCTATCGTACTATTAACTAGCTTACAGAAGCCACTAACTATCGCGGGGTATAAGGTTACCGCACAAAACACGCCCGGAGTTTCTGGGTCAAAGGTCACTACCGTTTCGCGTGGCAATAGATAAATTCTAAATACAGAGGCCGCACTAGCTTATATTGTCGAATGCACTTATACAGATTCTGAGTCGGACCCAATAAGTCCCGGGAAAGGCTATCCAAACAGGGAATGCGCGTTATAATTCCTAGACAGGATATTTACTAGACGCCCTAACTATTCCGCGGTTCCCGCACAAAATTAACAGCGTGCAAACATTAGCACATCCGGCCGATGACTGACTCGCTTGCGACCCGCGCGCCACTGCCAAGCTCGGAAGAACTTCAGACCGGAATCGCGCCGAGCCGAGTGACATCTGGTGTCGATTCCGACAACAGAGTTTTGCGCGAACAGTATATCCGCTCCTAGTAACATTTCTACCGGTTGGGGTGTGTGAAAGTCAGGGTCAGCTAAGTTTAAATTTTTTAAATGTGACCACCCTGTAAAGGGCAGAGGTACACTGGGCATTTTTGTAACTAATTTTGGCAAAATTAATGCATCCACGGGTACAATGGGCTGCTGTTTATCCTTTGGAACAATTACAGATGAAACTATACCTTTAGGTTGCACAGAATCGCTATCGCCTATGCCAAAAACCGGAATATTTATATGTTTACGCGCTAAACCTAAACGTTGTATGCAAGACTCTGTGATAAAGGACGCCTGGCTACCCGTGGCTACAATACATCGAACGGTTGATACCTTTAATTCACCTACGCAAATATTAACGAGCGCTGTAGATAATAGGACTGTATTAGTACGAACTAAAGGTGCATTGGACGTGCAATTATCATGTACCTCGCTGCTGTTGGCAGGTAAGGTAAAAGGTGACTCAGCCGTGATAACACTCATTCGCTCTTTCGTAGGTGGGATCTGTATAGCACTATCTGCCGCCGCCCTTTCGCTAATGGCCGATAACGATTGCGTTGAAAAATGAATTAATGTATGATGTCGTTTATAACACGAACTGCAAACGAAATATTATTTACAATTCTGAACGTCGTGTCCAATATGTAAGCAATTAAAACAGATGTTTTTATTTTGCACGAATGAATATCTATCTTGGGGAGAACGATTTAGAAACTGTGAACATTTAGTTAATGTATGTTGACCGTTGCAATGTAAACAAGTTCTAACCTTATTACCATTACTTTTAGATCGAGACTGCTCTATGGGTACATTAAGGTTAGTGATGGAAGAGCGTCGCGCCGTTGGCACAGTACCGTCGGTTGCGTTGTTGCTCCGGCCCGAGAATTTTACTGAACTACCCACATTCGCCGATAGTTTCTTAGCAGAATGTACGTTTGCAATAGTAGAAATAGTTATTTCGTCAGCGGGAATTTCCCGTTCGAGGAAATAAGTTAACGCGCATACGTCTGGAATTTCGGATGGCTTACTCAATGAACGTTCAAATGTTCTTCGATTGTGCTGATTAAGCTCGTCAAGAATTAAATCTCTTTCGAAAATATCTTGTTCACACGGCGATTCATACATTTAAGTTATTAAGTTCTTCAATATATCTTAATAACTGTTTGTTGTTTACACTGCCTCTTCTACCAACAAAAATGATTATTGTACTATTTGGGGAAAATTTAGTAACAATAATTTTATTTAGGATGTCACTAAAAGATGCTCCAGGCATGCAGCAATTTGTAACTTTTTGTCCCTTTAAAGAGTTATTTAAAGTTATGCCTAGAATAGAATAGAAAAGAATGGAATGATTTTTATTCAATATGGATTATTACATATTACTTATTGAAAGTCATTATTTTATTTACCACTGGTTCGGAAAATACCTCTGTCCTGGGAAGAACCAGCAAGAAACCCAGCGGGACTTTTTTTTAAACATAATTTCACTTAACAATAATTTTGTTTATACAATTGTAAATGAATTTTCATAGAATCAGCATGGTGGCAATCACCTTATTCCCAAGTGTTATTTTCATTCATGATTTTTAGATTTTTTCATAGATATTTTCCCATGTCATCACTATACACAATTATATTATTTTTAGTTATATTTGAGTTATTTATTATTTTAATATCCTCTGCTATGGCACTGTCATAGAGTTTTGGTAGTGGTATAATATTATCAGCACACACCGACTCTGAAGAATAATACGTACCTACTATGATAACAGAGTAACTATTATCCTTTTTTGAGATATTATTTTAATTAATTATTTTTTTCTACCCAAATGTGATCGATAACAGACACTGAGAGCACTTATTTTTTTGTTAATTACAAAATATGGGTGTATAAACAATCATGAATTATATTACTATATACATTGATAACACTTTCATAATCATCATCATGCTTTTCGGTGGGTAGGCGCAAAACTGTGTTGACATATTTAAAATCGTTCCTGATTTTTTAAAGTTTTAATTATAGTAAATTTAGAACAATCAAGTATATAAATGTACCTGTAATTACATAAATCCACCAGCATTGTTTACTAATAATTTGTTTTTCATTGCACAACTTAAAACTTATTTTGCCACTTCACTGTCACTTGACATTGACCTTTAAGTAACCTTTAATTGAATATTAAAAATGGATTTGCTTAAGAAGTCAATTGAAGAGCTAACACTGAATTTCACTTCACGTATGGATGAGTTCCAGAGGGAGGTCAGAACATCCATCCCTGCAACGAGCCCTTCTTCCAATATTAATGCACAATTTAATGCATTTAGGGCATTCGTCCTGTCAGCACTTGAGAATCTGCAACTTCAGCTCCAGCTTCTCTCTAGGCAGCAAGATGAAATGGAGGTAAGGACCAGGAGGAAGATGTTGCTTGTCCATGGAATGCCAGAAGCTCAAGATGAGAACCTAGTACATTGCACAAGTAAGGTATTATCAGAGCGGCTGAACATCCCTGAATTAAGTGTGGACTCTATTACCAGATGCCATCGCTTAGGGCGCCCCCGTGGCGACAAGCCTCGTGTGTTGCTCGTGAAATTTCAAGATCAGGATCTCCGTGACAAAGTTTGGTTTTCCAAAACCAAGCTAAAGGGTAGCGGAGTTACTCTATCTGAGTTCATGACTAAGGGTCGTCATGAGGCGTTTGTTGCTGCTCGGAAGCGCTTTGGTGTATCCCAGTGTTGGACACGCGATGGATATGTTGTGGTGCTTGGGTCCGACGGCACGAAGCACCGGGTGTACACCGTGGCTGAGGTGATCGCCATTCCTGATGCAGCTGGTGGTGTCCCTACTACCACATCCTTGACTGCGGCGACGGCGGCGGCGGCATCTTCGGCTCCCAAGCCCTGTGTTACTACTGCTAGGGCTAGGAAGACGGCTAAAAAATGATGGTAGTGGCATGTTTTTCTTATGATTTTGTTTTTACTAATTTACTCCAGCAGCTCAATTCTTATATTTTTGTAACTTTTAGGTAATCAGGTTTTAATTATAATTCTTTGCCATTCATTTTTAAGACATAAGTTTTATAATAGGTTTCCACTGCAACACACATTGTTACTGAAATTATTTTAATTATTTCACATAACTGGTAGATTAATTAATCATTATATTTTTTGTTAATAATATTTACGTATAAATACCTTTATTTATACTAACAGTGACAGTTGTTACCTGTTGTCAGATTTCTTTCTTATTTTTTATTTTATTTTATAACTTTGGCAAAGGCATCTTAATCCATACTGCCTAGTCTGACGTTTACAGTTTCAAAATGTCTTAAAATCTATTGGCGTCAGACTGCAAGGTTTTGGTAATTTTTATATTAAACTGATTGTTTTATTTCTTTAAGTTGTTGTTTTGTTATGTGCTTTCTCTTTCATGCTGCTGGTGGTTGTAATAGTATAGGTACCTTTCGATCTTTATTTATATTTTTTTTTTCTTTTTTTTTTAGTGTATATAAGAATTTATTTTATATTTTAATTTAATATTTATGGCCTCCTCAAACATTTGTAACGATAGTGATTTGTTTCTATCGTTGTCTTCGGACGATGGGACACTTAGTGATGATAGTTATCACAGTACAACTGCTCCTCCTTCACTCAACATCACCTTAAATTCTTTTTTCTCAGACTGTGTGAATAACTTTAATGCTATTCATATTAACGCCCAAAGCATTCCGGCTCATTATCCTGACATGCTTGCGTCATTTGAATCCCAAAATATTCACGCCATTTTAGTTTCAGAATCTTGGCTAAAACCCTGTCTGCCTTCCACTTCTTATTCTTTGCCTGGGTTTCATCTAATTAGAAATGACCGCACTAATAGGGGTGGTGGGGGCGTGGCGATCTATCTAAGATCCTACCTTCCATTTAAAATTGTTAGTTCGTCAAGTCAACCACCTCCTGTTGATTCTGCTGAGCATTTGCTGGTTGAGGTCTCCCTGTCTCAGAATAAAATCCTACTTGGAGTTTTCTACAGTCCCTCCCTTTCTATAAATTATTTTACTTCTTTTGAATCTCTTTTAGAATCACTAGTCCCTACGTATAGTCACACTATTTTGATGGGTGACTTTAACACCTGTTTGCTTAAAGGCGACAATCGATCTATAAAACTTGAAGCTATAATTGAAGCGTGTAATATGCAAATCCTACCCCTTTCTGCTACTCATAACTTTCCTAACAGTACTCCTTCCCTTCTTGACTTAATAATGGTGTCATCTTCCAATTTAGTTTTCAAGCACGGACAGTGCCCTGCTGATGCATTCTCTTATCACGATTTAATTTTTCTTTCGTATAAACTACGCCCTCCTAAAATCAAACCCAAATTAGTTCTGCGACGTAATTTTGGAGGAATGGATATTGAACAACTTTGTGAAGATGCTTATAATATTGACTGGTCAGTGATCGAGAGAGCTCCATGCATTGACGATAAAGTGGAACTGTTCTGTTCTCTTCTCACTCAGCTTTATGACGTCCACGCGCCAATGCATTATGTGAGACTTAAACACCTACCTGCTCCATGGCTCTCTGATGATCTGAAGAAGCTTATTTTGCAGAAGAATGCGGCATTGTCAAAGCTTAAGAGGAATAAAACAGAGGAAAACGTAAGGAAATACGCCAAAATCAGGAATCGATGCAACACATTGTGTAGAGATGCGCAACGACGCCATATTCATACATCAGTCGAGAACGGCGACTCATCTAGGGTGTGGAAGTTTCTCAAAACAGTTGGAGTTGGTAGAACATCCCTAAATACTTCACCTCCTAGTGTTGATTTTGAACTATTAAATCAACATTTTTCTAATCCTTCTAACTCTTTTGATAGCGAACATAAACTGCAAACACTTCGTTCGCTTTCTGTAATTCCGACTCCTAATTATCCTCCGTTCGTTTTTAGTCAGTTTACTGAATGTGATGTTAAGAAGACCATATTATCCATCTCCTCAAATGCTGCCGGTAGCGACAACATTAGCCGTAATATGATTGTTCCTCTCCTTGATGTTATTACTCCCATTATCACTTATTTACTCAATGCTTGTGTCTCTTCCTCTAAATTCCCTCAAGCCTGGAAGAGTGCTCATATTATACCCCTTCCAAAGAAATCTAATCCCGTCAACCTCTCTGATTTCCGTCCCATCTCGATCTTACCTTTCCTTTCTAAAGTCCTTGAAAAACTTATTTGCCAACAGCTGACCCTTTTCCTTAATAAGCACAATTTATTGAATTCCTTACAATCCGGTTTCCGTCCAGGTCATAGTACGGCTACTGCCTTAATCAAAGTTACTGATGACATACGGTGGGGTATGGATAATAAACAACTCACAGTCATGACCTTGCTGGATTTCAGTAATGCGTTCAATACTGTTGACTTCGATATACTGTTGAGTCTGTTATGTTCCCTTAACATATCTCCATCAGTAATTGACTGGTTTCAAAGTTATCTCTGTGGCCGTCGGCAGTGTATTCGTGTCGATGAAACTCACTCATCTTGGTGTGATATAACTGCAGGCGTGCCGCAGGGCGGCGTGTTGTCACCTTTACTCTTTTCCTTTTTCATTAATTCAATCACTCATAAAATATCCTCTCTCTACCACATGTATGCGGATGATGTCCAGATTTACACCCAGTCAACTCTTGAGAATCTGCCGAATGCAATCGCTACATTAAATAAGGATCTAAATTTTATACACGAGTGGAGTAAATCATATGGCCTAAATGTCAATCCTAAAAAGTCTCAGGCTATCATTATTGGTAGCCAGAGCTTTATCTCAAGAATTGACTGGTTCTCTGTACCACCTATCGTATTCGATGGAGTTGTTATCCCTTACTTTGACAATGTCAAAAATCTTGGTATTTATATTGATAATTCCTTAAATTGGATACGCCAACTGAATGAGGTAAGTAAGAAAACTTTTGTCGCTCTTTGTTCACTGCGTCGCCTTCGATCATTTCTTCCCATTCCTACAAAAATTATGCTCGCACAGTCTCTTCTCCTTCCGATTCTCGACTATGCTGACGCAAGCTATGTAGACATAACTGAGGACCAGCTAAATAAGCTTGAGAGACTTCAAAATACTAGTATTCGGTTCATATTTGGATTGCGCAAATTTGACCATATTTCCCAATTTCGCTCACGTCTCAAGTGGTTACCTATCCGACTTCGCCGGAACATGCATATACTTTCTATTCTGTACTGTGTATTATTTCACCCTTCTACTCCTCCCTATCTAAAGGAGAAGTTTAATTTTGTGGGGCTTCCGGGGGAACCTTTACGCTCTTCTAGAAAATTCATTTTAAGTGTGCCAACTCACAATACATCATTTTTCAATAAATCTTTTACTGTCCAGTCTATTAAGCTCTGGAATGCCCTACCTTTGCATATACGTGAGGCACAAACTATTGTTATCTTTAAGCGATTACTTAAAGAGCATTACTTGTCTCAGTCGTTCGGAGACCGTTAGGATAGATTGTGTGATTATGTATTTATTGTATCTATCAGTTTTATATTATTGTTTGAGGAATTTTGTATATATATATATATATATATTGATATATACGTGTTGTGTGTATATTTATGTATATATGTTTATATATATGTGTGTATGTATATATGTATGTATATGTGTATGTATATGTATATATTATATGTGTTACCTTATCTTTTATTATGTGTTAGTAATTTATATTATTTCATGTATTACTTAGTTATTTATATCTTTTTTTTTTTTTTTGCATTTATTATTTGTATATTTATATTGCACCACCTACCACCTACCTATTCATTGTTTGTATTACTTTACACCTTTGGTTGCCTGGAAGAGATCGCTATGTAGCGATAAGGCCGCCAAATTGTACATATTATAATCTGATTTTGTTATGACGTTTGTATATTTGTTCGTGGTGTACAATAAAAGTATATTCATTCATTCATTCATTCATCATTATACCCTTTCACAGGGCCACTGCTGAACATAGGCCTCCCCCAAGGAATGCCACTAACCACGGTCTTGAGCCATCTCCATCCATCCACTTCCTGCATATCTTACCAAGTTATCACTCCATTTAGTAGGGGGCCGCCCTACACTTCGCCTACCGGTACGAGGCTGCCACTCGAGATCCTTTCTTCCCAATTGGTTGTCACTTGTTCAAGCTATATGGCTGGCCAATTGCGACTTCAGCTTACTAATCCGTTGGGTTATATCGGTTACTCTGGTTATACTGCGGATTTCCTCATTTCTAAGTTTATCACGTAGCGAAACCCCGGGCATAAAATTCTCATAGCTCGCTGAGTGACCTTGAGGTTTCTCATACCGCCAGCTTTGAAGGACCACGTCTCAGGTCTATAAGTCATCACTGGCAACACGCACTGGTTGTACAATCTTGTTTTCAATTTTTAAGGTATACTTTACGACATGTGTCGTAAACTCCCGCTCCCGTAATCAAACGCTGCCCAGCCGAGTTGAATCCGTCTATAGAAATCTCGGTCGAAGTTGGACTTACATAGTCAAACGATTTGTCCCAGGTAAACATATTTGTCAACAACTTTGAGCTTAGTACTTCCAAAAATTACCAGCACAGGTGTGATATGGACGTTATATATGATAATACTTTATGACATTTAATTGCTAGTTTGAACTACGAGCTTTATTCTTACATAATTCGATGTTAATTATACTCGCTGTCATTTCATTTTTTATTATTATTTATTAATGGTCATCTTAAACTTTGTTCACAGTTTTAAATATTTTGCAATCAGTATTAACATTTTCTTTAAATACATCTCTGCAATTATATGACTTTAATGGTAATATATATATATATATATATAACCTTTGTCTTATGAATTCCTGATGTCGCCCATTTATTAAATGATTTACGACCTTCGGAGAGAATGTTTTAGAAATAAAAGTGTTATTGCATTTATTGCAATCAAGTTTCAATAATGTAAATAACCAGCATTATTTTTGTAAAATGAGTGATGGAAGTTCTTCACTATATTACTTCTAGACTTTCTTTTATGATCTGGATCTATCAATTCAAAATCAATCATTGAATTTTTAAGCTTTAAAAAGCAGTTCCAGATTCTTTCTTCTGGTTAGTTAACCATAATTAATTATTCCATAAATAATTTCTGAACACATTGACATTTCTACGTCTATAAATCACGAACAAAGGGGCGGCAAGATGCGTCACCGAACCTACAATTAAGCAATTCGGTTCACGTAATACCATCATTAGCGATGTAAAATCTAAGAACTGTAATTATATGTTATTGTCAGTAGAATTTAAATTGTCTGAGACATTCTATTCATACTGCTGTCTAAAGGAAAGTTTGAAGCACGCCAAAAGATGTAAGTAAGTAATTTTAGAGAAGTTTGAAGTCATTGTTATTTTCATAATAAGTTGTTATAATAAATCTAAATAGAACATTTTGAATTAGTAATATTTGTTTAACATGATTTAGCTTCTTTTTTTTTTTGAAATGAAATAAAGAATTAATTTAATGATCTAAATTGATCACTACAAACTAAATCTTATATTAAATTTGTGGAAATAACTGGGAAATAGTGGTAATAAAATCGGTCCTTCATTGCTTGCTTGTCTCGAGGTAGCTAACTTACTATGACTTTGCAGCAATTTTCGGGAAAGCCCTATGTGAACAGTGATTCTGTACTAATACTAGTAAACAATAATGATCTGCAGAAACATCATTTTAAAATATTATAATTTATAGATAAAGTGACCTGGTTTATTGCTGCTCCTTCCCAAAATAAATATATTATATTCCGACGCAGCTTTATATCAAATAATGGCTTTCAATAAATAACATCAGATAATCTATATTAATAAAAACTTAAGTTTTTACTTAACTTTGGGTAGCTACGTAAACATACAATGTCATCATCGTCGGTGTAATTAATACATAAGCAGTATTGCTGCACGTGGTGTTATAATATTAAACACTATCAGTAATAAAACAGCGTAATACACTATAAATTCAGTATAGAGCAATACACATACAGTTCGATGTATGATCGATATGTCCCCGTCACAATCACACGTAATGTAAAGTGAGTGATGTAATTAAACGATAACATCAAAGTGTGCAAACCAACAGCAACACTATCCATCTCAGTGTTACACAGACTCTTATCAACGCGATCTTCCTTGCCTGTACTAGAAAGAATGACTACAACGAACAGAACCACAACTAGGATATTGTCACTCTATGAGAGTGCAGAGCGGGACAGTATTTCATGCCGGCACACCGTCTGCTACTTTACAAGGCGCAAGTTCGGCCTCACATGGAATACTGTTCCCATCTCTGGGCAGGGGCTCCCCAGTGCCAGCTCCTTCCACTGGACCGCATCCAACGCAGAGCGGCTCGAATTGTCGACGACCGAGCCCTTTCCGATCGGCTCGATTCATTGGCACTGCGAAGAGATGTTGCATCCCTTTGCATTTTCTTTCGCATCTACCATGGGGAGTGCTCTGAGGAATTGTTCGGATTAATCCCAGCCGCCAAATTTCACGAACGCACATCGCGGCAGAACTCCCGGTACCATCCACACCATCTGGATGATTGGCGGTCCACCACTGTGCGATTTAGAAGATGTTTTCTTCCTCGCACGACCTCCTTGTGGAATCGATTACCATCAGCGATTTTTCCGGACCGATACGACTTAGGGACCTTCAAGAAAAGAGCGTACTCCTTTTTAAAAGGCCGGCAACGCATCTGCGATTCCCCTGGTGTTGCAGTTGTTCATGGGCGGCGGTAGTCACTTACCATCAGGTGAGCCGCATGCTCGTTTGCCCCTCTCCTATAAAAAAAAATGAGTCTAAGTACTTGTAGAATGACTTAGGTGGAAACTCTCCCGCACGACGCCTGCAGTTAACTTTGTACTGCAAAAACAATTTGGGGTTCCCGATCTACCCTCAATTCTACCTTGCCACCATCGATATGATACTCCGCTAGAGATTGCATACCTTTCGCTCACTCACGATCTGTTCCCACCACTTTGCACTACCGCCTAGGCTTATGAGATTCGTTAATTACTATCCAATAAGAGTGCTGCAAAGCTCATTTTCGGGTTTCTTATCTACTGTATTTTATGCCTAGCATGTGCACTCTTGTGTTAACGAGGTTCTCACAAGCTCAGAAGACAATCGCATTGATCTCGCGTCATCGCTACCGCCACTGTTTAATTTAGATATTAAACTATATAGAAATATAGTAAAGTTATAGACATTTGCTATAAAGCTATATTTCGTGATAATCTGTGAAGTTTATATATGTGAAGACAGCCGGCATCCAACCATCATGGCCCTTGAGACATGAGACAGATCAGCAGAAGTCCAGATACTCCATCCGCATCCCAGAAAGGATGCGAAGGAATACATCTTCCTTCGAATCCTTTCTGTAGCCCGAATTTAGGGGCATTTGTAATATTGCGAACATAGATTAATGATAAGTCATCGTTAATCTATGATTGCGAAATAGTAAGTTCGCACTATACAGTGCATTCATTTACGTAAAATCATCCGTTATTTATTTCTTATATTTACGCGAATACTACATATTGAATAAAACTACTTTTACGGATTCTATCGCGCGTAATTAACTCGTTTTTATTGATACCTGACGTTTCGGGTACTTTCCAGTACCCATGGTCACGAGGGACTGAGATGATTGACGTACTGATGTCAGAGTTAACTCGGAGTACCTTCAGCTTTTTTAATTATTAATTATGGTCCGATCTACGCGATAGAATCCGTAAAAGTAGTTTTATTCAATCATCCGTTAATATTAAAACTCTGAACCAGCAGTAAGTGATTTAAATCCACACACCACTTTTAGTCAGAATCAGAACCATAGCTGGTCATTCTCGCCGGATTTTAATTATTTAATTAACCAATTTCTGATCACTCAGGCCGCAATTGTTAATTTTATACACGATCTATCCAGTGTTTTATAGACGCGCCTTCAAATTACTTTTAAGTATAAAAACTGGGTATCTACTTAATTTGTTATAAATTTTAACAAAGACATTTTTTTTTAATTTATTGATCAAAGTGTTTACATATTTTTAATTCTTATTTGTACCATTAAACCAAAAAATAGTTTGTACATTCGCAACAAAAGCACTGCTTAACATTAAATAATTAGTTAATTTCTTAAAAGTAATCAAGAATATACATTTAAATAATAAAATAAAATAAAAAAGCCATGATTCCTTGCAATATCAATTTCTTAATTCTAGTATTAGTGTTAACATTAGATGAATTAGATAAGGAAAGGCCCCTGATTTTATATGTATTTCAGAAACGTTCTTGCGTAATGATCATGAAAAATACTTAAACATAGTTACGAATTAGCCAGCTCGTTTTGTAGGGATGAGTCAAGAGGCGGTACGTGTATCTTAGTGAAGCGAGATATTGTATATAAAAAGGTAAATGAAGTAAATAGTTTAGCAACGCAAAAGATATTTGAAGTTTGTGGTATTGAGATTCCTGTTTATAATTTGTCTCTATAGAATTCCTTCTACAGACGCAATTTTGTTTTTGGACAAGTTAGACGGAATGTTACGTGAAATATTTAAAAACATTAATCCTAATACTAAACTTGTTACATATATTGCTGGTGATCTGAATATAAATACTCTTAAACCAGGAAAAGCCAACACTTATCTGCATGATTTATGTCATAATTACTATCTAAAAATTCATATTAATGTTCCAACTAGAAAGGAGAAATGTATAGACCATATTCTAAGTAATATAGAGAATGCTTCAGTAACAGTATTGCCTTTGTTTCTATCAGACCATGATACAGCGCACTTATTAAGTTTCCGGGTTCAACAGAAAAACTCATTGAACAAGTCATGTTTTAAATGCAAAAGAGATTATAATTTAAGTAATATTAGTAAATTCAAGGAATGTCTAAATAATCTATCATGATGTGAAACATATTTTGAAAATGACCTAAACATTGCATTAAGTAACTTTTATGATTTGTTTTGCTTATTCTATACTCCCAAAAATAAAAATGCTAATTAAAAATAGTAATCAAAATAATTGGACTAGTAAAGGTTTGAAAAATAGCTGTAAAACAAAAAGAGCACTGCGGTATCAATATTATAAAAATAAAACTATAATAAATAAGAATATTTGTTAAAATATTCTCATTTATTAAAAAAATGTATCAACCAATAAAAGAAAAATTGTAATATAAAATTTATAAGTAACAGTAAAAATAAATGCAGGGCAACATGGTCCATCATAAAAAGTGAAATTTCAAATATAAGATTGGATAATAATATTATGGATCTAAAAATAAATGATAAAAACCTAACACACCCTTATGACATAGCTACCGCTTATAATAACTATTTTATTGACATGACTAATTATATTATATCTAATAATGATAAAACAGAAAACATTACGCCTAATAATATAATATCAATTATCAAATTCAATATTTCTTAAACCCATGTCGAAAGATAAGGTGAAAAAAGAGATCATGTCCTTAAATAACACTGCCTCGGAAGGTTACGATGGAATTAATACCAAAATAATTAAAGCATGCGCATGCGAACTTGTTGAAATTATGACTTATTTAATTAATTTATCATTTTCGACAGGAACATTTCCCGACAATTTAAAAATTTCTATTGTAAAACCGTTGTTTAAAAAAAGTAAAAAGACGATATCAACAATTATAGACCGATAACTGTTATATCAAAATATCTATATTAAATATATATCTATAATAAAAATACTATAATATCAAAAGTTTTTTGAGAAATGTTTTTATAAGAGATTAATGAAGTTTTGTGAGAGATTTAACATAATCAAAAAAGAATAATATGGCTTCCAAAAAAAGAAATCTACAACGCTAGCAACTTTTAATCTTATAAAAATAATAATTTCTAGTATAAATAAAAACATACTAACAACAGGACTATTCTTTGATTTAAGTAAAGCGTTTGACTTCGTCAAACATAGCTTACTTCTAAATAAACTAGAATCGTGTGGAATTAGAGAGATAGCACTAAAGTGGATTTCATCTTATTTATCAAATCGACGACAATGTGTTACTATTGATAAAATAATAGGAAATGAAAAACTATCTTTCTCGTCTCAGTACAGGGAAAAGAATTACGGTGTTTCTCAAGGCAGCGTTTTAGGGCCAGTATTATTTTTGTTATATATAAATGACATGACTCTAGCGACAAATCATAAATGTATACTGTATACGTTGTATACGATATCTCCGTAATTATGTTATCCCACAAAAATAGTAATTCATTAGATAATCATGAAAAGGAAATAAATTGCGCAATCGATGATATAATTAATTGGTTGCATACAAACAATTTAAAAATTAACCTAATCAAATCAAATTGCATACATTTTTATAAGATAAAAATTTTATTCTAAATATTAAAACAGAACAAACAAAATTTCTTGTTGTGATTATAGATCGAAATTTAGACTGGAAGATACATAGATGAGCTATGTAAAAGGGTTACTAGTTTTGTATATGCGCTACGTACAGTAAAAAATGTTACTAATAAATAAACAGCTGGGTGTTTTTTTATTAGTAACATCCTATTGGGCGTATATTGAATCCATACTCCGATATGGTATAATAGTGTGGGGTAATAGTACAGATTAGCGTAGGGTATTTATCGCACAAAAAAGTGCATAAGGGCGATATGTGGTATCTCAACAAGAGAATCTTGTAAGCCAAGATTCAAAAATCTTTGCTTACTAACTCTTCTATCGTTATACACATTTGAGATAGGTAAATTTGTAAAACAGCATACAGCTTTATTTAAAAAGTCCTCTGATGTTTATCCAAGGCTTAAAAGAAATCCGAATAGGTTAGTTCTAAGCGAAGTTACGAAATCAACTAAATATAGTAAAAGCTGTTTATCAATGTGTGTACGTATATACAACAAAATACCTGACGAAATTAAAACAATATATAATATGAATTTATTTAAAAATAGACTGTACCTTTGGTTAATTGACAAAAATTTTTATGACATTAACGAATTTCCGACATTGTAAGCTATATTCTGACATTGTATAATATGATTTGAAATAATGTTTAATTTGTTAATTTTTAATGTCATATAGGTCTTTTTTTATTTAAAGTGTCTTATTGTTTAAACTCATAATTTAAATATAATTTGCATGCTATGTCATATTAAAATAGCAAAAAATGAGAGCACAATACAACTAAAACATCTGTATCCATATTTACCATGGTATATGCAAATAAAGATTATTATTATTATTATAGTAGTTTTATGGTAGATGGTTATTAGTATTATTCATTAGTTTTCTTTATTGCTAGGACCTCAGATTGGGTATAGGCCTCCTTCAACGATGCACATTTGTCTCTGTGTAGTGCTATTTGGCTCCAGTTTGAGCCAGCGGTTCTTTTAGAATGTCTTCCCATCGTGTTATTGGTCTTCCTCTGTTTCTTTTTCCTTGTGGACTTTTCCATAGGGTTGCTCTTATGGTCCATCACAGGTCTGTGAGCCTCTCTACATGGCCTGCCCATTTCCATTTCTGCTTTTGTGCATAGCTCAAGGCATTTGCGACTTTCGTAATTGCTCTTATTTTTGTGTGTCGTATTTTGTCGATTTTCTTTGCCTTGAGCATGCTTCGCTCCATACCTCGCTGACAAGTGGTGATTTTTTGCTTGACTTTGGCCGTAAATTTCCATGTTTGGCATATGTATGCTAAGCACGGTAATAAACTAGAGTTCATTGTCTTAGTTTTTATACTTATTGGCATGTTACTTTTTAAAATCTCCTTTAGACTCCAGTATTTGTTCCATGTTTGTTGTACTCTTCTTGTTTTCTCTATGTCGTTGTTTTTTCTGTCGAATGTAAATTTATTTTCCAAATATATGTACGTTTCTGTGTTTTCATTAATAGTTATTGGTATTTTATAACTATTTCTCATGGTCATGGTTTTATTGAAATTGATTTCTAATTCAACTTTTGCACTAGCTACTTGTAAGGAATTGATCATGAACTTAAGTTGTGAGTTGGTCTCTGATAGTATCACTATGTCATCTGCGAATCTCGGGTAACTTAATAAGGCGCCTTGTTTGTTGATAACTAGTTTGTTCCAGTCTAGTTTGTTAATGATGATTTCAAGAATCGTTATAAATATTTTTTGGGATAGCGCGTCTCCTTGCTTTACGCCCCTCTTCATGGAGAAACTTGGGCCCAAATTTTCTAAGTTTATTCTGTCTATGTTAGAGTTATATATGCTTTTGATGACATCTTTATATACTTCGTCCACTCCTTGTTCTTTTAAGCTTTCATATACTTGTGTTCGTTACCGTGTCGCAGGCCTTTTGATAGTCAACAAAAGCGAGATATAGGCGATCTTGCTCTTGATACTTCTCTATTATTAACTCAAGGGTGTGTATGTGGTATACTGCAGAGAACCCCTTTCTGAAACCTGCTTGTTTTATAGGCTGTCTAGTGTCAATCATAGGACTGATTCTTGCGTTGATTAAGGCGGGGAACAGCTTGTATAGACTCGGTAATAAATTTATTGGTCTATAGTTCCCTATGTGTTTTGGATCGCCCTTCTTATACTCGTATATTAGGATAATATTGGATTCGGACCATTGTGTAGGTGTTTCAAAATTTTGTAATATTACATTGAATAGCTCAGCTTGTGGAGTGGCCAAGATTTCCTGTGTTATCTTTATTGCTTCGTTTGTGATGTTGTCTGATCCGGGGGATTTTTCTAGTTTTAGCTTTGTTTCTATTATTTCTATTTCACCTATTGATTTAATGTTCTTTTCACTGCAATGTCTGGTATAATTGTTTTGACTTATAGTAGTTTGGGTAATATCGCTGTTTAGTGTTTTATAAAAATCGGTTACTATAGTAACGATATCTAAGTATTGTTGCTTCTGAGGTCCTTGAAGACCTTTTATTGTACTTCCGGTGATATGTAGATGTCTTTCTATTGTATTTTGTCTGTATTTTTCGTAGTCGTGTTTAATATATTTATTGACTAGTTTGTAGAGATACATTTAAATATACCTCCTTTATTATGTAAGCGATAAGCACCAATTTGCAATTCCTACGTAGGACGTTCCGAAATTGAGCGCTACCGACCTAAAGCTCAATCCTTTTGTTGGAGAACCTGTTCTTCGAGACTAGATAGTGCAAACTACTAATTATATACAGGTTGTTTTACTATTATATAACTAAATAATAACTATATTTCTGATTGATTTTATAAAACAAATTTTTTTATATTATCGTAATAGTATTTTGAGGTTTTTTTATAGTTTTTTGTGTTTAATTCTTTTTGAACGTTTTGCGTGATGTTATTTAAAAGAGTTGGAATTGAAAATTCTATTTTTCACCTACCATAGTAATTTGAGATCCTAGGCACATTTAATTTTTGTTTGGTATTATTTCTTGTAATAACTTTATGGGATATGGGCACTTGGATGCTTTTATTATTGAATTGTTCAATTAAGAGGGTCATGTGAAATTTCATCTGCATGGGTAATCTGGAATCAAAATCTGGAAACGCCAGATAAATAATTAATAATTATGTTCAAAGGTAACTTGTAAAATGGTCAACGGAATGAAAAAGCAAGAACGAGACATGTCTTATGAAGTTGTACTAAAATTCCGCAAAGTATTAAGTAGACTAAATTGCCCGAAAATCCGTAGTTGGTATTCAAGAAGTAGATGGTACCGGAAAGTAAAAAAGTAGGACAAAAAGAAATGAGATGCCATCAAAAACATAACTTGTAAAGACCGTAAAAAGTTGTGAGATCCATGTAATACCAAGTCGGTTAATTTATTCAGTCCCTACTTAAGGGTCCTTCTGTCTCAAGGTATTACGTAATTAGCTAATCTAACAACATCTTATACTGACCATATCAATCTTAAAAATCTTTTATGTTTTAAATACATAGATTGACTTGGCAATCGCACTAAATAATCTAATTTAACATAACATGTATTACTTGTGAGATACATTGTGTTTTCATGTGATGAAGAACTGAGTTGCGAGACTTGGTTTTTTTATAAGTTATGTTTTTGATGGCATAACATATTTACGGACTGCAAACTTCCCGAAGCGGAGGTGCTTCATGTCAGTTTTAAATATGTAATTTTATACACGAAAAAATAAAATGTAAACGTCCAAATAAACCGAATTTTATGTGACATACAAACATACAGTCCATCTGATGTAAAGTGACTACTGCAGCCCACGTACACTTATCAACTTCAAATAAAGAAGGCTACGGGTGCGTAGTCACTTCTGAGGACTAAAACGTAATGCCTGTAATCATACCGGCTCTTTAAACACATGAGACTGGAGCATAGCAGTTGCTGCTATTTAACAACAGAAATGGGTTCGAAGGTTTTTATTACAAAGATGGATTCCTAGGCAGATAAGTGTTCCTAACACGGGGTGTTGACATTTCCTCGGTATTATTAAGATAAAATAAAATATCCAATACATTATAAAGATAAAATAAAATAAATCGCGATAAAATCAGTAAAAACTACTTTAATTTAATGTGTGGTATTCACGTTAACATAAAAAAGTAACACTATATACCTGTAAGTAACACTGTATACCTGCATTTGCCAACCCGCCTGCCAAGCATGGCAACTAACCATGAGACAATCTATGTTCAGCAGTGGACCTTTATAGGCTGTAAAGGAAAGCCAAGGAAATATTGTGAAACTAGTACAAGTGCTTATCAAGATCACAAAAACAAAAACATAATAAATATATAACACAGAACTAACATAACCTGAATTCTAAGGTCGGCAGCGGACTGTGTGCGAGGACACGCAGAGGTGCTACGCCAGGCGGGATACCTTCGTCTGAGCACAGGTTCTACAACCAGTCGTCGTCTACACGCTGTCTATCGTTTACTGGTTTTTTCTATTACACTCCTCTATCTGCTGCAGGAATGTTTTTACGCATACCAGGTATATCTTGCTATTTTATTCACTAACTTTCTTATCATAATTCTATTCTTTATGATTCGGTGTTTTACAAAATATCTTTTATTTACAGGAAAGAGGAGATATGGTGAAATTATCACGTGTCATGTTTCTACTTCTTTGTCACGTCACTTCTATTGCTAAACAATACGTTTTTCACGTGGACGCTGATCGAATTGACGAGTTGATTGCTGGTTTAAATGGTGAAATTATTTTTTATTATTAATCAGATTATGCTATTAATCAGAGTGAGAGAATAGTGATGTACCTGTGCTTATGCCTGCACTCATGCACCATAATGTCGATCTGCGCAGATGTCTCATCTCTGTTTAGAATTTTGACCGCAAAAACCACAGTCAGTCCCTAACGACTCTGGGTGCACGACGTCACTATAGGACTAGAGGTGTTTTAATAAACTTATGAAACTGAGATAAAAATTCCTTATATACCGTAAGAAATTAAAATTTCGTTTGTCAAATGTCAAAATGTTTATAATCTAATATAGCTTTAAAAAGAGGCTTGTTTGTCCGGAGGAGAAACGGCGAATGAAACTCAGCTAGTATTCTCTTTTTGTTATTTTTAAAGCAATTAATATGATGTTCTAAATCAAAGTTGAAAAGGAATAACCATATATAATTAAGGCATATTACGTCCCCACAAAAAGTAACTGTTCACAAGTATAATAATGCATGTGGCAGCCACCGCCCTTCTCGAACATTTAAGAGTAAGTGGACGACCCTCTACACGACGCCCTAAGGGTGACAACCGAGCACACAGTCCACCCGATCGTAAGTGTGTGCTGTGGCCCATAGATATTTACATTTATCCTCTATTAAAAATCAAAATGCAGATACCTTGTTACCCCTAAGTAAGACGGAATGCTACGTTTTCAGTAAAAAAGGTTTCCGGTACTCTAAATATATATGGCATCTTTGTTACTGCAACCCAATATATTATTATTAATTATTTATTGCATTTTTACATACACATCTAGCCTTCACTAGATTTCTACCGCCTTAAGGCCAATGGGTTTGCCTGATGATCGCCAACAGCATTTGAGGAACTGCCTGCATTAAGGATTTGTGTTTCATTTCAAATATGATTTTTGTTAAATGATGCTTGCTACATGTTATAATAAGGAGCTTTATATCATAAGTATAATACTGCTATTATCCATGAAATGTGTGATGTGAGGGATAATAGCATGTTCTTCTTCTGTAGGGAATTTCCCGACTTAACAAGAGCATATTTAAAGAATATAAATTTAAAGAATATAAACATTTCCATTTCAGCTATACTTATTAGCATTGATTTAGAAAAAAATTATGCTGAATATTAAAAATAATTGGTGTTATGAATGTTAATAATTATTACATCTTTTACAATTTTTATAATGCTTATAATATTTTTCCTTGCCCTAAACCCGTTCAGAAATGAGAGGAGGCCTGTGCCCAGCAGTGGGACGTATATAGGCTGTAACTTTATTTTTTTACATTTTTGCAATTTTTAATGAACCATTGTATATAAGCTATTAACAAAATTAATTTTGTAAAATTGTATAATTTATCAATTAAGTTAGAAATAGCATTGTCTGTTTTTGTATTGATGTTTATATGTAAGAATATTTGTGGAAGTTGATTTGTTTGAATGGAGGGATTGTTTGGAAACTTGATTGGGTCATATTGTAGAAAATCGTGTCCAAACAACCACAGGGAGGAAGATCTGAGGAAGTTAGCCTTTACCTTTTGCTACGCGAAACTAGGTTCGCTGAATTATCTTTGGACGATGAGTAGTTCTAAACACAAAAAAAAAACTACTTTTTGTCATATTTTACGAGTCTCCAAGCACATCGGGTGAATCTCTTAACGGTGTTTTTACAATAAACTGAGCTGCATCTTCTTGTAGTTTTCTCATATCTCTGCTCACATAGTTGCTCTATGGAGGGCATTCAATGCTTCGCAGGTACAGAATAGAGTTCCCAGAAGCGAGTAAAAAGAGAGTCATCTGTTTGAGTATGAGTAAAATGACAAATAGAAGATGTTGCCTTAGTAGGCTGAGGAATACAACAAGATTTGATCCACCAGCTGTGGTTCATGCAGCTTTGGCTGGTTTTTTCCTAAGCTAATGTGGGGTGGAACAAAAACAACCAGCTCAAACTAGGATATCTGTTGCGGAAAGTACGTTGGAGGAAGGATCCGCCAAATTTATTTCTTTCGGTTATAGATATTATTTATGTAAAATGACGGTAACGACTGAGAAATCTGCGGTAAAACATGAAAATTTAGATTGGTCGTATAACTACCGTAGTTCGATTGGATAGTGAGATTGCATGATTGTGACGTACCGTATATTATATAGTTTATAGTATTTGAGCAGATCTATGAATCTTAGATTTACGGGGATGGGTAGCAGCATCGTAACTACTCAAAATGGCAATGTATGAGAGAGGCCCATGTTCGGCAGTGGACTTTTATTGACTGTAATGGAAGCACATCTATAATAGTGCTTCTTCAACAAGCAGTTCAATTGTTTAAAAGTCTAAAATTACTCTAAATTCAGATTTTTGCTATTGTATCGAAAATTATGTGCAATGTGATAAAAATTTAAATTAAAAGTTAAAGACCTATTTAATACTCGTAAAATGGGTCATATCACCTTATCTTTTAACACTCATAGTTTTTTATAAAATTGCAATTCAAAATCAATTTTACCAAACCAAAAAGTTTAGTCCGGACGTCTTTTACTCGTATATTTCCGACGTTTCGGGCGCTTTACAGCACCTAGGTTCACAGGGAGGAACTGAGGTGTTTGACGTTTTGATTTCATAATTAAAGAAGGCCACCTTCGACTTTTAAATATTAATCTTTAGTCCGAACTACGCAGAACGAGTTTACAGTATCTTGTATCTTGAAGTTTTGCGTTCGTATGGGTGGGCTTGGATTTAATTTGAAAGTTACAAAAATGTTTTGTAAGTTTCAAATACAGATCACATATGTAAATTGTACCCTATACGATTGTTTTTTTTTTATAGAGCCATTGTTCAATTCAAGCTCAGGAGCATCAAAACCGCTTTTATTAAAAACAGCGCTACACGCGGACCGGCTGCGGCGCGGATACGCCGGTACCGCAGTGTTAACGTGCACTCTCTGGGCCGTGTTCCCAGTGCAAATGCACGCACGGGGCCTTGCCGTGGAATTTCCATTGTGGACTGGGATTGATACTTCGCATTCAATTGGGTTTGCACTTTTTATTAAACAAATAGAAACTTTTCAGAATCAGAATCAGAATATTTATTGCCAATAATCTGTGTGTGTACAATTTGCTGGTGACATTGCAATTAAATGTTTACCCATATCGGGCATACAATAATTAAGAAATAAAATCTTTATATAAATTAATGTTTGGTATTAAAATATTCATTTAAATTAAATATATATAACACATTAGATATTAACCACTTCTTGAGGTGTAGTTTAATACCTGAACAAAAACCTGGTACCTGGTCTTATAATACATGTTATTATTAATTTTAGGTGTAATTAAATTGTTATAATATAGACTGCTTGTTGGACGTGAATTCAAATTAAATTGAATCTGAAAATAGTTGTTATTCTGATTGATAAAACTTGAAATTTCTAAAATGTAAATGTTTTTTATTCAATATAGATTATAAATAATACTTATGATGAGTCACTGTTATGCCTAATTTACCACTGTTTCGAAAAATACCTCGGTCCTGGGAAGAGTCAGCAAGAAACCCAGTGGAATCAATTTGAAGTTGCATGGTAGCGATCATCTCAATCCCAGGGGTTAAATTCATCCATAAACTACTTGGTATCAATGGCTTGTATTAAAGGATAATCTATTACGTGATTTATGTCATAACTACTAGTTCTATAAATAATAGTTATTATTTCATACTTATAACAGTTTATAATTCTTAGGCGGATAAGGATGTTTAAACAGTACATAAGACAGGTCACACAGAAAGTTTTGCGATTTTTTATATGAGACACTGGACATATATAATTATTTGAAAATACGATTATTATAATTCAAAATAAGATTGTTTCAATTTGAATATCCTTGCAAATGCTCAGAATGAAGGCCCACGTACAAAGATGAAAGATGTTTCGATGTTTCAAAATGAACCAACACAAAAGTTAAGCTATCTTAAATCGTGAAGATTTTGATCGCTTGTTTTTTCACTTTGACGGAGTTTCTGCTATCAAAGTAGTATCAACACTAATGGTATATTACCAAATGCTTGTTGAAAAGTGTTCACCGCTGCAAGCAGCAAGAAACCAAACACGGAACGGGTAGTAGTGCGACACATGCACCAAGAAAACGCCCCCGCACATTTAACGCTCAAAATGAGAGACAACACACCGGTTAAGTTATTGGGCCACCCTCTTGACAACCTTGTTCTTCAAAATAATGGAATCCATTATTAACTGCCAGCTCATGCGGTACCTTGAGGATTACCAGCTGATTAGTGACCGCCAATACGGTTTTCGTCGCGGTCAATCAGCTGGTGATCTTCTGGTCTACCCGACTTAGAGATGGGCAGCGGCAGTAGAGTTCAAGGGGGAGGCATTGGCCGTTATTTTGCACATTGCGAAGGCCTTCGATCGGGTTTGGCACAAAACGCTTCTTTCGCACCTCCCTTCCTATGGGCTTCCCGAGAAATTGTGCAATTGGGTCACCAGCTTTCTTGGAGCATCAAGGTAGTTGTAGACGGTGCATGCTCCGACTACAAGCCTATTAACGCTGATGTTCCACAAGGCTGCGTGCTATCACCAACGCTGTTTCTTCTGCATATCGATGATATGTTGCAAACCGGTAACATTCATTACTTTGCGGGTGACAGCACTGGTGATGCTTTAAACACCGACCGTGTCAATATTTCTCGGGAAAATGTCGCCGAGTACCGGAAAAAAACTTGTGACTGAAGTCGAGTTTTTCCTGAACAAAGTCTCGGATTGGGGGCGACTAAATCTAGTCCAGTTTAATCCAGACGACGCAAGTTTGCGCGTTTACGGCTAAAAAGAACCCCTTTGTCGTAATCTCCTCAGTTTTAAGGCACTCCCGTTGTTGCCAGTATCGGAATCCTCGGCGTTGACATATCGAGTGACGTGAAGTTTCATGATCCCTTGGAAGAAGGCCAAATTGGCCTCTAAAAAAGCTTGGTGTGCTCAGCAGAGCGGGACAATATTTCATGCCGGCACACCTCCTGCAACTTTACAAGACGCAGGTTCGGCCTCACATGGAATACTGTTCCCATCTCTGGGCAGGGGTTCCCTAGTGCCAGCTCCTTCCACTTGACCGCATCCAGCGCAGAACGGCTCGAATCGTCGACGACCGAATCCTTTCCGATCGGCTCGATTCATTGGCGCTGCGAAGATATGTTGCATCTCTTTGCATTTTCTTTCGCATTTACTACGGGGAGTGCTCTGAGGAATTGTTCGGATTAACCCAGCCGCCAAATTTCACGAACGCACATCTTGGCAGAACTCCTGATACCATCCACACCATCTGGATGATTGGCAGTCCACCACTGTGCGATTTAGGAAATGTTTTCTTCCTCGCACAACTTCCTTGTGGAATCGATTACCACCAGCGATTTTTCTGGACTGACTTAGGAACCTTCAAGAAAAGAGCCTACTTCTTTTTAAAAGGCTGGCAACGCATCTGCAATTCCCCTGGTTCCCCCAGTGTTGCAGTTGTTCATGGGCGGCAGTAGTCACTTACCATCAGGTGAGCCGCATGCTTGTTTGCCCATTCTCCTATAAAAAAAAACCCTGATTTGCCACCGTGTGACTTTTTTATTATCTAAAATAAAAATCAGCTGTATAGTTCCAAGGTTGAAGTTGTGATCGTCGAAGGATGCACTAACAGCAGTAGGCCGTAGAAGAGGAGTCTGAGGTTGACTGGGCAAAGTTTCTAAAGTTGTTTCAGACGCATGAAACTTTGTAATAGCTGGCGGTAAGTTCTTCGAAAAGATTAAGTTATAACAACTTTGACTATAGATCTTTGTTTTTTTCGCAAAACTTTCTGAGTGGTCCACGTAAACTTTTTACTACTTACACGAGTTTTACTCTCGTTGGACTTTGACCGATTTAATAAATAATTTCGTAGTAAATCATATATATATATATGTTTGTGTTTATATTTATCTAGAAATATTAATATGAAATAACTTTTCACCCCGATTAGTTTCGCGGTTGTGCTGTTGTATACATACTACGTCACTACGCTGGTGGGGATTGCTAACACTACTATGGACGCATTTATAGCAGCTGTGTTATATCAGTGCAAAACACAATTGAGAATTCTCAGGTCAGCACTTTTTATTTAAAAACTTGGGGCATAATTCCATGATAAAATTTCAAATACCATACGTTATATAATAACCGTGCAATGACTGTGAAAGAATATATTTTACCCCATATCATTCCGTAGATGTCGAAAGAGGCGACAGAGAGAAGCTGAATCAGAAGATGGGCAGCGTCATCTTCCGAATAACAGCTAAAAAACACTGTGGTTGCCAACTCGCTTGCCAGTCGTGGCAATTATAGCAAATATAAGATATTTGCTATAAGGAAATCTATGGGGCCTATGTTCAGTAGTGCACTTTAGATAATGCTGTCATGGTAAGGGTAAAATGTCAAAAAATTTATTTCTTCAATAATCATTGAAAACTATTCTTTTTTAATTAACTGTCAAGCAAAGAGCCCTGCCTTAAAAATTACTATAACGATCATACATACAATAATTTAAATATAAATTTTAGTATCAATTTCCAAAACCTACCGGACAGAGCACTTGCAATAAGCAAAGAATCCGGAGAAAACAGAGACATCGTCCTGAGGAAACTGTTTGTAGATTGTTGGATACATTACCAAAAAACTACTGAGTGAGTAAAAAAGATGCGGGAAAATATTTTATAAGAAGAAATAAAAGTTTACAATTCTAATATTTTCTAGGACTGCTTGGCAATTACAAGATATATTCGGTACTGCGGTATTGATTCAGTTTGGTATTGGAGGCTGGATTCTATGTATGGCTGCGTATAAACTTGTCAGTGTGAGTAATTTATTGGCGAAGTACTATGCATTTCCCGGGAATTATTTAACTTATAAGGCAATAAATTGACTTCTAGCTCTCCGTACTCAGCATAGAATTTGCCTCGATGGCGCTATTCATCAGCTGCATCCTTACGGAGTTGTTTCTCTACTGTTACTATGGAACCGAGCTGACAGATGAGGTAAAGCTAGAAATACAAATTGATCGATTTTAATTTAATAACAGTTTTTACTCTATATAATTTACTTCAGTAACTGGTACGAGGACATGAGCATCCCAAGTTAAAACCTGCTAGCTCCACTAAACATTTTTATCAAAATTTTGAGTACCTACTGATTTACCACGCGTTGGGAAATCAAAAATATTCCATGGATATATGGAGACCTTCAGTCCGATCCATACTGGAGCAACGTGTGTTCTTTTTCATCCCATAAACTTCTCACAAAAATGAGGCCTGTACCTAGTATCAGGTCCGATGTATATTTATTTATTTATTTTAAAACAGTGTACATGCCGGATTACAGTATGCCCAAAACGCCAGTATGCTAATTTTCAAATTACACTTTCAAATAATAACTAATTGTATAAGATACATGTCCAAATAAAATAAAAAATAAAAAAATACATGCCAAATAGATTAAAAATACATTCCAACTAGATTACATGTCAAATAGAGTAAGCAAAATGTCATTGTCAAATTAACTAACCTAAGATTAAATTAAAATATTACAATATATCAAAATTGGATCTCAAAATAAAAGGGCTTTATTACATAGTTGCCTAAAGCTATCAGAAAATAAGTCAGTCTCGTAATAATTTGCCAGCATATTTCCAATAAGCCGTATAGCGCGAGTAGTGGGCACGTGAGCGCCGCACCTGGTGCTCGGTGCCACCGTCCTCTCCACATCATAGCCCAGCCGCTTCGGAGCCAATAACCCCACTCTGCTTAATATCGTCAGGCTATCTATTTTATTATAGATGATTGCTAGTCGGAATGTTATCAACTGCATAGTCCGCCTAAGTTTAAGAGTGTCCAAACCCACCACACCAGTAAGAAATAAGGACGGATATAGATAGGGGTAGTAACTGTAATTCTGCTTATATAGCCATCGTGCAAATTTGCGCTGCATTCTCTCTATCATCAAAATATATTTCTCCTCATAGGGATTCCATACAATGACACCGTATTCAAATATAGTACGAGTATATTGTAATTATGATTTATATACTAGTTTTCCGCGAAGTGTACGAATATCTAAGAATTAAGAATAACAAATGAGTACACAGTTCATCTGATATATCCTGCTTTTTGTCACTCCTGAAAACTAAGATGGTATGCCTCGTTCCGATTCTCGATACCCACCATAGGAAACAAAGTGCTGCTATCTCACGCTAGTATTCTATGGTTGGTCAAGCCGACCGGTCGACCAGGGTAGGGTAGACCAATTAGTGCTGCAACCGTAATAGGCTACCATGTAAACTACCAATGTAAATATTTTGTAAATATGTGAATGTAAATAATATAACACAGTATCAAATTTCTTAAAAGAAATTATTATAAAAATATAAGTGTATTTTTTTTACACAAAATCTAAGTTAAAGATCTTAAAATATGGTATAACAAGCTTTTTCTCACGAATCCGTACACGTAGAACATAAACAAAAAAATCTTATATAAAAAATCCTCCATTTTTCTACCGACTTCAAAAACAAGACGGTACTCAATTCGACTGTATGTTTTTTATGTGTGTTACCTCATAACTTTTTATTGGGTGAACCGATTTCGATGATTCTTTTATATTTGAATACTGGTGATTCACATGTGGTCTCATAATAATTTATACTGAAGTCGGTTGTACAAAATTTTTAATTATTTCAAATAAAAATATAGCGTAAGTCACTCCTGGTATTGCTTTCTATGTGTTCATGAAGTTTTATTCAATCGTTTTAGCCATTCCGAAGATTAGCCCGAACAGACACACACACTTTAACAAAATAGTCATTCATGTCTTAGTAGCATGCAAATAACCCCCAGAAATTAATAGAAGGTAGCTATTTCGATATTACAGATAGACATATCAATTTCATTTATATGAATAAACAGATGATTAAAAATATGATTAAACACTGTTTGTGTGTTTTTTTCTTGGCAGATTTTTTGCAATAGCAATAACGAACGACCAACAATCAACACAGTGTCTATAAATTTCACATATTCTCAAAATATTTTATTTTTCAGGCATGTTAATTTACTAAAAGTTTCCTTCCAATTAACAAAACTTAATTAATATGGAGCGTTACTAATTTTCAGTTTAACAGAGATAATTAAAATATAATGATAAATACACACACAAACACTCACGCCTGTCACCCAGAGGGGTAGGCAGAGACTACGGACTTCCATTTGGTGCGATGCAGACATACTTCTCTCACCTCCTTTACATCCATATATCTACGCATAAATGCTCGTCTGTTAAGGGTACTCCTAATCTGGCCCATTTTTATTGTATCGCCGATTTGGTCGATAAACCTTCGTCTAGGGCGTCCCTTCCCGACCCTGCCGTTTACTTCTGCAACATAAATTTGCTTTGTCACTCTGTCCTTGTTCATTCTTTCTACATGACCAAACCACCGAAGCATTCCTTTCTTAATCCTTGTCACAACGTCATCTTGCAAACCACACTTTTCTCTTATCACACTATTTCTCACCCTGTCATTCAGATTCAGCCCTAGCATACTCTCCAAGGACCGCATTTCTACAGCATTTATTCGACTTTCATGCTTCTTCTGCCAGACCCAACTTTCACTACATACCATACATTAAAGTAGGGACTAACACAGCATTATGAATTGCCAAACGTGCCTTATTTGACACATTCTGACTCCTCATAATAGCGTGTAGAGCCCCATTTACTCTATTTCCTGCGTTCACTCGTCGTCCTGTATCCTTATCATATCTACCTTCCCTGCTTAATAAACATCCCAAATATACAAACTCATCCACTTGCTCAATATATTCTATTCTTATTTCACATAACGTTTTACTTTCTTCTCTTTCAAAAACCATCACTTTCGTCTCACTTGCGTTCACTTTCATACCCCTTTCTTTTAATGACCAGTTTATTAAATTAACCATCATTTGCAACTCGGCCGCCGACGATGCAAATATGACTTGATCATCGGCGTACAAAAGGTATTTGACGATTAACTCACCCATTCTCAACCTACATTCTTCAACTTTCAAAGTTTGCAAACAACTGTCCATAAATAGGTTAAACAGGCCAAAAACTTCTCCGCAATCATCCGCATGGAAAAGACTTGATCCGTACACCCCATCTCCTTTCTAAATCCAGCTTGCACATCCCAAATTTTTCCATCAGTTTCTTCCATAACTCTTTCAATTAACACCTTAGCGTACAGTTTACCCACAATCAAGCTAATACCACGGCAGTTTTTACAGTCCTGCTGCGATCCCTTTCCCTTATATATTGGGACTATAAAGGCTTTGCACCAGTCTTCCGGTACCCGCTTCAGTTCTCAACATAAATTAAACAAGGTGCACAGCAGGCCTGCAACCACACCCTCTCCAGCCCTTAGCATTTCGAGTGATATTCTATCATATCCGGCTGCATTACCTGCTTTCATGTTTTACATTATTCATTATTTTTATTATTTTATCTACACTTATCTGCCTATTATGATTTATAATAAACAAGTAGTAGGGTAAGACAACATACATGCCTCTTGTGTAAACTGTACTTATCCTTATTTTTATATTTATGCTTACCGATTGACCCCTACGAATGTGTGCGTGCGCAGTAAAATCAGTTGAAATAATCCTTTACCACGCATTTTAAATTTAATAGATAAGAAGGACAGAATATTTGAGATTTTTTTAAACTAATTTTTCTTTACCATTTGTCTTTAATAATTATTCTGAACCTTCTCTCCTAATTTGGCCGGTTATTGCAAAATAACCCTGTATAGAATACTAAAGAGTCGCTTTATCTAGTAAAATAAAATGTAAACGACGAAGCATTTACTCATTTGCTATTTGACCATATTTTCTTCACGGTGGACTATCGGTAGGTATCCAAGCTCTTCCTTTTGCATTTGATATTTTTGAATATTATTAATAAATAACTTTGTTCACTATATTTACTCTGCTTGCCTGCTATTTTTTACAGAGCACCCGTATAGTAAACTCTGTTTACTCAATGGAGTGGTTGGACAGACCGTTGAAGTTCAAGCGTTTGTTGGTGCTACTGATGTTGCGTGTGGACCGCCCGATCCGACCCGCGGCCGGACTGATCATACCGCTGTCACTCGATACCTTCATTAAGGTAACCTCACTTATGTGACACTGTTTCAGTTCGTGTTGTAATTTTGAAGTGTAAACTTCTTTAGAATCGTTGTGATTTGAAACCCGATGAGACGAAAGAGCGACACTAAAAAGAGACAAACATATATATCTATAGGATTTACACTGCAAGAGAATGAGATAGAACACAGTGTAAACCGATTACTCAAAAATTTGCGAGTTCGAATCCGGTATTTGACTTCTATCTTTTGTAATATTTTTATTTTATTTTATTTAACAAATTATTGAATTAAAGAATAAATTTCATAAATAAATAAAATTCACCATATTCAATAAAATTATCTTAATATACCAATCCATTTACATCAATCCACGATTTCATTACTTCAGGCCATCTAGCGTTTACTTTACGTACCACCTTCTATATTATTTTTTTCTATTTATTTTTGTTCGATAAAATGACTTTACCTATAAATGAAGTAGATAGTGTTATTACAAAGCAATTTTACTCGAAAAAAATATTCTTTTGATTTATTACACTAAAATTATATTTAAAAATAAGGATTGTAACAATTGTTTGTTATTAAATTCTCTTAGTTTCGGCGTAAATCCTATAGCGCATAACTTTAATAACATTATATCATTGTCCACTTTATCAAACGCCTTTTTAAAATCGAGATATAGCACATCTATCTGCCTACCTTTATCTAGACTGTGCGAAATGTAATCCACAAGCGAAATATGATTAGTCTCTACTGAGTAACCAGGTCGAAAACCATGTTGTTTGTCGCATAATAGGATTTTACCTGTTCGTAAATGACCTTATGTACATGTTTAAAGACCTTGGCAGGGAATGAGAGAATCGCAATGGGCCGATAATTCTTAACAGAGGACCTGTTACAAGTTTTTGGAGTGGGGGTGATACGAGATAGCTTCCACTGTTCGGGATAAGTGCCACTATGCATAACCAGATTAAATATAAGACAAAGGGAGGTTGCGATATGTTCCTTACATCCTTTTAATATATAAGTAGGAACCTTATCGGAACCAACAGAACTACCGGGCTTTAATTTGTTGATACCTTTTTTTTTTTTTTACATGGGGAAATGCCTACGCATACCCGCCTCGCGGGGGCAAGGACGGGTTATGTCGGACTCGCACCGACTAAAACCCCATGGTGTTCCACCCTCGTCGCATATTGGCAGGGCCACGGGAACGCTTTCGCACACTTCCGCGGCCCCACCTGCGCCGGCCACCCCATGGCGGCCCCTCCTCGGGAGAGGACCACTCCTCCCCCATCTCCTTCTCCGGTAAGGCGCACCAGAACACATGGCGCGCCCTCCTCCTCGGCCTCCAATTTCATATGCGCAACAGACGCCCCCGTGTCCGATGCGCGAAGGCCATGGGGCCAGGAAAAACTAGCACTAAGAAGAAGCACCAGCCTTCCCGATCCAGCGGCGGATCTGGTCTATGGCTCCGCCGCCAACCAAGATTCGGCTGCGGAGGGTAGGGAGAGCGGCTCCTCGCAATACCGACACTCCTCTCCCCCCGCAGCCCCACCACCACCGCATCATTCAACGGTGCGGCCCCGTCTGAGTCGCGGAGGATAGGGCGAGTGGCGCATCGCCATACCAACACTCCTCTTCCTCCGCGACTCCACCTCGGCTGCAGCGGTAGAGGGTTGCGGACTCCCCTCTCACCACAGCCCCCCGACACACATCCGAAGAGGGCTTCCCAAGCCCACTCGGAGTGGCCACCTCGGGCCAGCCAAGGGGTTCCTCTTCGTTCACCGTGGTTGACCAAGCCACGGCTACTAAGCCCCCCCGCCACGACAAGGCGGGAACCCGTTCGGGGGGGAATTTGTTGATACCTGTTTTGACTTCTGATAATGTAAAGTTGTGTATGTTTACATGTCCCCCATGTGGTGCAATGTTAGCGGTACATACTTGATAGGGATCTAGAATTAGATCCCTATCTAGAAGGTTATTTGGCAGAAATACACTTGAAAACAGTGCGCAGATGCATCAGCTGCTTTAGTACATGAGAATTTTTTTATTTTTATAGGTCACTACGCGTTCAAAATCGTTCTTCAATTGCAGGTTAGCAATGTGCTGCCAAAACTTTTCGAGTCAATCTTAATGCTCATTTTGATAGTTATTATGTATAATTTGTAGGCTTACTCAATGTGGTTCTTTAAATTCGAAAGTAATCTAGAGAAAGCATTATAAACACATACGTCACCATGTATTTCCACTGGCGATGAAGTCTTATTTTACGATTGATATCGTATATGATATCACCTAAAAACTAGCCTGGGAAACGTTTGCAATTTAATTTAAATATCAATTTTTGGGTACATAAACATCAAAGATATTGTAAAGTATTTAGTAAAATTCAGCTGTCACCGAAACATCATCTGCGTGAATGACGTTACACAAATTTGCCGTAACCATCTGATCATACAGTGAAAGAAAATCAGCTTTATTAAAATTCCAGTGAGTTTTTGGATAAAAGTTACTGGATTCAATATATTTGTTACTTTTAGGTGAATTTAGTTTTATCTCTACGTCTAGCGGGGGATGTAGGGGTCAATATTAAAAATAGCACCTGCCTCAGCGGCATTTACTTGCACCGCACAATCAACAGCCCTTAAAATTACTACATCGAACTTTCCTCCAAATATATTAAAAACAAAAATCCTATCACACATGCTGCAAAATGATAAAAATAACAATAATAGCTACAAACATTTTTTTGGCACTATTTAGGTTAAGATCACCGAGAATCAATATAGTTCCATTAAGGTCATTTATAAAGCTTTCAACCTTGCAGAACCAATAAAATAGACTGCATCCATAGCGCTGGGTGGTATGTATACGACGCAAACGTATATACTAATGCCACGAAAATTAAATTTAATCCAGACGTCTTCGCCATTAAGGATTTCTAAATTATGTTGTCTGACAGGCGTGATATCAGGTTTAGTGGCAAGCAATACCCCTCCTCCATAAGTTCTGTCGCCGTATGATACTCCATCCACCGCATATAACTTCAGAGTATTCCACGGATAAATGTAGGAAAATTTCCGTCGCAGCGACAAGGGTATCCTCTAGGATTAGTAGATTGGTTTTCCATGTATGAAGTTTTATTTTACTCGCAATACCACGGACCTTTTGATAAAAGATATTTAGTACCGCTTTACTGTCAAAGGATCTCAGTAAGTTCGATCCAGATTTTGCAGAAATAGTTGCATGATTATTGTTTTTGCCTTCCATGACTTTTTGTACGAAAGCAAATCCAAGGTTTAATTCGGGCGCTATCCGGCCAAATTTCGACAGATAGGATCGTGTCGTAGAAAGCAATAGGTACTTTTACGATCTGTTTCTCCTTTCATTTTAATTTCCTTAACAGTACATTTTCCATGAGTACAAAATTGTTGCAGGTAAGCCAAAATTTCCTCAGGTCCTGATTCCATGTTCCATAGATGTACAAATTTCCTTTCCTCAATAGCTTTTAAGGTTGTGATACCAGTACCGCCTGTGCATCAGATAGATGTGTTTCTTTTATTTTTGTTCTTACTAGTCACTATCTTCCAGGGCTCAATGTTAGTAATATTACAGGTGGTAGAAAGAGTCACATCGCTTTTAGTTGACTAGAGGCTAATAGGACACTCGGTAGGGGCAGGTTCTATATGAGATTCAGTTGATTTGTTTATTATATTGTTGTCTGTATAAGATTGAGTAGTTTTAGTGTTGTTTTCCTTAGCTTGTGAGGTATGAATAGCTGAAGTATTGGTAGTAGTTGGCTGACGGATCGGATTCTGCTTAGTGGGATTCTGAGTTTGTTTTATGGTTCTTAAACTTTTGAAATTTCGATGTATTTTTGGGTTTAGAACCTGAAGCAGTACTAGGTTGTTGAGATTGCAAGTGTAATGTTGTGCATACTGGATTTTGTGTGCCTCTGTTTCCGATTTTAATAAGTTTAACAGTGAGATTGAATAACTTACATGTTTTCCCAACAGAGTCTACTTTATGTGATACAGATGATATTTTACGAATGGTAATATTGGACTCGCGTACAGGAATAGGTGAGCCGACTGAAATCTCAGAGTAACTACCACCCCTTTTCGCAGTACAATGATATTCAGGGCAAATCCAGTAAGACCACTCATCTAATGTCAATGTCTGATTATTGCATGGAAAGCTAGTCACATGATTCATACACTGGAGAAATTTTCTCAGAGGACATCATTTTGTTAGTTTTAAGTAAAATTTCAATGGTACTTGATATTTTTTATTTAAAACTAACAACAAAACAAACCGTATTAAAAAGGCGCGGTGAAGCGGTGGCGGGATAGGTGACGCTCGAGATGACGAGAAAAAGGTCGTAAGCGCTGTGCAGAGAGCAGCGGTTACGACTTCACTGTAATTGGTTTAACACAATGCAATACAAGTATATCGACACTATATTTAGAAAGTTAACTTGAAACAGTCACTTTAAACAAGATTTTAACAATTAAATTTGCGAAGCGTTTTGTTATATCAATCGCTCATCTAGCTTACTTAATTAATAGATAGATATTAATTAAAAGATATATAAATTAGAGAGGGCAGCAGTTTTTGTTCAAACTCCAACCTCATCTATACACAGTGTATTATGTTAAATAACGACGGCCCATGACGAGCGATTAATCAAATGATATAATACGTTTATCAATAATAATATACTAGGAAAGCAACTTCTACGACACTCACGCGTGTTTTTTTTCATATTTTTCCATGCAAAAAAAGCAAAGAGATCTCAACACATACGAGCCTCTCATTAAATTAAAAGTTTTTTTTGGAAAAATCAAGTCTGTGTTCACTTTATTTTACCTGCCTTAACAGCAAAATTGACATGCAAATTCAAGGCACAGAACCTTTCAAATGATATTCCTTTTAAAAAGGTCCAAACTTTAATTTTTGATGTTCAAGTATTATTATAATGACTTTATATTTAAATTGTGTATTAACATAGTTTTAAGCACATTACATTACGGTCCGAAATAAATGAAAAATTATTTATTTGTGGAAAAGAATAAATTGCTATGTCAGCTAGTACTAGCAGTCGCGAAAATTGCCTGAAGTAAATTTCGCACCTCTTATTGATAAAATCGTTCAGAATGATATTTTCTTGTTCTGTAATATTTCTAAATTGTTTCAGATCTTAAAGTCTTCGTACACTTTCTACGCTGTACTGCGGCAGACAAAGTAATTTCAATGTTATGTCCAACTAAATAAAATTATCAAAATCGAAGAAATTTTACTACAGTGTAGCAGTGTTTGAAATGAAACTAAGTAATACTAAGCATTTCATATGTAATAAGATACATTAATCGTGGGAAAGAAAATTAATTTAAAGTACAGTGTAATAGACACTGTAAAAAAAATAATACATTTGTTTTATTTTGCCTTTTTTAGAAGTATATTATTAGAGTTCAATTGAGTATCTACCACCGCATCTTGTCGTGTAGAAGCTGTAAGAAGCGATTATGGTAAATATATAAAAAAATAAAGGCATAAGGCCTTGTACCGTCTCGTATATATCAGATACGATTATAATATAATAATATACAAGTCCCAAAATAAGGTCTCTACGTTATTTTTAACCAAGGATTTGAGAAGAAGCCTTAAGTCCGGGCACGATGCCTCTGGTACTGTGAGCGCTAATTCACTTGCAATGGGAATAGGAGAAGCCCGTGTCCAACGATAGACTACGGGCTGAAAAGAAAAAGAAAAATAATATTCAAAAAAAAAATTTAATTTTTACCTTTCTATTTTCTGAAGTTTATTACAATTAATTAATTTGTATAAATTTTGTGTTATAGTAAACGGTACAAGATTCTTATTAACTAGAAGAAAAAAACCCGTATGTATAATTTCATGTGTCCGTTGTATACAAAATTACATGTTTTTTTTTTATAGGATAAGGGTGACAAACGAGCACACAGTCTACCTGATGGTAAGTGGTTGCTGCGGCCCATAGACATCTACATTTATCCTCTGTTACAAATCAAAATGTAGATGCGTTGTCACCCGTGAGGACTAAGATGGAATGCCTCATTTCCAGTAAAAAGGGCCTCCGGCCACCTGCACTCACCAAGCGAAACGCAGAGGTAAACCTCTACTTCACGCTGGTTTTCTGTGAGGTTGTGGTACTACCCCGGTTCGAGCCGGCCCATCCGTGCGACAGCAAAAGCTGCCGCGTGGCTCTACCACTGTTAAAAATCTGGTTTTAACACTAATAGTTTAGTTTAGAATTTGCATTGATATTATTGGCAATATGTAATGTAATTCTTAATATCTTCATAAGCCGTTATATGTTTCACTGATGTGTATAATTGATAATATATAAAGTTATAACATATAGTGGCAGTGTAAGAAATAAATGAATACTACAATCCACTACACCATATCGTCTCGTGGTTGTCGTAAGAGGCGACAGTGGGGAATTGAAACAGGAGCCCATCTCCTGCAGCATCTTCTTGATAACAACTTAAAATTATAAAATCTGCTGTTACCCACCCGCCTGCCAAGCGTGCCACTATGGCGAAATCCCCCCGATGACGGAGTTTATGGGGGAGGCATATGTTGAGCAGTGAATTTTATGGGCTATAATAGATAGACGGATAGCTATATCAGCCACCTTAGCCACTTACTTGGTAGGACTTATTTTCTATGGAGGAGTCCATCTGGGTAGATGCCACCCACTTCCTTGCGTGTTCAGGTGTGATGGGTGCAGAGAGTAGTGTAATTACAGACTGCATATAATTACTGATGGCTCCGTAGCGCAGTGGCTTAGCAACGAGTTGTGGCGCTGAGGGCCGCGGCTTCGAATCCTGCACGGGACAAGTTATTGTATGGCCTACAAATAATTTTAATAGGTCTGGATGTTTGTCCTTATGAAATCTATGTAAGAAAAAGAAAGACTTTCGCACCTTTTAACTTAAAACAACAACAAAACAAACAAGAACAAAACAGGACTCAAATTCAAAATTCATTTATTGCACGCCTTAGCGCAAAGCGCAAAGCGTCTTGGACATTATGAAGTGATCTGAAGGCGTAACTTCGGTGTACTTCGGTATCTGCTACTGGAATTCCTCGACGAGTGGAACTAGGGGTGCCGAGATTATGCTCCTTATGTTAGTTATAATGAAACCTCACCTCCGGACAGTGGCGAATTATCCCTAAGGCAAACTAGGCACGTGCCTAGGGGTGCACTTCGGTGAATGCTACTGGAACTCTTCGAAGAGTAGAACTAGGTGTGCAGAGCTTGGCCTCGTTTTGTCATTTATCATGAGACCTTACCTCCGGACTTGATAGAGTGACTTGCAGATGTACTTCAGTGAATGCTACTGGAATTCTTCGAATAGTAGAACTAGGTGTGCAGAGTTTGGTCTCGTTTTGTTAGCAATGATGAGGCCGTAACTCCGGACTTGATAGAGTGACCTGAAGACGTACGTCGGTGAATGCTACTGGAACTCCTCGAAGAGTAGTACTAAGTGTGCCGAGTTTTGTCGTTTAACGAATATACAATATACATTTTTTTATTTTTTTCACGATCTTATGAGTCGTGCAATTTTCGATATTCCAAGTTTTTTTTTTTAAATTGAAATTTGACATAAAATTATCGAAAAATTGGAAGTATAGTAATAATTATAAGGTTTTTAGTGAAAACTTGTGTGTAATTAAACTACTTTTAAAATTTGCCAATAATCATATTATACGCAATTGTTTTAATGCGCTTAAGGCATGCACAGTTAGATTTACCAGTAGTTTATTTATTTATGAATACAGTGAGTTAGGGTTTAGTAAAATTTACAGTAGGTATCATATATTCTACCACGGTGTTGTGTACAAATATAATATTTATCTTCATTCTAACCAATAAAAGTATAACAAGTAAGATGGACATGTTATAAAATTACAATAATCCTCAGTGTAGTTGTTAGAATATACGAGTATTCACAAAAATGAGGTATATTATAAGTGAGAAAGATCGTGCAATGATACCCATGACACATAACAAATTTCGTAATGGCGCCTTTACGTCTATATTGAGAAAAAAAAAGAAAACGTGAAATAAATAAAAATGTAATCTATTCATATATATAATAATTATTATAAAATACAATGTACGGGACTGTGAGTCATACCACCTTATTCCTCAAAGGTGTCAATGCACCTGCAGCCTTTTTTACTTGAAGTTGTTTGTAGGTTTGTAGGTACCAACAGGTGAACAGTAAGTTCGTTTGGCACTTTAATTTTATTTAAGAAAAATGTGGTCTGTTAGAATGACAATCGAATGTCTAATTTAAGATCTTAATAAAACTCAGAAACTTTCCAGGCGATCCTTGTATTTTATGCAAATTACATCATCAATCAACAATTACTGCGACGAAATTAAATAAAACAGCCCAATATTATATATTTTTATTCATAAATATGTAAAAATCATATTTATGTATAAATCACAAGTTAACAAGTTTTCATAACAGAAACAGAAATAGAAACAGAAACTTTTTTATTCAATATAGATTATAAATAATACTTATTGAAAGTCACTCTTTTGTTTGATTACCACTGGTTCGGAAAAAACCTCTGTCCTGGGAAGAACCAGCAAGAAACCCAGCGGGACTTTTTTTTAAATAACAGCTTACAATCATGATGTTACACAAATTAACAACACAACAAATTAGAAATAGCATGGTAGCGATCACCTCATTTCCAGGGGTTATTATCATCCATAAATTCCTTAATATTATAATAACCCTTTTTATACAAACTTGTTTAATAAAGTTTTTGAACTTTGAACAGGCCAAACTTTGTATATTTTCTGGAATTTTGTTGTAAAAGCGTATACATCGCCCCAAGAATGAATTACTGACTCGATGGAGTCGAGTAACTGGTACTACTAGCTTGTGTCTGTTCCTAGTATTTACAGAATGAATATCACTTATTTTTATAAAACTACTATTATTTTTGTGTACGTACATTACATTTTCATAAATGTATTGAGAGGCCAAAGTTAATATATTAATTTCCTTAAATTTTTGTCGCAGCGACTCTTTAGGCTTTAAATCATAAATTGCTCTTATGGCCCTCTTCTGTAAAACAAATATAATTTCAGTGTCAGCTGCGTGTCCCCATAGCAAAATATCATACGACATTATGCTATGGAAGTAGCTGAAGTAAACTAGTCTAGCTGTTTCAACACTGGTTAGACTTCTAATCTTTTTTACAGCATATGCTGCAGAACTAAGTCTGCTTGCTAGTTTTGTTATATGGGGGCTCCATTGTAGCTTCGCGTCTAGTGTGATTCCAAGAAAAATGGTGGTATCTACAAGACTCAGTTTCTCCCCATTTAAAATTACATTGGTATTTAATTGTTTGACATTTGGAGTAACGAATTTCATACATTTTGTTTTAGTGCCATTTAAATGCAAATTATTAACATCGAACCAATTTACCAATTTAGATATAGCATTATTTACTTCGTCATATTTTAGTAACTGTCGACTTAATTTGAAAATTAAAGAAGTGTCATCTGCAAATAATACTATATCATGGTTATCCCCTACTATGTAAGGTAAGTCATTAATGTATACAAGAAACAGAAAGGGGCCGAGAATTGAGCCTTGAGGCATGCCCATTTGTACCATCGATCCGGAAGAGCTCATATTGTTAATGACAACTTTTTGCGTTCTCTTACTTAAATATGAAATAATTAATTTAAGGGCATCACTTCTTACACCGTAGTGTTGAAGTTTCCTGATTAATGTTTCATGGTGAACACAATCGAAGGCCTTGGATAGGTCATAAAATATACCCAAAGCATCCTGTGAATTCTCCCATGCATTAAAGATATATTTAATCAGCTCAACACCGGCATCAGTTGTCGAGCGACCCCTTGTGAAACCAAATTGATTTTTATGAAGTAAATTAATTACATTAAAAAAATTCAACATTTGATCAAGAACAATTTTTTCAAAAATCTTACTAAGTGTTGGTAGTACAGAAATAGGTCTAAAATTGGCGGGGTCTAATGTACTACCAGATTTAAATAAAGGTACTACTTTACTATGCTTCATTAAATCAGGAAACACACCAGATTCGATACTAGTATTAAAAATAATAGCTAAATGAGGCGCAATAACTTTAACGGAAATTCCCCACAGATCCGCAGTTTCCTTAACATCAATAGTTTTAAAATATTTTACAATATCTTTTGATGACACTTTATGAAATATAAAATTCTTTGTACACACATTTACATTTTGTTTAAGTAATGATTCGGCGACGGCAGGAGAAGAATTCAGTGACTTAGTGGTCAAGATCGGAATATCAGTAAAATATTTCTCAAAAACCATTGCTACGTCCTGATCTGATACAGTTAATTTGTTGTTAACACTTAACTAGTAATTTGAATTGCGAGAGTTGATCTTACCAGTTTCGCTATTAATTATACTCCATGTCATTTTAATTTTATTGGAAGCCGTCTTAATTTTGTTGCTCAAATGCAAAGACTTGGCTATGGAGCACACTCTTTTAAATATTTTGAATATTTTTTTACATATTCCCTAAATGAAAAAAACGCTTTGATTATATGACCTTTCATGGTAAAGATCATATAACCTATGCCTGCCCTTATGGACTCCTACTTTCGCCCATTCATTGAATGACTTTCGACTGTTCAAGGAGAATGTTTTAGAAGTAAAAGTATTATTAAATTCATTGCAAATAAGCTTAAATAATGTTCCATACAAAAAATTAGACCTCATGGCTGTTAGACGGGAGATGAAGCTACATTCTTCAACAGACTTGACAGCATACAGGCATCTGAACAGACAGATCTCCAAATGCATGCGGCGGGACTTACGCAACTTCAATACAGCTCGTATTGAAGAAGCGATCGAGCGGAACCAAGGCTCCAAAGTCTTTGCCAGAGATCTGTCTGCCAGAAAGAGCCACCTGTCAAAGCTGAAGACAGAATGTGGCAGCATCGTTTCCGGGACACCTGAGATTTTGAGTGAGATTGAGAGGTTCTATGGGCAGCTGTACACGTCATCGTTGGAGCCACACGCAAGTGTGAGTAACGATCCAAGAGCGAGTCTCATCCGACACTATTCCGAAGATATCTCGGACGTCAGTCTGAGCGAGATTAGAATGGCTCTCCAGCACCTTAAAAACGGTAAGGCCCCAGGCGAGGATAGAATTACAGCGGAGCTTCTGAATGCGGGTGGAAGACCGGTGCTTGAAGTCCTTCAGAAGCTCTTTAATTCCGTCCTCCATGGTAGCATTACACTGGAGGCGTGCAGCAGAAGTGCGGTGGTCTTGTTCTTCAAGAAAGGTGACAACGCTCTCTTGAAGAACTACAGACCGATTTCCCTTCTGAGCCGCGTCTACGTGCTGTTTTCAAGAGTCATTACGAATCGTCTCGCGCGCAGACTTGACGACTTCCAGCCTCCCGAACAAGCCGGTTTCCGAAAGGGCTTTAGCACCATAGACCACATACATACCCTTCGGCAAATTGTACAGAAGTCCGAAGAGTACAATTTGCCACTATGTCTGGCGTATGTGGACTATGAGAAAGCCTTTGATTCCGTCGAAATTTGGGCGGAGCTGCAGTCCCTTCAGCGGTGCCAAGGTGACTGTCGGTATATCGAAGTGTTGAAGTGCTAGTACAGTAGGGCTACGATGGCTATCCGAGTACAGAACCAGAGTACGAAACCTATCCAATTGCAGAGAGGTGTAAGACAGGGTGACGTCATATCCCCGTAACTCTTCACCGCTGCATTGGAAGACGTTTTCAAGCTTCTGGGCTGGAAAGGATACGGTATCAACATCAATGGCGAGTACATCACTCACCTTCGATTTGCCGACGATATAGTCCTTATGGCAGAATCGCTGGAGGACCTAAGCACTATGCTCAATGACCTCGATAGTGTTCCCCAACGGATAGGTCTTAAGATGAACATGGACAAAACAAAGATCATGTTCAATGTCCATGTCACACCTATGCCGGTAGTTGTTGGGAGCACTAAGCTCGAAGTTGTTGACGAGTATGTTTACCTGGGACAAATAGTCCGACTAGGTAAGTCCAACTTCGACCGAGAGGTCAATCGACGGATTCAACTCGGCTGGGCAGCGTTCGGGAAGCTACGACACATCTTCTCGTCAGACATACCTCAAAACCTGAAAACGAAATTGTACAACCAGTGCGTGTTGCCAGTGATGACTTATGGAAGTGAGACGTGGTCCTTCACTGCTGGCCGTATGAGGAAGCTCAAGGTCGCTCAGCGAGCTATGGAGAGGGCTATGCTCGGAGTTTCTCTGCGTGATAAACTTAGGAATGAGGATATCCGCAGTAGAACCAGAGTGACCGACATAGCCCAACGGATTAGTAAGCTGAAGTGGCAGTGGGCCGGCCATATAGCTCGAAGAACCGACAACCGATGGGGAAGAAAGGTTCTCGAGTGGCAGCCTCGTACCGGTAGGCGAAGTGTAGGGCGTCCCCCCACGAGATGGAGTGACGACCTGGTAAGACATGCAGGAAGTCGATGGATGCAGGTGGCTCAGGATCGTGTTTTGTGGCATTCTTTGGGGGAGGCCTATGTTCAGCAGTGGACTTGTGAAGGGCTGTAATGATGATGATGATGACAAAAAGTTAGGATAATTTTGGTATGAAAGTGATGGAAGTTTTTTCACTATGTTACTTCTAAATTTCTCCAAGCGACGTGCATTTACTGGAACAGACACAACTTTCTCATCTACTTGCTTTTTGTGAACATAAGGTAACGAAACTACTTGTCCACAGTGATCAGAACTTAATTTTTGAATTATACATTTATGCAACGGCTTCACATTTGTAAAAATGTTATCTATACATGTTGCACTAGATTGAGAAATACGCGTTGGCTCTATAAATAAATTAAAAAGACCATATGATTTAAACAGTGATCTAAATTTAATATTGATGGAGGAAGCTTCTAGGAGATTGATATTAAAATCTCCACATATTACAACAGATTTATTCTGTTTATTAAGCTTAGCAAAAACTTCCTCCATAATGTTTTCAAAAGTATCATATGTACAACATGGGAGTCTGTAGACGCTCACGACAATGAGGTGCTCAAACTCAACACATGCCATTTCTACAGTTCGCTCAACAGAGAGGCTCACAATGTCTTTACGTTCTTTACATGATAATAATTTACTAGCTAATATTAAGGAGCCACCTCTTAAAACCGTATCTCTATTGAAAGAACTGACCACCTGGTGATTACTGAAGTTAAACATTAAATTATAAGCTTTTAACCAATGTTCAGTAATACATAAGATATGAATATTGTTGCTATTTAAGAACAACTCAATTTCTAGCTCTTTGCCTATCATGCCTTGTATATTTTGATGCATCAGGTGTAAACAATTTTCATTATCTTTCTGTGGAGTCATACAATTAAAGATTTGTAAGCCACATTCTAAATTATTTAAGTTATTATAACTGCTAGAGATTACCTCTTTTGTCTCATAGTATCTTTATACGGATACTTTGAATGTTTTTATGAAATGATGGCACGGGTCCGATCAAAATGGCACGAAAGCAACTTACACAAAAGGGTCATCTAACTAAATCTCATGCAGGGAGATGAAATGATTTATCAAGTACCATCGGTTCGCCTCCATCCAATTAGCGATGAGAGCGGTGCGGCCTTTACACGTTTTATCAAAAGTTTCCTTTCCATGTATCTAGTCAATACTTACACGTCTTTACATATAACGAAAGATGTAAATTGTACATCAATAATTGAAAATATAAACTGTGACAATAAAAGGATATTTTACTTCGTTTCTACACAGGATAGTCTTTTTAAGTTTCTCGAACTTGTTGTATAGTCCAGTAGCTTTATAATGAATCTTGTACGCTTGGCAAATTAAAGTTGGCAAAAAATTACTTCGCGTACATGAAGAGCACCTCCTGCCCCCCCCCCCCCTCTCAATTGCGTGCATTATCACCGTCAGCACTAATCCCAGCACCACTACTCCCAACATCTCTTCAAACTAGGTAAGACACATTATTTTATTTTATCAAGCGGATGTACGCGAAGTTATTATTTTGCCAACTTTAATTAAATGGACTTCCGCAAAGTAACTAAGAGTGCGCACGATTGAGGGAGGGTGGGAGGTCGGGAAGTCCCCTTCTGGGCAGGGCACATCATTTTCTTTCTTTAAGCGGAATTTAGCAAATTAGTTTATAACTACCCCATTAGAATTATATAACTCGAAAGGTCTATAAGGACTTTTCAAAATCAAATTTAGAGCCTTTCTGGCAAAAGCGCAAAAAATATTTGCTGGTACATTTTACGTGAACTCGTTCATAAATACGCGAGTGTCAGAGTTACCGTACGAGATTCTGTGTAGTGCGTAGTGTACACACTCAGTACACACTGAGCCCTGGCACGTCACTGATACTGAACATACTCGTGTGTGTTGATATACTGTAAAGGAACTAAGCTCTCGTTACGAAATCCCAAGACAATAGGAACCGAATATAATGGATGAAACAAAATAAATTGGATTTTCCTTACTCTATTCTCAGAAATATCACTTACATTAATTTGTTGAGCGCAGATTTAAGGACCGATCCAATATGAGCTACGATTTTGTTCACCACTAAAAAAAATTTTAGACTTCAGTGAACATAACATTGAAATCAATTTATTTGTGTGATACCGTTATCGTAATTGCTACAGCCTATTAAAAGTTCACTGCTTAACATAGGCCACGCTTGGCAAGCGATTTGGCAACCACAGTTTGTATGTTTTTATTTTTTAGATGTTATTAGAGAGTCCTGGTTTTCTTTCCCTCTGCCGCCTTTTACGACACCCACGGGAGGATATGTGGTTAAACCAGCAATACAAGTTAGGTAAGTATTCATCACCATTTGTATGATACGATTTGCTAAATTGTTGAAATTATAATAAGTTTTTGTTGAATAATAAGTTATGGGAATTAATAATTCAGAAAATTCTTGCACAATGCAGGCCACGTGTCCGATTTTGCTAGAACTTGGCAGCGCTCTACTATGCGTTTAGATAACGCAATTGGTTACAACGGCATGGCTACGAGTATTCCTATGGAGCGGAAGACGGTCGATAAATCCGTATAGAATGACCTCCCGCGCTGCGAAGGCACTTCCGGTGAATATATTATTGGGGCTGATCCAACGCAAAATACAGAACCAACACACCATTCAATACAGTATTTTATCTAAAGGTTTACTTTACACGCTTTAAGTAAGATATTCAGTATTTCAACAGAATTTTTACGCTTCTTAGTTTAAATATTAGGTGTTAATTTTTGAACCGAATTTTATAAAATGAAATCTTTCCAATTAGACTCATAAAATAAACCTAGCAAGCTAACAGCATAGCAAAGTGGCAAAGCAATCAGCTTTGTAGCGGTTTCTAACGGTTGCCGTTGAGCAATCAGTTTCAAAATTGGAGGTTCAGATGTCTGGGTGATCAGTATTCGATTGCTGAAAACAGAATTTGAAAATTCAAAACCGTTCTCGAGATAATCGTGGGACAGACGGACAGACGGACAGACATCGTGAAATCAATAAGTGACTTCCCAAGCTTCGCCACTTAATAAGAATGTCGTATCTCAAACTTCATTTTTAAAACAAAGAGGAAATTCCATTTAGTTAGTGTGTTTTACGACTTTATTATTAGTCTGATAATAATTTGTTGATGTTGGAAAGCAAAAATTATGTATTTAAAAAAAATCTCATTTTTTAACCTCAAATAAGCTTGTCGTCCGCATTTAAAACTTTTTCCATTGCGCTTAAAACTCAACTAAGCGCCATTCTCTCCGGAACGGGCGAGAGTGGTATTTTATGTTAGATAAAACTTTTTGAAACTTGTTCATTCGAAGCGTTGCTTATCGCGCGCTCTTTGTATAGTGGTCCTGTAAACGCGAAGTTTCGAGAAGCCTGTAGCTGTGATGAATGCAACTGCACGTTCCTACCACTGTCTGTTACCTTTAAGTTTTGTTTTGCAAAAGAGGGCAATGCAGCAATCTGTAATAAAAAGAGACTCTTAGAAAAAAAATTAAAGAAATTAATGTAGGCCTCTTAATACATTTCATAGAAAATGTAATGCATTAAAACATGAGTACTTTAAACTAAAGTTATAACATACATTAAGTGAATTCTTAGTGGTCAGCCATTGTAGAAACTACTTCAACTGAAGATGCCTCGTTTAAAGGCGAAACACGTGTCTTATTATCGACGGTAGTGTTGTTTGCCTTGTGTAGTGGTGTTGGAAGTAATGGTGCTGAGATTAGTGGTGACGGAAATAGTGAACACTATTGAGGGGGGGGGGATTTTTTTTATAGGATAGGGTGACATACGAGCACACAGTCCACCTGATGGTAAGTGGTTACTGTGACCCATAGACATCTACATCTATCATCAATAAAGACTCAAGATGCAGATGCGTTGTCACCCGTGAGGACTAAGATGGAATGCCTCTTTGCCAGTAAAAAGGGTCTCCGGTTCTCTACACTCACCATACGAAACACAGCAGCGTTAAGCTGCTATTTTACGCTGGTTTTGTGTGACAGCGTGGTCCTTCCCCGGTCGAGCCGACCCATTCGTGTTACAACTATATTACTAACTAGCTGTGCCCGCGGCGTAGCTCGAGTATACAGGTTTTACATAAACAATTTGTCGTTTAGGTAAGAGAATATTAAGCGATTTATTTCATTACTGTATCAATAAGTGGTAACTAAATAAATCATTATCATCAAAGTTCTAAGTCGTTTATGATAGAGCTTCTGTGTAAACGACGTGAGAAGTAGGCTTAGCCGGGGTGTACACTAAAAGGTTACGGGGGCTACTAACGCGGGAAAAAGCAACATAGAGTTGGCCATGTGCAAAACAGTCAGTACTGAGGTACACTCCTACAACGCGTAAAGTTTGACCTTGCGCTTTATTTACGGTCATCGCATAACACACGCTCACTGTAACTGGGAACTGAACGCGCTTAAAACTGAAAGGAAAGTTACTTCTTAATAGAGGGTTTTTGGGCAGTGCTGCCAGATAAAAAAAACTAATTCAGCTCTAGGACAACACAAAAAGCGCTAGATTTCATGAAAACAGCGCTTTAAAAAAGCCCTAGATTTCGCGCTAAATTAACTACAAACAAAGTTTGTGTTTTTTTATATAATCATAATAAAGAAAACAACATTAAGTTTTTTTTCTGGCAATATTTTTTTGATGTATCAATACTTCGCAGGACATCGACTTATAATTATGGCAATTGCTGTCAACAGTAGTTAGTACTGTACGAACAATTAAAATGTCATTAATTGTTTTAAAGTGCAATGTATTTCGCAACTTAGTTTCAGATGTCAGCATCTGATTGCGGTTGCTACACAGTTTCTTTGTGTTATAACTTCTAAGTAACTTTTAACTTAGCTGTGCTCTAAGCAACTGACTGAAACTGAATAAAGCAAAATAAATGCGTTGCCAAAACCATGAACAAAAACTTTAATAAAGGGGTTTCCCCGCTTATAGTCGTCGGTAAAAAAATCAAGTTGATCATCCTAAAGGGGAAGCCAGGAGATCCATAGCACAGGGTATCCTAGTTTGGACTCGTCTCCCATGCTCTTTGTTTTGTGGAAAAAATATGTTTGAAAAAGATAAACTGCAATGTACTATTTGTGGGAAAAAATAATAAAGGTCATTATTATTATTATCGGTAATGTGGACTAACAGTGCTGCTATAAAAGAGTTAATAACCCGCTAGTCGCTAAAATATTGAAATGTGTGCTAAATACACCAAAAAGCGCTGGATTAAGCTAGGGCTAAAATTTCGAAATGCGCGCTATACATTCCAAAAAAGCGCTAAATCTAGTTCCCAAAGCGCTAAAGTGGCAGTACTGATTTTGCGTATATTATAAATACAATATCACGACATTTCGTTGCGAAATTTTTATTTTTGGTCGGATTCCGTTGTATGACTTCGATGGATACAAATTTCTTCAGTAAGTCTCAATACGATTCATCGGCGAAAAATCTCAACACAGCAATTCAGAAAAGTTTGTAATTTGTACAACTCCATCTATTACGTCCTTTGTGTGAGAAAACATCCTTTTTAAATCTCTTTTTGTGTTTTAAGTATAAATATATTAATTATTATGGAACGTTTTTTTTACACACAAATCTTTTTATTACTATTTCTGAGATTTTATGGCGCCATTGAACAAATTCGAACCTACATTTCAAAATAATAATCATTACTTTCGATAGAATTAACCAATTTTAATAAAACAAAGATTAAATGTAACTCGAAGATACGCTTTATGATTTTCTTAACGATTTCTTCGAAAATAAAAGATGTTTACTTTAGACGTGATGCGTTCATATAATAACAGACAAATAGACATACAGACAATTCTAAAAATTATAAAATGTTCTTATTTAATTATTTTCAGTTCCCCATAATGATTTTAGCCACCAAAATATATACCTATACAATGTACAGAAAGAGACACAATATGTTATCATCATTTTTATTATATGTATATATTTAAAGAGAGATGGCGCTGCTAACATCAATTCTAAAAATAAAAGAGATTAATTGACGCGATTGATACATTATATAAAACGCAAGAGTACTTATAAATCAGTGCCTGCACAGTAAGCAAAAAATAAAGTTTGACTCTCGCCAAAACCAACGATTTGTTAATAGCTCTTTTAAAATTTGATTTACCACATAGAGTACTCGGCGGTAAAGAATAAATTGAGTTTATCAACACGCAGTAGGGCAGCGAGTAATATAATAAAGATTAGCAGTAAATATGAAAACTCATCTACAGGAAAAAAAAACATTGCAATTGCATTACATTTTCACAACACCACCATCTATCGAAGAAATGGGAAAACTATTGTGCTTCAGATTTAGTTAATAAGGTTAATATATTTTTGTATAATATATTTAATACGTTTTTTAATACTTTTGTTTACTGCGTTTTAGATATACATAATTATATCATTATTTTACATAATTTAACTATGATTTATGATATGATATTAGTTTAAAATGCACCTGATGACTCAAACAAAGCCACCGTTGAGCAAATTCGTACCTATACTTCCCTACCCATACTTCAGAATATTTATCATAACTTTTGATGGAATGAACTGATTTTAATGAAATAAAGACTAAATGTAACCCGAAGATACACTTTATAATTTCCTTAACAATTCTTATGATATAAATTAGTACTTTATACGTGATACGTTAACAAACAAACAGACAGACAGACAGACAGACAGACAGACAGAAAATTCTAAAAATGGTAGAAATGTATTTAATTACTTATTTTTAGTACCCCTCAATCACTTTTATTACAAAAATATAAAATGTACAGACATCTGCTATTTACAGTTTTATTATATGTATAGATATAGCTGCAGCATGGCTCTACCGCGTATAAAATATAGGTATAGGTGCTCTTCAGAGCAAGTAAGACACAACATTTTATTTTATTACGTGGATCTTAACTTATTAATTAATATAATTATAATGGATTTCCGCAAAATAACGCCTTATTCTATTAGTTATTTTTTTACTTATTTAAAGATCTTTATAACATACACCACAAAATAATGCAACAAAACGCGTATAAATGCAAGTCGGCATTATCTGTCTGTCAACCCTTAACGTGGTGATAATAAAGTGGTAGGAGCCTTGAATAATATAATATTTTATATATATGTATGTATCATCATCATCATTACAGCCCTTCACAAGTCCACTGCTGAACATAGGCCTCCCCCAAAGAATGCCACAAAGCACGGTCCTGAGCCACCTGCATCCATCGACTTCCTGCATGTCTTACCAGGTCGTCACTCCATCTCGTGGGGGGACGCCCTACACTTCGCCTACCGGTACGAGGCTGCCACTCGAGAACCTTTCTTCCCCATCGGTTGTCGGTTCTTGGAGCTATATGGCCGGCCCACTGCCACTTCAGCTTACTAATCCGTTGGGCTATGTCGGTCACTCTAGTTCTACTGCGGATATCCTCATTCCTAAGTTTATCACGCAGAGAAACTCCGAGCATAGCCCTCTCCATAGCTCGCTGAGCGACCTTGAGCTTCCTCATACGGCCAGCAGTGAAGGACCACGTCTCAGTTCCGTAAGTCATCACTGGCAACACGCACTGGTTGTACAATTTCGTTTTAAGGTTTTGAGGTATGTCTGACGAGAAGATGTGTCGTAGCTTCCCGAACGCTGCCCAGCCGAGTTGAATCCGTCTATTGACCTCTCGGTCGAAGTTGGACTTACCTAGTCGGACTATTTGTCCCAGGTAAACATACTCGTCAACAACTTCGAGCTTAGTGCTCCCAACAACTACCGGCATAGGTGTGACATGGACATTAAACATGATCTTTGTTTTGTCCATGTTCATCTTAAGACCTATCCGTTGGGAAACACTATTGAGGTCATTGAGCATAGTGCTTAGGTCCTCCAGCGATTCTGCCATAAGGACTATATCGTCGGCAAATCGAAGGTGAGTGATGTACTCGCCATTGATGTTGATACCGTATCCTTTCCAGTCCAGAAGCTTGAAAACGTCTTCCAATGCAGCGGTGAAGAGTTTCGGGGATATGACGTCACCCTGTCTTACACCTCTCTGCAATTGGATAGGTTTCGTACTCTGGTTCTGTACTCGGATAGCCATCGTAGCCCTACTGTACAAGCACTTCAACACTTCGATATACCGACAGTCAACTTGGCACCGCTGAAGGGACTGCAGCACCGCCCAAATTTCGACGGAATCAAAGGCTTTCTCATAGTCCACATACGCCAGACATAGTGGCAAATTGTACTCTTCGGACTTCTGTACAACTTGCCGAAGGGTATGTATGTGGTCTATGGTGCTAAAGCCCTTTCGGAAACCGGCTTGTTCGGGAGGCTGGAAGTCGTCAAGTCTGCGCGCGAGACGATTCGTAATGACTCTCGAAAACAGCACGTAGACGCGGCTCAGAAGGGAAATCGGTCTGTAGTTCTTCAAGAGAGCGTTGTCACCTTTCTTGAAGAACAAGACCACCGCACTTCTGCTCCACGCCTCCGGTGTAATGCCACCATGCAGGACGGAATTAAAGAGCTTCTGAAGGACTTCAAGTACCGGTCTTCCACCCGCTTTCAGAAGCTCCGCTGTAATTCCATCCTCGCCTGGAGCCTTACCGTTTTTAAGGTGCTGGAGAGCCATTCTAATCTCGCTCAGACTGACATCCGGGATATCTTCGGAATAGTGTCGGATGAGACTCGCTCTTGGATCGTTACTCACACTTGCGTGTGGCTCCAACGATGATGTGTACAGCTGCCCATAGAACCTCTCAATCTCACTCAAAATCTCAGGTGTCCCGGAAACGATGCTGCCACATTCTGTCTTCAGCTTTGACAGTTGGCTCTTTCTGGCAGACAGATCTCTGGCAAAGACTTTGGAGCCTTGGTTCCGCTCGATCGCTTCTTCAATACGAGCTGTATTGAAGTTGCGTAAGTCCCGCCGCATGCATTTGGAGATCTGTCTGTTCAGATGCCTGTATGCTGTCAAGTCTGTTGAAGAATGTAGCTTCATCTCCCGTCTAACAGCCATGAGATTAAGAGTGTGATCGGAGAGTTTTTGTGTTCTTCTGCGGCGGGTCTTGCAGAACTTAGCTCCGACCGCATGGACAGTTTCCACGAGCTTGTCATTCATATCGTCCACTTCATTGCAGTCTTCCAGGCACTGAAAACGGTTTTGTAACTCGAGCTGAAAGGTTTCGGGACTTTGGAATAGAGCACGAGGGGGACGGAGCGTTGACTTCATTAGACGAGACCTCTCCAACTTAACGTTTAGGTTCAGTGTGCCTCTAACCATTCGGTGATCGCTACCAGTTTTCACCCTCGCGATCACGGAGACATCACTGAACAGTTGTCGTCTGGTCGTCATAATGAAGTCAATCTCATTTTTTGTGGAACCGTCGGGGCTCGACCAGGTCCACTTCCTGTGGGGCCGCTTCTGGAAGAAAGAGTTCATCATAAAGAGTCCCTCTTTCTCCATGAAGTCGGCCAGCTGCTGGCCCCTTGGGTTCCGTTGCCCTATTCCAAATTTCCCTACTTTCAGCTCACCGTTCTCTCTTGTGCCTAGTTTTGCATTGAAGTCTCCCATTAACACCGTATATTGGGTTTTGGAGGAATGCATGGCTCTAGAGATATCCTCATACATTTCCTCCACCTCCTCATCGGGGTGTGCTGAGGTTGGTGCGTAAACCTGTATGACCTTCAGCGAATACCGTTTGGTGATTCTGAGTATAAGGTACGCAACCCTCGTCGACACACTCCCGATCTTTACAACGTTGTTAACGAGAGACTTGTGGACGATAAATCCGACACCTCCTTGGGACAGATGGTCGCCCTCCCGGTGATAGAGCAAGTTGCCGGATTCGAGGATTACCGTGTCCTCCCCCTCTCTTCGGACTTCGGATAATCCTATAATATGCCAGCGCAACTTGTCTATCTCTTCTTCCAGCTCCACAATCTTCTCGTCAGTCCTCAGGGTGCGTGCGTTGTACGTTGCCAGGTCGAGTCATCTAAGGTGGCAACCGAACCTCCACCGGAGATTCTTAGCACCCCCTGCCCCGCCGTCACCATGGTTGCCACCGTAGCCAGGAATAGCGGGGCCGCCGGGGACTGGGGGCCGTTTCTTTGTTACTGTCATTCATAGGGGGGTATTTGCCATAGTTGCCACGCTTGGCGAGCGGGTTGGCAACCGCAGTTTTTTTTTATTGTAATTTGGCTATTATCAGGAAGATGCTGCTGCCCATCTCCTGCCTGTTTCCCTTTGTCGCCTTTTACGACACCCACGGGAGGATATGGGGTAGTGGATATTCTTGACCGCCACTACACGGCAATATGTATGTATAAACAAGTCAATTTAAAAATTATTATAATGGTTATTAATGAGCTATTAAACAATAATTGCATTAATTTAAATACCTACCCATTACAATAAATATGTTTATTTATTATGAATACACAGACATAACATTCTCAATTAGCATTTTTAAAAGATTCTGATTTTTTGAACTAAAAATTCTAGTAAGTTCTGAACTCCAGATTTTTTGTCTTTCATTAAAAACTCTTTAAATAATAGTTAGCTATAGGAATACAGTTTGTTAAAGAATACAGGTTTTTTTTTCTCACTTTAACTTAAAATCCTAGTTCATATCGCCGGGCGTGGTTCTAGATTTCAATTTGGATTGAAGCATCTTTATCTATATAGAGACTATTTACAGCGAACAATTGGTCGTCGGCATTGCATAGAGGTAATTCCACTGTAGAACGATACGATATCTCACATTTGTCCGGAACATTTGTACTTGAAATGGTTCACAGATTCAAATTATGGTTTTATTTTCTATAGTGACGAAATTATTATTTGATATTAGAATAGCTTAATCTAGAACACCCACTGAATTTATATTTAATTGTCGTTAGTAATACAATAAAATAGTTTGACAAATACACTGACATGAATAATGCTTCGTCACATGAAATAAAAAAATATTACTTAACGTATAATATTATCATAATCATCTTGATAAAGAAAGAAACATAAAAATAAATATTATGTATAATATTAATATAAATACTAAATAATATTTTATATACGGTAACAATACAATACCATTTCTGTTTTACACGTTCTCTGTTAGACACGTTATTTTTAAAAATGATATATAAAAATCATTCATTAACTTTAAAGTTAGTATGAAGATCTAAGCAAAAATAATAAACAATGAAAATTATAAACAAGTATTAACGAGAAAAATATGTATATTGACATTACACTGGAGCTTAACTACACGGTCTTCGACAATAAATACAACTTTAAAGTTTTATGAGTGTACTCACCTTGAACTTTATTCTAAATTTCTAAATTTAGAAACGGTCTGGAATAACTTAATTTTAAAGAAGGATTTCTTTAATCGTATTTCAAATAATTGTACAAGAATAACTGTAATGTACTTAATTTCTCAAAACCAAGTCAATCTTCTCTAGCGTACAATACAAAACAAGAGAAAAAAATGTTTAAGCGACAGATCCTTGACGTCCGGAATTGCGAAGAGCGCTTAATGAGATGCGAAGAATTCAGACACCGTCTATATAAAATTTAAATGAATGTAGGAGATGTCGAAAAAAATTTAAAGAAGCATAATATTTACATAGCTGAACCATTTTTACTATTTGTAAAGTGAAATAAACTATTGGTAATGCATGTCTTAAGCACATTATTTTTTTTTTATAGAAGAGGGGGCAAACGAGCATGCGGCTCACCTGATGGTAAGTGACTACCGCCGCCCATGAACAACCGCAACACCAGGGGAATCGCAGATGCGTTGCCGGCCTATTAGAAAGGTATAAGCTCTTTTCTTGAAGGTTCCTTAGTCATTAGACATTAAAAAATTACGTACGATTATACCTAAATTTATTAATGTAGTATAAATACGCACAAGTTCTCACTTATAACATTATTACTATACTTCCAATTTTCCGATAACTTTATGTCAAACTACAATTTAAAATAAAGTTTGGAAAATCCAAAAGTGCTCGACTCATAATGCTCACATGATAGTGAAAAAATTAAAAAATATGTAAGTTGTAAGGTTGGCACACCTAGTACTACCGATCGAGAAGTTTCAGTTCCAGTTCCAGTAGCATTCATCGAAAGAGACCTTTAGATCGCTTCTAGAGTCCGGAGGTAAGGTGTCATCATAACTATCAAAAGGGGCCCAAACTCGGTACACCTAGTTCTTCAGGGCGAGGAGTTCCAGAAGCTGTCACCAAAGTACACCAACAAGGACACTCTAATACAATCTGGGCATCTTCAAGGCAAGAGTGAGTAGGCTTTTGTTACGCTAAGACAGTGTAAATTACCATCTAAGGCTGCATCACCATTTACCACCAGGTGGGATTGTGGTCAAGCACTGGCTTATAAAAAGTAAATAATAATAATAATAATATCTTATGTATGTTTATCATTTTCATTTACAATTATATATTTATACAGCCCAACCAGATGAGAAAACTATATAGATACCCCTCTTACATTGTCAAGTATGTATCAAATTTGTTTTTCCGAATATTTTGTATTTGAACAGCGATATTTTTGAGCACGATCCGCTGCAAACAGACGATACAGAATCCACTCACGATGGCAGCCGTGCCCGGAGTGAGGCAGAGTCTATTTAGTAAAATAAATTATTACGAGGCTGCTCAAAACACCGAAAATTTCGCCATTTCTCAACCGAAAAATATAATTTTAACTAAGCAAAACAAAATTAAAATGCCACTTACATTCCATGACTCCCCACATGAGCGATGACGAGATTAAAAAATTGATTGAGTTAAAAAATTGATACTTTCTAAAGTTATCGTGTTTGCTCCTCCATGCGAAATTAATAAATCCACACCATTAGCCACTAAAACCACTTCTTTATGTAAAAACAGTAATTAATCGATTTAAAAATTATAAGTTCAACAATCATTTGTCTTTCTGACAATGTGTTTTATATCATTTATATTTTCTGTATTTAATGTACAATATGATTGTTAGATACGATTTCATGCGACAAAACGTTGGAATCCTAACTTTTAGGCCCTAGTAGAACATACCTGATGTCAATTCGGTAAGAAAAAATATACAATGTCACGAAAAACAATCTAAGTCTAATTTCATGCGATCAAACGACATGAGAAAGGCTGATGCGAGTGTTCGTGGCGCTCCAATATAGTAGCATGCAGCGCTAGCCGTCGCAACAATACTCGTACTCCCGCCGCTGTGACTATTGTGAACTGTTTTATTGCGGCTCCGGCGGCAAGCGACAGTTTGCAATGCAGATAGTCTTAACATACGATATTTATTATGCAATAAATTTATATCATTTACGAAAACAAATAGCAATAAAACAGAATAAATGGTGAAGTTTACAGTCTATTGGTAAAAAAATATACCGGGCTTCATTAATATACACTACACTTTGCTTTTTGCTTGATGTCTGTTTCTACATTTATTAATGTGATGTGAAAAATTTACCAAGACATGTTTGAGACACTATGCACTTATACATACGTTTTAGTGCTAATCTATAGATCAACTTTTGCCGTGTATGTTATTTAAGCTTATCCAATAATTATCAGGTAATGTTATTGCCACAAGATTTTTCTTCCTCTGCTTTAGCTTGAAAATAATTCACTGCTCAATGTAGGACTAACCATATGGAGAAGTTTCAAGTAAATAACGCCCTTAACACCTTGACAGTTGGATTAATAATGTTGGTACTAATCGTCGTTTGCTGCTCTCAAAAAAGCTTCAGTAGGGCCTTTTAAAAAAGAAACCATAGAAAATAAGTCGACAAAGTGTATCCTCAGCTCAAATATTAGAAATTTCACGAGGTGGCGGTGGAGTAAAATAATCAATCACCCCAATTTACTCTAATTGTGTCGTGTTTAATAAAACAAATAAGTTTGGTATGCAACGGTCACTCCACCTACCAAGCATAGCGATCGGCACGGCGTAGGGCAAACGTATACCTATAAATACAAATTGATGTGTCTGTCTGTAATATCGAATTAACTGCCTTTTCTTGAGCTGAGGAGGTTATTTGTATGCTATGAAGACATGATTAACTATTTTTTAAATGTTTGTCTGTCTGTCCGCGCTAATCATCGGAACTGCTAAATCCATTGTAATGAAACTTCACGAACACGAGGAATGCCAAGAGTGAATAAAGCTAAGAATATTTTATCGCATCATAAATCGTATAATTGATAAAATATATTATGATCTTTGATCGTTATCTTAAATTTAAATAACGCCAAGTTAATAGATAATAGGAAAGACCCATGTCCAGCTGCATACTTTTACGAGCTTATAAAGAAAAATAAAAAGAAGGATGAAAATAGGTATACAGGTTTATTTTTCAATATATGGCCAAATTTACAGAGAAGATTATAGAATAAGTAATAAGTTATCTCTATAGGAAAATCAATTACTGTCCGTTAGTCTCGCAAAAACTCAAAAATGGTTTGACCGATTTTGATTATTTTTTAATTTTATTTGTGTGGGTCCCTGCATGGTTTAAAAAGTCAATTGCACCGGCAGGTGACGCTGTTGTCAAGTACGAACCCGTGTGCATCCGGGGTGGATCGCTAGTATAAAATATAAAAAATATCTCAAACATTCAGTCTTTTTTATCTTTTAAATTCAGAATACATTATTTTAACTGAATGTCATTCATAAATATCTAACACCTACTATTTTACTACGCACGCACACATTCGTAAGGGTCGATTAATTGATAAAAACGTTATGAATTGAATCACATACAGATGATCGTGTGTGCTCGTAGTTGTTGCCTATACATCACATTCAATTTGGGATGACTTCAAGAAATATAAAAGCCTTATTTACTCGTCTTGTCAAAAACTACAATAACGGTATATCATTATTTATATATTTGAACTTTAGATAAAATTTGGTTACTCTTTGAAAAATAACCCTGTAAAAGTTTTATCTAATCTGAACAAAAAACCTCAAATAATTTTTTTTTATAGGATAAGGGTGACAAACGAGCACACAGTCCACATGATGGTAAGTGGTTGCTGCGGCCCATTGACATCTACATCTATCCTCTATTACAAATCAAAATGTAGATGCGTTGTCACCCGTGAGGACTAAGATGGAATGCCTCATTTCCAGTAAAAAGGGCCTCCGGTCACCTGCACTCACCAAGGGAAACGCAGAGGTAAACCTCTACTTCACGCTGGTTTTCTGTGAGGTCGTGGTACCACCCCGGTTCGTGCCAGCCCATCCGTGCGACAGCAAATAAAATTGTATTTTATTTTGAAATATGAGAATATATTATATTTGAAATAAGATTCTACTAAAAGCTGAGCGTGCGTGTTTGTTCCAAAATTTGTTGATATAACACGAAGAAAGACACATACTATTCGATCGAACTCTTGCACATTGAACATTGTTGACATCAGTTGGCAGCGAACGGTTACCTTATTTGAAATATCATTTCTGAGTGACTATCGGCTATAATATACTATCTAGAAATTTTGCTGAAATTTGCTGCAAAATAACTTATAATGAGTTTGATAATAACTTGTGTTATATATTGGTCTTCTTAGAGACCACAATACCTTGTATTATGTTTATGATTTACCGCAGTTAATATAAATACGACGTCGGAAGCTGCAAGCAATCAATAGTCAAGGCAGCGTATCACCTGACCCACATTCCAACATATTAATTAATTCCACAACACACTATAACTCACGTCTTCTACCTGCATTATGTACAATTTATAGATAGCGATGCATAGGAATATAACAGTGTTGAAAATAAATGTCCATACAAATTATACAATTATGGGACAGGAATTAAAATGAAAAAGACTTTATTATATCAGAGACAAAAGATTTTTCTGTCTTTTATTTTTATAGAATAAGGGTGACAAACGAGCAAACAGACCACCTGATGGTAAGTGGTTGCTGTGAACCATAGCAATCTATATCTATCCTCAATAAAGACTCAAAATGCAGATGCGTTGTCACCCGTGAGGATTAAAATGGAATGCCTCTTTTCCAGTAAAAAGGGTCTCCGGTTCTCTACAGTCACCATATGAAACACAGCAGCATTAAGCTGCTATTTTACGCTGGTATTCTGTGAGAGCGTAGTCCTTCCCCGGTCGAGCCGACCCATTCGTGCTACAACTATACTATTAATATAGCTGCAACATGGCTCTACCACGTATAATGTCTAAACGGCAACATTACATACAAGTCAATTAAAACACAAGTGTATTATACTCTTTTACTATTTCAATGATTTTTTTTTTTGCCGTTAATCTTGGGTTGAGTTGTAAGTCATGTTTGCCATACTTGCCACGTTTGGTAGACGTATCGGCAACCACAGTTTTTTCTCTCTAGTTGTTGAAAGGAAGACGATGCTCCCCATCTTTTAGTATGTTACCCTAGGTCCATACCTAAGCGGGGTAAGAATATCCACTATACCATTATAGTGCATATTCTTACCCTGACACTAGACGGTAAGATGGCATGGATGCAGGTAATATAGGACTGCCACTTTCCTTATTTATTTTTGTTTCGATAAAAAGTAGTGATTATATACCCTTTGCGATCTATGCATATCAAAGCTTTGAAGTCTTTCAGTGGTTGCTATGGATTGATGGCTATTGATTTGATTTCATTCATTATTGGATTGTAGGATCTATGTGTATTCTTATATATTCGTGTTCGTTTTTATGCTCAGCGAACAGTAATAGCAGCTCAAATTTTATGTATTTTTTTTATTTTTCTACTACGTGAATAAAACATCTGTCACACATCACAAACAAACTCTACAATTTTTGCGGAGGCGACTCCGCTCGCCAGCTGGACCTTGCCACTACAATGAAAAACAAACAAAAAAGCAATTAGGTCACTCGAATGTAGCCGAATGAGCCCGGCACGAACCTACCGAGAGTTTAAATATTTAAGCACTACCTATTTTCGAGTACAAAGATTTGGCCGTAAAAATGGACATGGAAATGGAATTCATTTGCAACTTTTAAAATAAGTTTGAAAATTTATTTATTTATAAATTTAATATTTATCTAAATTTAAAACACCGTTTGCTGTCATTACAAGGCTAAATAGCCATCGTAAGTTACTATGTAGTGGCGGTGTAAGAATATCCACTACCCTCTATCATTCCGTGGGTGTCGTAATAAGCGACAGAGGGAAACTGAAACAGGACATGGGCTGCAGCATCTTCCTACAACAACCCAAAATTTTAAAAATAACGGTTGCCAACCCGCCTGCCAAGCGTGGCAACTATGGCAAAATCCCCCTTAATAGGAAATATTTGGTGAGCTCTATGTTCAACAGTGGAATTTTATACGCTGTAATGAATGAATGAGTCTTAGTCATTTGGTTTTAAATTAAATATTTTTATAAAATACGATAGATGTCAGAGATAAGCTAACAGCCACAGTCTGTCAGCACTAACAGTATGACGGTAATTGGTTAGCTCAGTCTGGAGCGTCTGTTTGCCCACACAATTAATATGTTGTCCACACTGAGGACTAAGATGAAATGCTGGGATGTTATGAAAAGTTATACATAATATATTATACAGGTTGTAAAGGACCTGTATAAATTATGTATATCATTTCATTAAAAAAAAAAACTTTTTTAAGTTTCTCTTTCTTTGTATAGTGATCATGCTTTATTTTTCAAATTGAATAAACCTTGTTTCTAGGACTTAAATTTTAACCAAATTAAACATGTTAAATGTACGGTTAAGTAATATCTGTTTAAACTGTTTTAAGAAAGAGTTAATTAAAGTAATTTTTTTCTTAAACAAGAAACCAAACCTAATTAGATATTCTGTTTTGTTTCTTATATTTTATACATTATTTACATTTAAAAAACAATAATGGTTCTTAAAAACAATGAAAGCTGAACTGTTGAGGAAATAAATAAAAGTCTTGAGAGTAAAAACTTGAGAGCATTCTCAAATGTATCGAGACATAGTTTATTTTTCCAACCGTAACAGTGCGGCAGGATATTGAAAAATATCTCTACATAATAGTGACTCGTTCCAGAGCTATTATCTCTGTCCCAGTGAGTTTGCAATTTCCGCCGAGTGCCTGCACTTGTGTCCCCGCTCTCTCGCTCTCTGCTAACAAACGTTCTTCTCGATTTATAACATCGTTAAATATGTACTATTTCTGGCGAGCAAATATTTAATTAAGCAGTGTATTAGTTACTTTAAAATTTCTGAAATGTTATTTTTAGGAACGAAGGTTGATAATAAAGGAGATACGAAGAATTGAGAGTAGAATTCTAAGCTCCCACTGGTTATAACTGTATAAAGACGATGGTGGTAACTAACTGCGATCATAATTTCTACGAGTCTTATTCGTTGTCGTTATTTGTTCAGCACAAGTGATGAACGCTATGTTGCGGAGAGGCTGCTCTGTTACATAGAGATAAGCAGTTTTACTGTTGGGTTACACACTTCATCTATTTCGGTGCTCTCATGAAATAACGTCTATCACTGTACACTAACGTGTGATCATGACCAAGACGTACTACAGTGTGATAGAGATTTGACGATGTCTGTCCATCTGTCCGTCTGTCCGTCTGTCCCACGATTATCTCGAGAACGGTTTCGAATTTTCAAATTCTGTTTTCAGCAATCGATTACTGATCACCCAGGCATCTGAACCTCCTATTTTGATACTGATTGCTCAACGGCAACCGTTAGAAACCGCTACAAAGGTGATTGCTTCGCCACTTTGCTATGCTGTTAGCTTGCTAAGGTTATTTATTTTTGGTACGATAAAACGTAGTGATTATATACCCTTTGTGATCTATGCATATCAACCTTACAGTATTTTGAAGTCTTACAGTGGTTGCTTTGGATTGATGGCTATTGATTTGATTTCATTAATTATTGGATGAATGAAATCAACAAAATCAATCACATCTATGTGTATTCTTATATATTCGTGTTCGTTTTTATGCTCAGCGAACAGTAATAGCAGCTCAATTTTTATGTATTTTTTTTATTTTTCTACTACGTGAATAAAACATCTGTCACACATCACAAACAAACTCTACAATTTTTGCGGAGGCGAATCCGCTCGCCAGCTGGACCTTGCCAATACAATGAAAAACAAACAAAAAAGCAATTAGGTCACTCGAATGTAGCCGAATGAGCCCGGCACGAACCTACCGAGAGTTTAAATATTTAAGCACTACCTTTTTTCGAGTAGAGATTTGGCCGTAAAAATGGACATGGAAATGGAATTCATTTGCAACTTTTAAAATAAATTTGAAAATTTATTTATTTATCAATTTAATATTTATCTAAATTTAAACACCATTTGCTGTCATTACAAGGCTAAGTAGCCATCGTAAGTTGCTATGTAGTGGCGGTGTAAGAATATCCACTACCCTATATCATTCCACGGGTGTCGTGAGAGGCGACAGAGGGAAACTGAAAACAGGAGATGGGCTGTAACATCTTCCTACAACAACCCAAAATTTTAAAACTAACCGTTGCCAACCCGCCTGCCAAGAGTGGCAACTATGGTAAAATCCCCCTTAATAGGAAATCTTTGGTGAGCTCTATGTTCAACAGTGGAATTTTATACGCTGTAATGAATGGATGAGTCTTAAGTCATTTGGTTTTCAATTAAATATTTTTATAAAATACGATAGATGTCAGAGATAAGCTAACAGCCACAGTCTGTCAGCACTAACAGTATGACGGTAATTGGCTAGCTCAGTCTGGAGCATCTGTTTGCCCACACAAATAATATGTTGTCCACACTGAGAACTAAGATGAAATTCTGGGATATTATGAAAAGTTATACATAATATATTATACAGGTTGTAAAGGACCTGTATAAATTATGTATATCTTTTCATTAAAAAAAAAACTTTTTTTAAGTTTCTCTTTCTTTGTATAGTGATCATGCTTTATTTTTCAAATTGAATAAACCTTGTTTCTAGGACTTAAATTTTAACCAAATGAAACGTTAAATGTACGGTTAAGTAATATCTGTTAAAACTGTTTTAAGAAAGAGTAATTTAGAGGAATGTTTTTCTTTAACAAGAAACCAAACCTAATTAGATGTTGTTTTGTTTCTTATATTTTATATAATATTTACATTTAATAAACAATAATAGTTCTTGAAAACAATAAAAGCTGAATTGTTGAGGAAATAAATAAAAGGCACTTAACTTGAGAGCATTCTCAAATGTATCGAGTCATAGTTTATTTTTCCAACCGTAACAGTGCGGCAGGATATTGAAAAATATATCTACATAATAGTGACTCGTTCCAGAGCTATTATCTCTGTCCCAGTGAGTTTGCAATTTCCGCCGAGTGCCTGCACTTGTGTCCCCGCTCTCTCGCTCTCTACTAACAAACGTTCTTCTCGATTTATAACATCGTTAAATATGTACTATTTCTCGCGACCAAATATTTAATTAAGCAGTGTATTAGTTACTTTAAAATTTCTGAAATGTTATTGTTAGGAACGAAGGTTGATAATAAAGGAGAAACGAAGAATTGAGAGTAGAATTCTAAGCTCCCACTGGTCATAACTGTATAAAGACGATGGTGGTAACTAACTGCGATCATAATTTGTACGAGTCTTATTCGTTGTCGTTATTTGTTCAGCACAAGTGATGAAGGCTATGTTGCGGAGAGGCTGCTCTGTTACATAGAGATAAGCAGTTTTACTGTTGGGTTACACACTTAATCTATTTCGGTGCTATCATGAAATAACGTCTATCACTGTACACTAACGTGTGATCATAACCAAGACGTACTACAGTGTGATAGAGTTGTAATTTGTCTATACTGAATTTATAGTGCCGTACGATTTTATAATGCTAATAATGATTAATTATATAATCAAGCTGAATACCCTCTCTCACACTGCTAGTTTTTTTTAATAAATCTATACATATAATAAATCTGTTGAAAAGTCGTGTCTGTAATGCTAATATATTCTTGAAAAAACAAGTCCAGGGGACTAAATAAAGGGTTCTGAAGCCAAATTAGTGGTTTTTAGAATTTTCGTCTGTCTGTCTGTCTGTCTATCTGTGTATTCCGGATTCACGCAAAAACTACTGAACCGATTTACATGAAATTTTGTATGTAGGTAGTCAGTAACCCGGGGCAACTTATAGGCTACTTTTTATCCGATTACGGAACTTCAAAAATGGAAGGTTAAGTATATTAATTTCCTTTAGATGTTAATTTTCTGTTGTATCTTAGTTATAGGCGGAATGACGGGTGTTTTTCAAATAAATACCATATTACCATATTTGTAAATAAAGTTTAAAATATAGTTATAATCTTGGTAAAATAATTTGAAACTACACCGATTTCGTATTCAAAACAGCGCCATCTATCATCAAATGGAAAAAGTTGTATATTTTGCCTTCAGTTACTAATAAATCAAATAATATAAATAACTTACATTTATATGATTAAATTATTAGATTTTTAAAATTATTAAAAAATTGTAACGTTCAGTTTTTTAGTATTTTTGTTATTTTATTTTAAAAGTGTAATAATTTCAATAGATAATAGTGACGTCTATCAAAAATATGAAAATTGATAAGGTATTTATTTCAATTATTAATATATAATATGTAAAGTGATAAAAATTGGTCTGTCTGCAATTGTTGCAAAATTTTCATTATCATCATAGTTTTATTAAAGAGATTTTTATGTATATCGTGGCCAGATCGTAGAATTGATCATATATCATAAAGTAGTCTATCATTTCGTGAAAACACTGAAAAAATGGCTAAAATGAATGTGTATTTAACACTATTTGATGACCGTGTCATGATATAGCTTGACCAAATCAATGAATAGAAATCTTTTGAAGTTATTAGTAACTAAACACAACGTTGCTAGTTCATAATATGGTCATATGACGATATCATTATCGTTTTTCACCGCTAGCGGCGCTGATAGCTTATTTTTAACAGAAACAGAACTTTTAAGAGAATTGACATCACTTTATCCCTTATTGATATAATAAATAAATGTTCGTTTCTATTGCTGATATTACTAGATGTTATAGTTTTGGCTTTCATTATTATATAACTGTATTTATGAAATTTTCAAGTCTACTCGAAGTAAATAAAAATATCTATATCTTTATATGGTGCCAATCAATATTAAATAGGACCAATGATATGGATAAAATGTCTCAAATAAACATTATATTACTTTGTTAAAACTAAATTTACTTTAACTATGAATAATATATATATATATATATATATATATATATATATATATATATATATATATATATATGTAAAGAGTAAAATGTAAATAATAATAATACATTTTGATTTCAAGACTTACCTTTCTTATGGATATATCGGAATCGGAAGACACGCCATATATAAAAATAGTAGGAGTTTCTAGACATATTATAAGTATATTCACGTGTTTCTGTAGCATGTTACCAATCATCTACATCTAATAGTATTTTAGAATGAAAAAAAATCTCTGACAAACATAGAGACATAGACACCAAGGTGACTCTAAAAGTGATCGAATATTTCTAAATTTGACACGGAACAGCATTTAATGATGTCCCTAAATTCAAGCGACGCGAGCGAAGCCGCGGGTAAAAAGCTATTCTTAATATATTTGTTGCATCAGTATCATCAGCATAGTTAAATAACTTACCTAATTCTAAAAATAATTTTTCGACTTGTTATTATTGTTTCGAGCACTTTACAGTACTCATGGTCACGGGGCGACTGAGGTGTTGGCGTTCCAATGTCATAGTTAACCACGGCTACCTCCACATTAAAATTATTAATTTTTGTTCCTCTCAACGCAGTATGAACTTATATGATACATCTTGAAGTCTGACAGTTGTATGCTCGGGTTGAAATTTTATTTTATTAATTATAGGATCCCAAACAGATGGTAGCACCCATCTTTTCTATTGAAATGATGTGTTGTTTGTCTATTAAAATATTATATTTTATTGTTATTTCTATAGCCTCGCGAATTATCCTTGGAAGGAGTCGTAGCGCTTGGAACATTGAAAATGTAAAATAAGTTATGCCATCAAAAACATAACTTGTAAAAAAACCAAGTCTCGCAACTCAGTTCTTCTACCGTAAAAAGTTATGAGATCCATGTAATACCAAGTCGGTTAATTTATTCAGTCCCTACTTAAGGGTCCTTCTGTCTTAAGTTATTACGTAATTAGCTAACCTAACAACATCTTATAGTAACCACGTCAATACTAAAATCTTTTATATTTTAAATAAATTGATTGACTTGGTCATCGCATGAAAACACAATGTATCTCTCAAGTAATACATATTATATTAAATTAGATTTTATTTTAGTTTTTCCTTGATTTATATACTAAACAATAATTGTATTCCAAATTTGAAGCTTTTATGTCTGCTAGAAGTGCCTTAGAGTTTAGATGATCGGTCAGTCAGTGAGTGACAAAATTAAGAAACTTTGACTAGTTATAATTCTCAAACTACTTGTTCAAATTTAATGAAATTTGAAATATACCGAGTTTTTACAATGCCTACTTGTTTACTAAAAATTCAAGCTTCTAGTTTTCTCCACAAAGAAGTTATAGGGTTTTGAATATGGCCTGAACTGCTTCGAGAAAAGGATGATACGGCCGTGCCGCTTTTTTGCTCGACTTGGACTAGGACACTGCTGTGCCCCCAAATTATACGCGATGGAATCCTAAGAAAATAATTTTATTTAAATGTGTAGTGTTCGAGTAAATATAAGAAATCATTAGGTACTATTATCATTACTATATTATGATTACTAAATAATATAATTACTAATAAACTAAAACAGTTACAAATTTGCGGCAATTTGTGTACGGCACAATATTAAGGCAATAATTTGAAAAAAAAATATCATAGGTCTGATAGAATTGTCACGACAGAAGTGTTAAGTTGCAGTTAAGTTGTTTGTTGCACAAGTACTGGCTCCGTCAAGAAATCGAACTGATTGCTTGCGACAAGTAGTCGGGCACTTTATCCTACGCGTTTCTTACGCTACGTGGTTGATAAAATTAGTTCTTATTGACAAAAAATAAATAAGAAAGGGCACCTTTCTTACAGGGTTATATTGTACTGTATTTGATTGATTCGACAATTATATCGGCTTAACTCGAAAGTTGCATCAGTCTTCTGATAATGGTCAGTCTTTCTTGTATATCAATAGTCTAAAAACAATATAACGTGTATTCGAAATTATTAAATGATATACGTATAGTATACATTAAGTTAATATATAAGTTACGATCCCATTGTTGGGTACCATTTCGTTCACGTTTTCTCGAAGTATACTTATTATAATATTCGTAAGACATGCAGGCTTATTTTTTCTGTTGTGAAATTAATGCTTAACCTCTGAGCTATAGTATATATATAAAATAACAAAAACTCTACGAAAATTAATAAAAAATCTGTAAATTGGGAATCGACTATCTGGAGCCCCATTCAATGAAACTCAATTGAATATAAGTAACTGGATAAAGCGAGGGTCTGTCGCTCGGAGCACCATTACTTTGTTATCAAACTCCGATATTGGTTTCTTCATTTTGAGCAGTTTCCTTTATAAAAGAATTGAATATCTTCTAATTTTCAATCTGTTGATTAAGTTTTCCAAACAAGCTGAGTATTAAGTGTGTTCACAACAATGTGAATATAATATATACTTACGTCCATTCCTTTAATTATAAAATTTTATGCAATGCATAGAAGCAAACAATTTTCACAAGAATATTCTTCTGCACATGCCCCTGTATCAGTTTCCTTCGGTCGTCGCTTACTGAATCTATGGGATGATGTGGCCAGTGGATTTTCTTACGCCATCACAACACGGTAACTGTAGTTGTCAAACCGTGGCAACAATAGTAAAAGCAGACGTAGGTCGGGCCTCCTAAGGCCACGTGGAATCTCTCTAATTACACTAAAATATATGGGGGAGCGTTATACTACGGCCAGTCGACCGGAAGGAATTTGGTGGAGTTCACTTACCTCGATCCAAGACGACTGGTCCCTCCGGAGTCGGTCAGGTCGCATGTAGTTGTGTAGTGCAAGGGAAAGAATGGTGATGTGGTGTGTATCTGGGTGTGACTGATGGTGATTAAACCTGGACCTTAGCCGTCGGCAGCAGCCCGAGCGTCGACACCGCTCCAAATTGAGGGGGCCTTTCGAGGTTATCCACAGTCACTTTCTTGGTTCACCACGATGACAGTCACTTAACTCTATCGTACGACTAACTAGCTTACAGAAGCCACTAACTATCGCGGGGTATAAGGTTACCGCACAAAACACGCCCGGAGTTTCTGGGTCAAAGGTCACTACCGTTTCGCGTGGCAACAGTTAGTTCTAAATACCGAGGCCACACTAGCTTATATTGTCGAATGCACTTATGCAGGTTCTGAGTCAGACACAATAAGTCCCGGGAAGCTCTCCAGTAGGAATACGCGTCACAAATCCTAGACCGTATATAATTATTCCGAGTTCCCTAACAGAACGGACCGCGTGCTCACGTCAGCACCGATTATGGACGATTGACTTTTCGCTCGCGACTCGCGCGCTCGTGCCACGCTCCAGCCGAAGTTCAAACCGGAATCGCGCCGAGCCGAGTGACATCTGGTGTCGACTCCGACATCAACGTTTTGCGCGAACAAACCCCCGTCCCGGACATAAGGATTTAGGTCCGCGAGCAAACCGGTCAGCGGGACAAGGTCGAGACTGCAAGTTGCAAGACCAAATCTACAACCAAACTAGGCCACCTTAGGCAACCCATCAGGTCTTGCAACCCTAACCAGCGCCTCAAAAGATAGCCCTAACGTGGCAAGCCGGAGGGTCAGCCTCCACTGGATGCCCCTCCTGGGCATCGCAGCACTTTATCAAGTCCTGTACTGGACAGAAGTCCGACGACCTCCTTCAAACACCCATCTGTGCCCCCATGATTAGTTCCGCAATCCGACCGGATCAGCTCTGCAAACAGCGACGCGACACGAAGCGGCCCCGAGCGGCCTCCTAAGCTTCAGTGTAGAGAGCACCCACAAATTCCACATGAACGTCGTCTGTGAAGAGCCGAACGAAACGCACAGATAGTCCCTAGTATGAATTTTCAACAAGTAGGCCTAGCCAGGCCACCCACCATATTATCATTTACTAAAATAGTGCGGCAGCCGATTTCAATCTGATAATCTCCAAAACTAGCTAGCCTGTTAGGCAAGTAGTCCTATGCCCATATTTCAACTAATTTTTCAAAAGCATCAATGTTCAACTACAGAATTAATTCAACCAAATTAATCACCGATGCGCATAGGTCAACTTGCAAATTAAACAAAACAATAACGTAAGGGACAGCCCTACTTCTTCGCAAAGCAAAATGATTAAACACTATCATAAACATAAACATAATTTTTCAAATAGTGCGCCATTCAATTTCAGATGAATTCAAATTTTCCTTTCAGTAAACAGACGCAACAATCAAATACAGTGATTAAATATATGTACAAAACACATGCAGTAGCATTTAAAGGAGTAGATTAAATTCAATTCTTTTAATTTAAACCACTACAAATAGGAAAATTTCGCGGAAAGCCCAAAGCAATTTTTAATTTTAATTCAAGTATTTTTTGACTAAGTGCTCGACCAAACCAAATCTAATACCCCTTGACAGCGTGATTCAACGCTCCAGAGGGGCCCTAATCTTCCCACCACCAAGGGGAGGCCACATGGCGTGAACCCGAGATCGCTAACAGTCGCCACTCGGGTTGTACGCCTTCACTGAGGCCGTCGGCAACAGAACATTTTGACAAGTGGACTGTTGACGGCTTAAGGCTCAGTGGAGGTGGCCGTGGTGGGAGCTAAGGCGGCAGCTAGCCAGGGCCGCCTCCATCAAATGGGGAACAGTGGTACACCAGTCGCGGCCACTCAGCTAACGGGAGTGAGAAGGGTCCAGCGGACCGATGAGTGGCCGTGAAGTTCCTCTCCACACGCTTAGGGGGGGTGATGACACCCCCGCCCCTGGGGGAATTACTCCCCGACTGGTCGGGGGAGGGACTCCTTTCAAACTTAGGGGCCTGGTGGCTGGCCGGCGGGCGCCGAGAGTCACCCTGCAGAGGGCGTGGCTGAGCGCCCCCGCCCGTGGGGGTCGAGGGCCTGGCAGAGCCCCGAGAGGAGATGCCGTTCGCACCCAGGCACAAAACGGCATGGTGATTGCCCTGGCAATGCAGACAGGGCCGTCGATGCGGACAGTCTCGCTGGAGGTGCCCTCCCAGACATGACCAGCACCAGCGGCGCTCCTTGGCGATAGTTCGCCTCGCTGGAACCGGCTTACCTAATAATTTCGGGCACAACGTTACCCGGTGATCAGATGCTCGACAATAGGAGCAGGGGGGGGTTGACGACGACTTGCCTGGAGGATTCAGCCTCTCACTGGGCACGGCTCGTAAGTCGTCAACGGTGCCCGCCGCGCTCTCTATCTGCCGGCACTGCTCCTCCAAAAACCGCAGCAGGTCATAGAAGGGCGGAATATAGGAGGCCTCGTCCCCGCCGTACCTCTCCTCAAAATGGATTCGCAGGTCGAGAGGTAGACGGAACAGCACGATGCGGAGCAACAAAAAAGCCCATTCGCCCACTGGTAAACCCAGCCGCCTCAATGTATTACAGGCCACCAAGACTGGATCCAACAGGTCCGGACGCAGTCTGGCCCGGTCACTAAGCAGCGGGAGGCTTAGAAGCTGCTTAACATGCTCGTCTGCAATTCGCCGGATGTTGGCGTATCTTCTGGCTAGGAGGTCCCGAGCAGTCTGGTAGGCGTCGTCCGACAATTTCAAGTGTCCGACGACGCCCAGGGCCTCCCCCTCCAGTGAGGCCAGGAGGTACGCCATCTTTTGTCTCGGGGTCAAGTCACTCCGGGCGTCCACTAGGCTGTCGAAAAGACCAACGAAGGTCAGCCATTCGGAAAGGACCCCGGAGAACTTTGGCAGGTCCAGAGTTGGGAGTCGTCCCAACAGCTCCGGCTGAAGCTGCTTCAGAGAGGACTCGGGCAGGTTACTCATCCGAGCTTCACGCGCCTCCTCGGCATACCTGCCTTCAGCCTCGATCAACTCGCCCGTGAGTGAAAAGAACTGCTCATAGTCCGCGTAGCAAGAGTCCAGGACTCCCTTCTCCACATCCGAATCCTCGAGCTCAGCGTAAGCCTCCTCCACTGCGGCCCTTCGAGCATCCACCTGCTCGAACCGCTTCATCAAGTTATGGACCCTATCCGGTCGACCTATCAAAGCATGGGCGCTTGTGGCCCAGCGCAACTCAGTCCGCAGACAACGGATCAGTAGCTTAGGCGATGTCATCACTATTAAATACAAATTACGACGCGGCTTGAGCACAGATTACAAAGATAACAAACAAAAAATACAACAAAAATTAACAGTTAATAAATGCAGTTCCTATCAAATCGCGTTGAATAGAAATTACACAAATACGAATTACTACGTATCAACCAAATACAAGTTAGCTCAAAAGAAAAGGCACAATCAAATTAACAAATAACAAATACTAGTGCGATGAAATCAAGTTAAATTCAAAGTACGCAAATACAATTACTACTCTTTAGTTCAAATACAAATTACAGTATAAACGAAGATACACATCACGGTCGATCAACAAAATGCCTAGCTCGGAAATCGAACCTTCGATAAGTAATCCACTACAACTATCCGACAACGATAATTAACCGATTACGTAAAAATAACCATCTACCTACATGACGTATATCTCTAGAAAAACTCCCGCTTGCACAACCTAGGGCGCGGCTTTTCAAATTACCCTCTAACCAAAAAAAAAGGCAAGCAACAAAGCAACAAAGGAAAATAATTCTATTATTACGTACAAAAAAATATTTTTACGTATTACGGACGGGCGTGATTGTAGATGCAAATTAAACCAATCACACCAACGCTCCCTGCCACCAAAATTGTTTAATGTTTATCAAACACTATAGTCGGGATCGACCGGGAATCGAACCCGGAACCACGCTCTGCTACCAGTTTGTTACGGCCTACGGCTGCTCTCTTAAAGGATCAGACCTTCAGGGGCCCATGAGCTGAAGACCTCCCGAGCAGACGTAGGTCGGGCCTCCTAAGGCCACGTGGAATCTCTCTAATTACACTAAAATATATGGGGGAGCGTTATACTACGGCCAGTCGACCGGAAGGAATTTGGTGGAGTTCACTTACCTCGATCCAAGACGACTGGTCCCTCCGGAGTCGGTCAGGTCGCATGTAGTTGTGTAGTGCAAGGGAAAGAATGGTGATGTGGTGTGTATCTGGGTGTGACTGATGGTGATTAAACCTGGACCTTAGCCGTCGGCAGCAGCCCGAGCGTCGACACCGCTCCAAATTGAGGGGGCCTTTCGAGGTTATCCACAGTCACTTTCTTGGTTCACCACGATGACAGTCACTTAACTCTATCGTACGATTAACTAGCTTACAGAAGCCACTAACTATCGCCGGGTATAAGGTTACCGCACAAAACACGCCCGGAGTTTCTGGGTCAAAGGTCACTACCGTTTCGCGTGGCAACAGTTAGTTCTAAATACCGAGGCCGCACTAGCTTATATTGTCGAATGCACTTATGCAGGTTCTGAGTCAGACACAATAAGTCCCGGGAAGCTCTCCAGTAGGAATGCGCGTCACAAATCCTAGACCGTATATTTACGGGCCGCACCTAATTATTCCGAGTTCCCTAACAGAACGGACCGCGTGCTCACGTCAGCACCGATTATGGACGATTGACTTTTCGCTCGCGACTCGCGCGCTCGTGCCACGCCCCAGCCGAAGTTCAAACCGGAATCGCGCCGAGCCGAGTGACATCTGGTGTCGACTCCGACATCAACGTTTTGCGCGAACAGTAGAGTTAATGTTTATTAAGTTCTTGTCCTACAGAGTTGTTAGTTAAATTATTATTTTAAGGTTAATTAATGTTTTTTATAACTAAGGCTGTTAAGTACTGAGCCGTATAGTAGTAAGAAAAATCCACTACAACTACGTCAAGTTATCCCATGGGTGTCAATTAATTGACGCACTTCATAATGCTGCTGCCCGTTGCTATAACACGTGGTGTTAACGATATAAGCTTACCACCATCTGTCGGAATCTTTAAGATCTTTTCTTTAAGAATCTTAATATACGTGGTAGAGCCATGCTGCATCTATATTAATAGTATAGTTGTAGCACGAAGGGGTCGACTCGACCGGGGAAGGACCACGCTCTCTCAGAATACCAACGTAAAATAGCGGCTTAATACTGCTGTGTTTCGTATGGTGAGTGTAGAGAACCGGAGACCCTTTTTACTGGCAAAGAGACATTCCATCTAAGTCCTCACGGCTGACAACGGTTCTGCATTTTAATTCGCAAACGAAGGTAGATGTAGATGTCTATGGGCCACAGCAACCACTTACGATCAGGTGGACTGTGTGCTCGTTTGTCACCCCTATTCTATAAAAAAAATCTCCAAAGCGTTTCCCAGCCTCTTACGACACGTATGGGTTATAGCGAGGGGTGGATTCTCATATTTCGCTACCACAAATCAAACACCTGAAACCTTAAATCACTGAAAACAACTGTTGTCTAATTAAACTGTGTCTAATTATCCACAAAAGCAACTTTTGTAACGTAAGTTTAGTTACTCAATGAATAGACCCACTTCATTCTTTCAGCGAGCGCAATACGAGTTCTTGACAAGGAAGCCAATATTTCCATCTCGTGAAATGAATGCAAGTGCATACATGAGACAGCAGACATAGACCTCGGCCCTCACGTCACTAATTGGATGAAGGCGTTCCAATGGTACTCAATCAGTGCATCGCCCCGTGGATTTATGCTTCAATAGGTTTTCGTTATCTGCAGTTTTTACCGATAAATATTGAAATAGAAAGTCAAATAGTAAGTGGTACCGTAATCGTACAGGTCGTAAGGATTCAAACCGTAAGTAGAAATAAATACAGACAGTGGACTGAAATCTCATCAAAAATAAACTCAAAGGTTTCTTAATAAACTGACTAAATGATTTCTAATATTTACGCGAACACTACACATTGAATGAAACTATTTTTACGGATTTTATCGCGTTTAATTAACTTATTTTATATTCCCGACGTTTCGATTGCTTTCCAGCAACCGTGGTCACGGGGAACTGATGTCAACGTAAGAACGGAACGCAACCATTGATAACAGACGCGAGAAATAAAGAACGTGTGGTCTCTAACCTGTCAAAACAATCTCTGGACGACGCGACAATAAAAGTTTTGGCCAAAGGTATGAATTTCACCAATGTCAACGTAAGAAGATTTAGAGGCCATACGTCAAGACATTTCGTCCTTGGTACGTCGAAGCTCAGTGCCGAAATTAAAACTTCCCAATGATGAATTTATTGCATTGAAAAACTTACGCAACAGACCAGATCTTACGATTCTCCGCGCAGATAAAGGTAATGCTACGGTTATAATGGATACGTCGGATTACAATTTTAAAATACAACAACTTTCATCGGATGAAAGTACGTACGTAAAGGTCAAAACAGACCCTACAACTCATACGCTTAAAACAACTAGCGATCTAATAAAGAAATACTCCGAGAAATTGAATCTAGACGTTAATTCGATAATACCTGCGTGTGCCAAACCACCGAAGTTGTATGGTTGTATGGTATACCAAAAATACACAAACCGAACGCTCCATTACGTCCAATAGTGAGTCAAATCGATTCGCCAACTTACAGATTGGCTCAACACCTAGCAAAGTACTATCACCACTCAGAGGACACACAAGAGCACACACTAAGGATTCATACCATTTTGTCAGTGAGATAAAAGACCTGTCTTACTGACAATGAAACTATGGTCAATTTTGATGTTCAGTCTCTATTTACACGCCTACCTGTTGAAGACAGCATCTCAATTGTAACTAGGAAACTATAGGGATTTTTCCCTATATTTTTCCTATTTTTCATGCCAGCGGAATATGCAGTATTACTCAGACATTGCCTTAAATCTGGCTATTTATTGTGGAAGGAGCAGTTTTACAAGCAAGTAGATGGTTTTGCGATGGGCTCACCGGTATATCCCATTGTCGCCGATATTTTCATAGAGGACTTTGAGGAGAAAGCCCTGCTTACTGTACCAGTAACTCCAAGTTTCTACAAGCGGTACGTAGACGATACTTTCACAATTTTACCATCAGACAAAGTAACTGCATTTTTAGAACATCTTAATACCATAAACTCTAAAATTCAATTTACTATGGAGTTAGAGGCAAATAATTCTTTAGCTTTCTTAGATGTGATAGTCAGTCAAAATCCTAATAACACCATAGGTCACACTGTGTATAGAAAAAAGACCCATACAAACCGATATTTAAATGGTGAATCCCACCATCACCCTTCAAAGTTAGCTACCGTGGGCAAATCTTTGTTACAGAGAGCACGAGGGATCTGTGACAGCAAACACCTGGCCGCCGAGCTTCAGCACGTCAAGCAGGTTCTGCACGACAACAAGCTTCGGGTTCTGCGCCTACGTCACAGTGACCGAGTGAAGCCGGCCACAGTCGAGCGTGTGCCTGCTGTACTCGAAAATCGAAAGCTGTCATTAATCTGCAGTATTAAGGAGATAATAAACATGAGAGTTGACGATGAAGTCTGAAAACACTCGTGAAAAGAATCGTTAACGTAACATTCATGTAAGGCTAACGAAAACCAATTTAATTATGACGTAAATAATATAGCTCACAGGCTAAGCGCTCAGTGTAAACTTCAAAATATGCGAACACTAATGAAAAGGTTAATTGCACCTTTATTAGCTGATTTATCATGTGCTCAGCAATGAAGTAAAACATCCGGATTGAAGCTTTAAGGATTTAAAATATTTCTAGGACAGTTGTAGAGCACCGAAATGGCAGTGAAATTATATAGATGGAATGCCTATTTTCCAGTAAAAAGGGTCTCCGGTTCTCTACACTCACCATTCGAAACACAGCAGCATTAAGTTATTATTTTACGCTGTTAGTTTGTGACAGCGTGGGCCTTCCCCAGTCGTGTCGACCCATTCATGCAAAAACTCTACTATTAATATAGCTGCAGCATGGCTATACCACGTAAGTGCATGAAAAAATATGTGTAGCATGAATGAATAGGTCGACACGATTGGAGTAGGACCACGCTCTCAGAGAACACCAGCGTAAAATAGCAGCTTAATGCTGACTCTTTTTACTGGAAACGAGGCATTCCATCTTGGTCTTCAGAGGTGACAACACATCTGAGTTTTGATTCTTAATCGATGATAGACGTAGATGTTTATAGGCCACAGCATCCACTTGCCATCAGGTGAAATGTGTGTTCGTTCGTCACACTTATTTTATAAAAAAAACTAAATAAAACGAGCGAGCTTTACAGTAGTCGCATATGATGTATAACATTAACATTACATCCTGAAAAAAATTGATATATTAGAGAGAGGTATATTTGAAATGATTTTTCGTAACGAAGAATAATTATTTTTTAATTTAAACTGTTTTTTTTAATATTATATTTTAGTGTATTAAATATATGTGTGCTACTAAGTAGGATAGGGGATAACGTAGCGGGTAAATAAAATGCCTAATCCGTATCCTGTACTGATTTACTGAGCAACATTGTAATTTGCACTTATTGCATTACGATAGTCTAACGACATCATGTGTCAAAGTAACACTAGCGCCGTCTAGAATTGCAAATAAAACAAAAAAAACTTGTATATTTAAAAATTTTCTTTTTGCTCTTAATCAATAGTAGTAGTAATGCAGTTTTTATTGAAGACATTTATTATTGTCCAATTTGGGGGAGAGCCGAGACAAAAGTCATAAGATAACTAAAATATGAGACACTTGTGATTTCAAAGCATTTAAAAACCATCGAAAAACTGCGTCAATAACTGACGGCCAAACCTAACACTGCGCGCGCTTATTGGTAAAATCAAATAGCGCGTGCTTCCCTAGCTTCCTGTTACACACTTCCGTCCCTTTTCACGAAATCTCTCCCACAGATTACAAGAAGGCGAAAGAAAAGATATTACACATCAAAAACTTATTTGATATACATGGAAAATATATAACACCACTGTGTTCTAATATAAATTTAATAAATGTTAAGACATTATTTTGAAGTTCAAATGATTACAAAATAAGTAAGATTACAGTTGGAAAACAGTTAATACAAGATAGTTCTGAAAAATATTTGTTCTTTGATCATAATCTTAAACATTTCAGTAAGGATTTGAGTTGCCTTTTGTAATAGAAAACCGAGATATAAACCAGTTAACTGAAAGCCAAATAATGTCGAGGGTAAGCACTCGAGTTAAAACCGTTCACAAAGGAAATTTTAAAACTATCTGAAACAAGTGTAAGCTTTTAATAAAATACCTAATTTTCTTAAAAGTTTTGACTTGTTTTTAATGAATAAATGTTACCTAATTTTAAATACAGAAGGATGTCACATTAAATTGGCCTTTTTAAGTTAACTGCTGGATCTGGCAAAAAAACTGGAAGATTTGCTCATACTTACGAATGGATTTCCCTCCTCTAGCAATCAGCAGAATGCACCTATCTTTAAGATAAAATTAATGTACGTGTACTTAAACCTCTTGCAATTCTGTTACAGATCTGTTGCAGAAACGACTCGAAAACATTGGAAAATGTATAAATTACCTACGTATACTAAGGTAACGCACAAAGTGGCGATTTTTATGTTTTAAGTGAAATTAAATTAAATATTTATTTTCTGTCTATCCTTTTTACAAAAAAATTAATATCTTTAAAAAAACAAAGACTTTGTTCGTGTATATCGATTTTTCAAAATAAGTATAAGAAAAATAAGAAGCTCAAATAAATAATTGTTGCGTCTTAAATAATATATTGTTTATGAACATTAAAATAAACAATCAAGGCTTACGATAAATAATAAGTGAAAAGTAAAAAAAAAATCTTATGAATTAGTGAGTTTTGCAATTATTTATATAGAATAAGAACGTAATTCTCTTTGTAAAATAACATTATGTTACTGTAAAATAAAATATTATTATAAATGAGGTTTCAGATCAAAAACTTTTTATTGATTACAACGGATTGGTAAAGTTACAGGTATTTACAGGCGGTCGTCGCAAAGATCAAGTCAAGTCGCGCATATCGTGATCGTGATTTTACAAAATAATCATAAAAATATTGTTTTAAAGTTATATAAAATATTTACACAATGAGAAATAAACACACAAACAAAAGCTTAACTACAGTCTATATTATTTACGTATCAGAAGAGAAGCGTGCGCGCAGAAGTTTGGCACAAATCTCACCTCGGCAACGTCCCGCGGAACACTGGCATTAGGGATGAAACGATACGAGTAAATACAAGTACTTTCTCAAAACATTCCTTCCGATACCAAGTATTTTTTTATCGATACTTTATAACTGAGTATTAAGTGGGTATCGGTCCAAAGTGTTTGTATCGGTATGCCAATATCACGCTTTTATTTTAACATATTGATGCATAAGATAATACACTCATTTATGCTAATATTCTTTTTGTGTATCATATCTTGAAAATTTTGAACGTATTCTAGTTTTGTGTAGTTGGCAAATTTGTTAGTCTATGCCCGAGAGAAAAAAAACTGTCTGCCATTCAGTCGCCATACATGCATAATGTTTGTGTCGTCTTTGTTTTCATTCTACGTTTGTAATCCTAACCTCTGACTGTTGTCGTTGATTGTTTTGTGTTTAAAGTGTTTTAATTTTTTAACTGATTGAAAATGGGACCCCCTAAGACTAGTGTTTGGCGATATTTCACAAAAACCGGTGAAAAAACCGCAAGCTGCAAAAAATGCTTTAAAACCGTGCGCTTTTGTGGCAATACGTCTAATTTGCATAAGCATTTAAAAGGCCACTCTGATTATATTACACCTGATAACGTATCGATAAAGAATGTCAATACTTTTGACAGGCCTGTTGGTCTAGTGGTTAGTGACCCTGACTGCTATGCCGGAGGTCGTGGGTTCGATTCCCACCCAGGACAAATGTTTGTGTGATGAGCACGATCATTTGTTCTGTGTCTGGGTGTAATTTATCTATAATATTTATGTATTTAGAAATATATAAGTATGTTTATCAGTTGTCTAGTACCCATAACACAAGCTCTGCTTAGTTTGGGACTAGATGGCGTTGTGTGATAGTTGTGGAATATTATTATTATTATTATTATACTATTTACTGTTTTAATTTAGTTTATTCCAAATTTTACAAATAAAAATCAATCGATATAAGTAAGTATCGATAATTTTCAAAAGATACTGAGTAACAATCGATACTCTACGACCGATACTATATCGAGTAAAAGTATCGATACCCCAGTGGTATCGTTGCATCTCTAACTGGCATGCGACGCGCGGATCGAAAATCACTTTTTTAATAAATGTAATGAAAAGAAACGACCGAATGAAATCGATCCCAAAATGAATTGCCTATGAATTTATATTTTTTATAGAAAAAAGGAAGTATTAGTACTTTCTTGAAATGAAAATTGGCTTGTAAAATAACAGCAAATCGAACGTAGTTCGGTAATTTTTTTTATCAAGGAAATTGTATTATACCGTGTTTTGATTGTATCGTAAAGAGAAAGAATGTATCTAAATATATATTTTTTTCAGATTTTAAATGTAATTATTTGTGAATCTAAAACCAATTTTAAAACGGACAAAAACAGGAACATCCAGCCTGAAATTACCATGCACTACATGATTTCCAAATCAAAGTTGTAGAAATACTAAAGATATTCATAAACCTCCAATACTTTATAACCATTTGAAATCTAATTTTTGTTTATAACTTTACAAAAAAAATGTAGTAAATGAAATCTCAAACAAAGTTTATACATTTAAGTTTTTTTTTATTGAAAATTAATCAACGGTTCGGTAAAATTACAAAACGTTCAAGAAATTTTTTTCTGCGCAATTACAGTACGCCATGTAATTTTTAAATCAGAGTTATAAAAATACCAAAAACATTTGTGAACTTTCAAGCACTTTAAAGTTATTTCAATTTCTATATTTTTTTATAATTTTACAAAAAGCTGTAGAAATTCAAATTACAAAAAAAATTTTGTAAATTTTTTTTTTATTGAAATCTGACCATAGTTTGGTAAAATTACAATACGTGTAGGATTAGTACATGAAAATTGTAAAATTATAACTCATCTTAGTAGATTTCCTCACATGCTTCGGTAAATTACTCGGATTGTATCGTAAATTATATTGGCAACACACTGATTTACTCATATTATTTTGTTTTGTAAAACATTTGTAATTTACCAAAATTTCAACAGTGGCTGTAAGAATATCTATTACCCAATATCATCCCTTGGAAAAGAGGTGACTAAGGGAAACAAACCAGCAAACAATCAGCAGCGTCTTTCTAATAACAACTAAGAATAAAATTGACAACCCGCTGTCAAACGTGGCATACGTGGCACTTATTCCCTCTTTGAGACAATTAATGTTGAGGCCTATGTTCAGCAGTGGGCTTTCAATAGACTATAAGGGTAACGGTAACTTAAAGATGTAAAGCTGATTCAGTGCGTTAGTACAAACTTTAGATAATGATAATTTTAAGATAAGCTTTTTAAGATTAGTGAAAGAAAGACCAGTGTAACATGTGTTACATATACACATCAAACGTGAAAGTTACGCTTCTCATTTTTAAATAAAACTATAGCCTGAGATCTTAAACTTCTCTCAGAAAATTAGGTTCAATGAATTATACCGTATTTTATCTTGCTAAAAAAATAGCCACCTGCTATATGAAGCCCAAGGCAAAAGAGGTCTAAAGGAGGTGTGCAAAGGAGTAAAAATCGAGTTTGAGTTTTGGGCCAATAAATGTGCGAGGCAAAACTGGAACCGTGAAATGTTCGCTATCATATTAGCACAGAAATATAATGTCACTATAAAACACACATTTTTAGAAAACGACCAGACCCACCAATAGGGTGATAGCGTTCATGTCTTAATCGAAAGTACAAAACCGCCTTTTGAATGGATCACATTAGTGCAGTAGACTAAAGAGGACGGAAACCTTATAACCTTATAATAGACGAACATAAAAGAAATAAAGCGTCTTCCTATAGACCCAAATAAACTACATTATAAATGTAATTTTGATGAATCTGAATGTATGGGTATTTCAATTAAGACTAATACGAGACAAAACAACGAAATAATCTGATGTCCCCCTACTTTATAACTATGCATTGCCTAATTCTAAATCTAAAAGAAATGAAATGCCTTTGTAACAATGGTATCATTTCAAAGATTATGACGGAAGGCCTCATTTCCAGTCAAAAAGTGTCTCCGGTTCTCTACACTCACCATCCGAAACTAAGCAGCACTAGGCTGCTATTTTACGCTGATATTCTGTGAGAACGTGGTCCTTCTGTGGTCGAGCCGATCCATTCATCCTGCTATAATATTGTGACCCTAACACATTTAACCCAGTGGTTTAACGTTTAAAAAAGCGGTGCTATATATATTTCCACTTAAAGTTATTTGAAAATATTAGAAATTTACTTGAGTAAAGAGTTTATATAAATAAAAATGTAATTATAGAGACATTGTTAGTATATCATATCATTAATAACAAGATTTTAACATAGGCACACCATTTTATTTAATGTTTCCATTTAAATTTCACACCGAAAATTCAGTATTAAAAAAAATGTGCCATTGCAATTACAGGCAGAAATTCCCAATTTCAATGTCAATTAGTGAAAGAGGATCGCGGATGCTGCGTGAGTGACATGGGTCCAACAGACGCCATCACACTTGACCTCATCGCTTCAACAGTACTTGTCAAGCGAGGTTAAAATACTGAAGGTTTTATTTTTATATCATTATTACTCACCATCTAACCCATGTCATTGACTTATTCATTTTTAATCCCTTTTATAAACCAGGCGAGCATCATTATCCCAGTAATTAATTAATCAAATATTAGCTTTTCATGAATAAACAATGAGAAATTAATAAATATTCTCCCGAAAATTATATTGTAACTACTAAGAAACTAAGTAATATTTAAATTCGGGTCTTGGCATATTGACTCCTTATCTCAAACATCGTGACACATCGTCATCGTGGAGGCTGTACATATGTCTGCAGTACAAATGGTTCGGCTCGACCGGGAAAAAACCACGCTTGCACAGAATACCAGCGTAAAATAGCAGCGTAATGCTGTTCTGTCTACATGATAAGTGACGAAAACTGAATACCATGACAACGTGTCAACATTTTAATTCTACAACTATTCATTAAATTCGTGTAGGTACATATTATGCAGTGGAGCAGCGGTCACCCATGCGCCCGTTGTAAATTCCACAATACAGTAACGCGGGTGCAATTCCCGTAGGCGCTGATGAAATTGTTAGTTGTTACTTTAATTGCCAATTTATTAAGTGCCAAAGAAAATAAAATGTATGCCTATATGTCTAAGAAATTTAAAAAAAAAATTTCAAATACATGTCAAGTCCGCCAACTCGCATTGGGGTAGCGCGGAGGACATTTTATTGTGCTTAAAACCCTTTTGCAAAATATAGAAGGCCTGTGAAATACTATAATAGTATAACAGAACCTGAAGTACCTCTTAACGTATTTTACAACTTTGCTGTAAACTTTAGTCTTATCGTTAGGCTTAATTTTAATAAAATAAGGTGAGGACATCGAGATCAATTATAAGTTTTTATTTTTAGTTATTACTGCCCTTTTATAAGGTTTAACTTAACTTCAACTTACTTCATTTTCCATCTCGGTCGCGATAAGCATAATTTGACTGGGTTCTGAACTTATGAAATGGAGGGTCACCGTTTCGACACAAGACTCGTGTAGCATTTTTCGCGCTTTCGAAAGGAAAAGATTTTATAAATCTTAGCTTACAAAAGTTAATTTCATTGAAATAAGTGTATTATTTTTTATGAAATTAAGCAATGCGTAATTTCAATTGCTTGGCGTAATTTCTATCATTAAACTGTTTTTAGACTAGTACAAAAGGAGAAATTGTACTAGGGGGTAAAGTGGGTGGCGCTACGAGGACAAAGGACAACGTTCAACGGAAATTGCGAACTCGTCCCACTAAGATACAGCGCACTGGGAAACAGATACGCTTATTTACTACACTTCTTATTATAAGCTCTTGTCTGTGTAGACGCACACCAATGTAAACTCGCTCTTTGCACTATATTTTGTTATGTTATGATAGATTTATTTGTTAATTAAATAAAATAATATATTTTAGGTACGAAATATTTATCAATTATTCTTTTTCAATATTTTAATGTCTAATGTAGTGAAAATATCATTCATGGTAACCTACGAAGAAAAATTAGATAAACTTCAGATATATTTACGTTTGTTCCTTATCATCCCTAATTAGTGACAGTCAGGTTACAGAACTGAGCTTACCAATTAGCGAAATTCAATAGCCGCCAACCTCTTTTGTAAATTAATACTTATAATTTGAAACTGCACTTAAACACCAGAAAACGGTTTCCTAATTAACGACGCAAATCTTTTGTCAAAAATTTCTGAGATTTTTAAATTTCTAGATTTTTTATTAGCCATTTTTAAATATAGCCTCAAAAAGTTTTATTCATAATCTACTTTTAAAAATAACGACGTGCTAAAATATGGGTGTAAAAGATTTTAAGCCTCCACACGGCAATAATACTTATAATATAGTTATAAACTCTATACTTATTTTCGGTAAGGTAGCTTTCATCAAATTATCCTTGTACTCGAAGAAAAAGCTACCGCTGCGTGTAAAAAATTGACACACTTGACACGCCGCCACTGAACTGTCACATGTGTCAGAAAATAGACGAGGGTATCTTTAAAACGTGTCACAAGCGTTCAATTTTTGTGGCATTTCCACGGTAATGAAGATCGTCAACAGGGTTGTTAACCACTACTAATGGAGAATATTCTGTGAATAGGAATTTTATATTAGTCTCAAGTGATATTTTCTCAGTGATGTGATGATTTAAAATAAATAAACTTACAGAAGGAATTACTGCAATTAGTTTTGCCGTATATGACTCTTTAACCGTTTCTTTTTTTAAGACTAAAATATTTTTCAATGGTTGCGAAGGCTGAGAATATTAAAGTAATTACTTCCACTTTGAGTTCTAAGCTTAATTCAGTTTATTTAATTTTCTTGTTCTTTGCACTAAATCAACTTAGACTGATCAGGATCGAATCACCTTGCAAGTTAGATGTTAATTCCGTTTGACAGTCTGGTAATTTTATAGTTGGCATACACGAGGCGAGATGGTATAACCCATAGGCTGCAGATTTCTGAGATTGTTTTCTTTTAATTTTTTTCTTTTAATTTAATTCTTTTATTTAACATTGTTGTATTTAACGCGATGGTACAAAACTACTTACTTACATATTATTCAAACATAAATATTTTCACAACATAAACCATTAAAATGAATCCGGGAATCTTCCTTTTAAACTGTCATACTCATAAAAATATAATATAAATAGAACATACAATAAACAAAATATGTGCAATTAATATACATGTAAGTTTTATACCCCGCTAAATGCCAACGGGTTAACTTTTTAGAGAAACAGCTAAGACCATAAGTTTAAATCGCTGTTTTCTTTTAAAACCTATTCTTAATTCTTAAACCCTTAAACCATCGCAGCTGTACAAGAAGGTATAACGACCGCAATAATTTTATCTTTGTTTGTAGGGGAACATATTTAGAGTTTTAAACTTTTATGTTTAAAATTTTCTGAGATATTAAACTATATACACCTTTATTCTTTAGAAATCATAAGCCTGATGTAATTTTTGTGAAGTCATCTAGTGGCTGTATTTAATTTAGTAATCTAATTATTAATACATACATTGAACCAAAATCATATTCATGCAATTAGATGGTATAGTGTCGTAGTTCACTTCAAGACGTGGCATTGGGCTGTCTCGTTGTTTATTCATGTAATAATTCAGATGCATATACGCCATAACCGTTAACACGTACGTCCAACATGTAACCAAGTTTTGTATTTGCAACATAGCTGACTTTAGAATAACTACACAATAGGTACAAGTTTTGCATTCACCCTCTCCCTATACTGATTATGATCTTTCTATATCCATTATATATTATATCGTCGCATGAGTGTCGTACCAAACTGAATCAGGAAATGAGCAGTAGAATATTCCTAATAACAACCCAGAATTTTAAAAAACTGCGGTTTCCAAATCGCCTGCCAAGCATGGCAACTATGGCAAAATCTGTCCTATGAGGCAATCCATGAGAGAGATTCTGTACAGCAGTGGACTTTTATTTAATGGATGTGTAGTGTAAATGATAACGAAAAGCCATCAACAATGGGTTCTAGATAACATTATTTTAATCATCATTTTTGTAAAATATATTATTCAGCTCGATGTATAATCAAATCGATTTCTCATTCACTCGTATCAGTCACGTAATGTTTTTGTTGTATGTAGGCGATGCAGCGCAGTCGATTAGTAAGAATTAATAAGAATAAATTAAAATTATTTTGATGATTATTTTTAACGCTATTACAAAAAAAATATCTACATTAATCATACATTCCAAAAGTACGAGATGCCAAAATTATTCGTAAGTTTAAAATGTAAATAAGCGTAAACCATATTTGAATAATGTTCAAAGGAATGCAGATCCCTCGCAATTACTTCTGAGTACAACACAGCTTTTACATTTAACGAAGAGAAAAAAATAAACTATTCAAAAATTTTCAGTTACTACATCTTACTTTATTTTAACATAATTTAAACGTGTACAATTAATATAGCTGCAGCATGGATCTACCAAGCTGCAGCTATATTAATTGTATAGTTGTAGCACGAATGGGTCGGCTCGACCGGGGAAGGATCACGCTCTCACAGAATACGAGCGTAAAACAGCAGATTTATGCGGCTGTGTTTCGTATGGTAACTGTAGAGAACCAGAGACCCTTTTACTGGAAAAGAGGCATTACTTTAGTCCTCACACGGCTGACAACGCATCTCCATTTTGATTCGCAAACGAGGATAGTCGTAGATGTCTATGGGCCACAGCAACCACTTACCATCAGGGTGACTGTGTGATCGCTTATCAGCCTTATCCTACTTAAAAAAAAAACATATTTTCATTTTTTCTGTTTCAATAAAGTTCTAAAATTATTTTAGATTGTTTTTGTCTTGACTGTCATCATAATACCGTATAATTGAAAAGTTTACTTCGCTATACCATTGACTCAATGGTACTTAGAAATTAAAAGTCAAAAGATTATTTGCAAAAAGAGATACGTCGGAAACGAATCCAGTATTTTTAGCTCTTAGCTCGATTTTCTGATGTTTAAATGCAGGATCAAATTAGGAGTAAATTTTAAGTAGCCAAAGAAATTAGAGTCTATTTAATTTCGCTAATTAGGGTGCATAATTATTATAGCAGAGGATGTCTTGCACAAAAATCACTAATTAATGCTACTCCAAGGTAACAAATAAAAATCCCTGTGAAATTTTATAAAATACCAGTTATCGTATGACTTAATAGAAATGGAAATAAAAATCGGGTTCACTTTCAAACTAGATTAATGATATCGTGGTGTTTCTTTCTTTTTCTTTTCTTCCAGCCCTGCTGTTTTTTTTGTAGCTTCCTTTATTATGCTGATTATATATTAGCTTTATTATATTATATGATTAACTGATAATTATGAGGAGTGTGATTGTGAGCCATGTTCGCTCGCTGTTTTGATCTCGATTATATTTAATGAACTCAAAATTGACTTCATTAATCGAATTCGAATTGGAAAAGCTCAGGAGGCCTCAAATCGATTGGGCATCGTAGACGTGGTGCGAAGTCTTAAAAAATAGGATTTCAGATAAGGTTAATGTTACGCCTACAGCTGCCTAAATAAGAGTAGAATCTTCCGGGCCAAAAGCGGAAGACCTTACAAGCAGGTGCAGGTCGGGCCTCCTAAGGCCAAAGTGGAAAATCTCTAATAACAATAAACAATAAGGGGGGCGTTCGATCTTGCTGCTATTCAATAGGGAGAATATTAAACCGAGCTTACTTACCTATATCCAAGGCGACTGGTCCCTCAGGATTCGGTCAGGTCGTATGTGGTTGTGTGGTGCAAGGGAAGTAAGGTGCTGTGATGTGTATCTGGGTGTGACTGGTGATGATTGACCTTATAAGACCGTTGCCGTCGGCAGCAGCCCGGACGTCAGCACTGCTCCAAATTGAGGTAACCTTCTGCGGCGCCGTCCACAGTCACTTTCTTCGTTCGTCACGATGACAGTCCATTAACTCTATCGTACGATTAACTAACTTAAAGAAGCCACTAACTCTCGTTTGTTATAAAGTTTAACACACAAAACGAACACACTCCGTGTCGGTCTATATGAAATCCCGTTACTATAAGCAAAAACGTAACACACCGCCTGAATACGAATGTCCGGATCAAAGTTCACTACCGCTTCGCGTGGCAACAATTATTTCTAAAATAGTAGTTAACATTGTCGAATGCACTTATACAGATTCTGAGTTAGACACAAAGAGTCTCGGGAAAGGCTATCAAACAAGGAATGCGCGTTACAAATCCTAGACAGTATATTTACTAGATGCATAAACTATTCCGCGTTCCCGCACAAAAATTGACAGCGTGCTAACGTTAGCATAGCTTGCAGACGACTCCTTGCGCTCGCGCGCTCTCGCCACACCCAAGCTAGCCCGAACGTCAAACCGGTATGACGCCGAACCGAGCGCCCTCTGGCGTCGATTCTTGACATTAGCGTTGGGCGCGAACAGTTAGGTTGGGATAGGTTAGGTACCCCCCGTACGGGTTCCCGCCTTGTTGTAACGGGGGGGCTTAGTAGCCGTGGCTTGGTCACCCGCGGTGAACAAAGAGGAACCCCTTGGCTGGCCCGTGGTGTAGGGCCGGCCCAAGGTGGCCTCTCCGAGTGGGCTTGGCAATCCCCCTTCGGATGTGTGTCGGTGGGCTGCGGTGGGAGGGGTGTCTTCTACCCCTGACGCTGCAGCCGAGGTGGAGTCGCGGAGGAAGAGGAGTATCGGTATTGCGAGGCGCCGCTCTCCCTACCCTCCGCGGCCGAAACTTGGTTGGCGGCGGATCCAGATCTCCCGCTGTGTCGGGAAAGCGAGTGCTACTAAGCATTTGATTTTCCTGGCCCCATGGCCTCCGCGTATCAGACTCAGGGGGGTCCGATACGCAGTTGGAGTTGAAGGCCGTGGAGGGGGGGCGTGCCTTGTGTTCCTGGTGTGCTTTACTTGAGAAGAAGCCATGGGGCGGCCGGCGCTGGTGGGGCCGCGGATATGTGCGAAAGCGTTCCCGTGGTCATGCCAATATGCGGCGAAGGTGGAATACCATTGGGTTTTAGTCGGCGCGAGTCCGACAAAACCCGTCCTTTCCCCCGCGAGGCGGGTATGCGTAGGCATTTCCCCATGTAATAAAAAAAGGTGAGGTTAGGTTAGGTTCCCCCCCTTAACGGGTTACCGCCTTGTCGTGGCAGGGCTTAGAGGCCGTGGCTTGGTCACCCGCGGTGAACAAAGAGGAACTCCTTGGCTGGCCCGGGGTATATGGCCGGCCCGAGGTGGCCACTCCGAGTGGGCTTGGCGAGCCCACTTCGGATGTGTGTTGATGGGCTGCTGCAAGAGGGTTGTACTCTCCCCCTACCGCTACAGTCGAGGTGGACTCGTGAAGGAAGAGGAGTGTTAGTATGGCGATGCGCCACTTGCCCTATGTTACGGCCTACGGTTGCTCCCTTAAAGGATCCAATCCCCCGGGGCCCATCAGCAGAAGACTTCCCGAGCAAACGTAGGTCGGGCCTCCTAAGGCCACGTGGAATCTCTCTAATTACACTAAAATATATGGGGGAGCGTTATACTACGGCCAGTCGACCGGAAGGAATTTGGCGGAGTTCACTTACCTCGATCCAAGACGACTGGTCCCTCCGGAGTCGGTCAGGTCGCATGTAGTTGTGTAGTGCAAGGGAAAGAATGGTGATGTGGTGTGTATCTGGGTGTGACTGATGGTGATTAAACCTGGACCTTAGCCGTCGGCAGCAGCCCGAGCGTCGACACCGCTCCAATTTGAGGGGGCCTTTCGAGGTTATCCACAGTCACTTTCTTGGTTCACCACGATGACAGTCACTTAACTCTATCGTACGATTAACTAGCTTACAGAAGCCACTAACTATCGCGGGGTATAAGGTTACCGCACAAAACACGCCCGGAGTTTCTAGGTCAAAGGTCACTACCGTTTCGCGTGGCAACAGTTCTAAATACCGAGGCCGCACTAGCTTATATTGTCGAATGCACTTATACAGATTCTGAGTCGGACCCAATAAGTCCCGGGAAAGGCTATCCAAACAGGGAATGCGCGTTATAATTCCTAGACAGGATATTTACTAGACGCCCTAACTATTCCGCGGTTCCCGCACAAAATTAACAGCGTGCAAACATTAGCACATCTGGCAGATGACTGACTGCCCTTGGGCGTTTTTCGCACGACCGAAAGTCAAACCGGTATCGCGCCGAGCCGAGTGACATCTCGCGTCAATCCTTGAAAGTGTTTGGCGCGAACAAACCCCCGTCCCGGACATAAGGATTTAGGTCCGCGAGCAAACCGGTCAGCGGGACAAGGTCGCGAAGGCAAGTTGCAAGACCGAATCTACAACCAAACTAGGCCACCTTAGGCATCCCATCAGATCTTGCAACCCTAACCAGCGCCTCAAAAAATAGCCCTAATGTGGCAAGCCGGAGGGTCAGCCTCCACTGGATGCCCCTCCTGGGCATCGCAGCACTTTAACAAGTCCTGTACTGGACAGAAGTCCGACGACCTCTTTCAAACACCTATCTGTGCCCCTATGATTAGTTCCGCAATCCGACCGGATCAGCTCTGCAAACAGTGACGCGACACGAAGCGGCCTCGAGCGGCCTCCTAAGCTTCAGTGCAGAGAGCACCCACAAATTCCACATGAACGTCGTCTGTGGAGAGCCGAACGAAACGCACAGATAGTTCCTAGTATGAATTTTCAACAAGTAGGCCTAGCCAGGCCACCCACCCTATTATCATTTACTAAAATAGTGCGGCAGCTGATTTCAATCCTATGAAGAAGAAGAAGAAGAAGTCCTATGCTCATATTTCAACTAATTTTTCAAAAGCATCAATGTGCAACTACAGAATTAATTCAACCAAATTAATCACCGATGCGCATAGGTCAACTTGCAAATTAAACAAAACAATAACGTAAGGGACAGCCCTACTTCTTCGCAAAGCAAAATTATTAAACACTATCATAAACATAAACATAATTTTTCAAATAGTGCGCCATTCCATTTCAGATGAATTCAAATTTTCCTTTCAGCAAACAGACGCAACAATCAAATACAGTGATTAAATATATTTACAAAACACATGCAGTAGCATTTAAAGGAGTAGATTAAATTCAATTCTTTTAATTTAAACCGCTACAAATAGGAAAATTTCGCGGAAAGCCCAAACCATTTTTTAATTTTAATTCAAGTATTTTTTGACTAAGTGCTCGACCAAACCAAATCTAATACCCCTTGACAGCGTGATTCAACGCTCCAGAGGGGCCCTAATCTTCCCACCACCAAGGGGAGGCCACATGGCGTGAACCCGAGATCGCTAACAATCGCCACTCGGGTTGTACGCCTTCACTGAGGCCGTCGGCAACAGAACATTTTGACAAGTGGACTGTTGACGGCTTAAGGCTCAGTGGAGGTGGCCGTGGTGGGAGCTAAGGCGGCAGCTAGCCAGGGCCGCCTCCATCAAATGGGGAACAGTGGTACACCAGTCGCGGCCACTCAGCTAACGGAAGTGAGAAGGGTCCAACGGACAGATGAGTGGCCGTGAAGTTCCTCTCCACACGCTGAGGGGGGGTGATGACACCCCCGCCCCTGGGGGAATTACCCCCCGACTGGTCGGGGGAGGGACTCCTTTCAAACTTAGGGGCCTGATGGCTGGCCGGCGGGCGCCAAGAGTCGCCCGGCAGAGGGCGTGGCTGAGCGCCCCCGCCCGTGGGGGTCGAGGGCCTGGCAGAGCCCCGAGAGGAGACGCCGTTCGCACCCAGGCACAAAACGGCATGGTGATTGCCCTGGCAATGCAGACAGGGCCGTCGATGCGGACAGTCTCGCTGGAGGTGCCCTCCCAGACATGACCAGCACCAGCGGCGCTCCTTGGCGATAGTTCGCCTCGCTGGAACCGGCTTACCTAATAATTTCGGGCCCGACGTTACCCGATGATCAGATGCTCGACAATAGGAGCAGGGGGGGGTTGACGACGGCTTGCCTGGAGGATTCAGCCTCTCACTGGGCACGGCTCGTAAGTCGTCAACGGTGCCCGCCGCGCTCTCTATCTGCCGGCACTGCTCCTCCAAAAACCGCAGCAGGTCATAGAAGGGCGGAATATAGGAGGCCTCGTCCCCGCCGTACCTCTCCTCAAAATGGATTCGCAGGTCGAGAGGTAGACGGGACAGCACGATGCGGAGCAACAAAAAAGCCCATTCGCTCACTGGTAAACCCAGCCGCCTCAATGTATTACAGGCCACCAAGACTGGATCCAACAGGTCCGGACGCAGTCTGGCCCGGTCACTAAGCAGCGGGAGGCTTAGAAGCTGCTTAACATGCTCGTCTGCAATTCGCCGGATGTTGGCATATCTTCTGGCTAGGAGGTCCCGAGCAGTCTGGTAGGCGTCGTCCGACAATTTCAAGTGGCCGACGACGCCCAGGGCCTCCCCCTCCAGTGAGGCCAGGAGGTACGCCATCTTTTGTCTCGGGGTCAAGTCACTCCGGGCGTCCACTAGGCTGTCGAAAAGACCAACGAAGGTCAGCCATTCGGAAAGGACCCCGGAGAACTTTGGCAGGTCCAGAGTTGGGAGTCGTCCCAACCGCTCCGGCTGAAGCTGCTTCAGAGAGGACTCGGGCAGGTTACTCATCCGAGCTTCACGCGCCTCCTCGGCATACCTGCCTTCAGCCTCGATCAACTCGTCCGTGAGCCACAAGAACTGCTCATAGTCCGCAAAGCAAGAGTCCAGGACTCCCTTCTCCACATCCGAATCCTCGAGCTCAGCGTAAGCCTCCTCCACTGCGGCCCTTCGAGCATCCACCTGCTCGAACCGCTTCATCAAGTTATGGACCCTATCCGGTCGACCTATCAAAGCATGGGCGCTTGTGGCCCAGCGCAACTCAGTCCGCAGACAACGGATCAGTAGCTTAGGCGATGTCATCACTATTAAATACAAATTACGACGCGGCTTGAGCACAGTTTACAAAGATAACAAATAAAAAATACAACAAAAAATTAACAGTTAATAAATGCAGTTCCTATCAAATCGCGTTGAATAGAAACTACACAAATACGAACTACTTGCTACGTATCAACCAAATACAAGTTAGCACAAAAAAGACACAAATCAAATTAACAAATAACAAATACTAGTGCGATCGAATCAAGTTAAATTCAAATTGCGCAAATACAAATTACTACTATTTAGTTCAAATACAACTTACAGTATAAACGAAGATACACATCACGGTCGATCAACAAAAAATGCCTAGCTCGGAAATCGAACCTTCGATAAGTAATCCACTACAACTCTCCGACAACGATAATTAACCGATTACGTAAAAATAACCATCTACCTACATGACGTATATCTCTAGAAAATCTCCCGCTTGCACAACCTAGGGCGCGGCTTTTCAAATTACCCTCTAACCAAAAAAAAAAGGCAAGCAACAAAGCAACAAAGGAAAATAATTCTATTATTACGTACAAAAAAAATATTTTTACGTATTACGGACGGGCGTGATTGTAGATGCCAATTAAACCAATCACACCAACGCTCCCTGCCACCAAAATTGTTTAATGTTTATCAAACACTATAGTCGGGATCGACCGGGAATCGAACCCGGAACCACGCTCTGCTACCAAATGTTACGGCCTACGGTTGCTCCCTTAAAGGATCCAATCCCCCGGGGCCCATCAGCAGAAGACTTCCCGAGCAAACGTAGGTCGGGCCTCCTAAGGCCACGTGGAATCTCTCTAATTACACTAAAATATATGGGGGAGCGTTATACTACGGCCAGTCGACCGGAAGGAATTTGGCGGAGTTCACTTACCTCGATCCAAGACGACTGGTCCCTCCGGAGTCGGTCAGGTCGCATGTAGTTGTGTAGTGCAAGGGAAAGAATGGTGATGTGGTGTGTATCTGGGTGTGACTGATGGTGATTAAACCTGGACCTTAGCCGTCGGCAGCAGCCCGAGCGTCGACACCGCTCCAATTTGAGGGGGCCTTTCGAGGTTATCCACAGTCACTTTCTTGGTTCACCACGATGACAGTCACTTAACTCTATCGTACGATTAACTAGCTTACAGAAGCCACTAACTATCGCGGGGTATAAGGTTACCGCACAAAACACGCCCGGAGTTTCTAGGTCAAAGGTCACTACCGTTTCGCGTGGCAACAGTTCTAAATACCGAGGCCGCACTAGCTTATATTGTCGAATGCACTTATACAGATTCTGAGTCGGACCCAATAAGTCCCGGGAAAGGCTATCCAAACAGGGAATGCGCGTTATAATTCCTAGACAGGATATTTACTAGACGCCCTAACTATTCCGCGGTTCCCGCACAAAATTAACAGCGTGCAAACATTAGCACATCTGGCAGATGACTGACTGCCCTTGGGCGTTTTTCGCACGACCGAAAGTCAAACCGGTATCGCGCCGAGCCGAGTGACATCTCGCGTCAATCCTTGAAAGTGTTTGGCGCGAACACCCTAAACTCCGCGACTCAGACGGGGCCGCAACGTCAATTGGTGCAGTGCTGGTGGGACTGTGGGGTGAGAGAAGTGTTGGTATTGCGAGGCGCCGCTCTCCCTACCCTCCGTAGCCGAATCTTGGTTGGCGGCAGAGCTATAGACCAGTTCCGCCGCTGGGGTCAGGAAGGCAGGTGCTTCTGAGTGCTGATTTTTCCTGGCCACATGGCCTTTGCGCATCGAACATTGACATTGACATTGACATTGTATAACCGGACACTATATAACCAAAGATTTGGAGTAACCAAGGCACCCACTGGTGGTTAAAAAAAAATTAAAAAAAGTCGGATTGTGGCTTTGTCGTGGACACAGCCGTGTGTTTTGCAGGAATACCTACGTAACTCAAAAAATTTTTACATATCGCCTCGAAGAAGTCGTAGGAGGCGATAGAGAGAAATTGAACTAAGTTGGCAGCATCTTCCTGACAACAAGTTATAATAATAACAAACTACAGTTGCCAACACACCTGCCAAAGATGCTGCTATGGCAAAATCTCTTCTGTGAGACAATAGTAATTGTTATCCATATTTTTGTAAATGTAAACCTGCGTGGTTTTTCGCTGTGCCGCATAGCAATATTGTAACAATGCGCATGTGAAATTAGAGGCCGAGGAGGAGGGCGCGCCATGTGTTCTGGTGCGCCTTACCTGAGAGGGAGATAGGGGGAGGAGTAGTCCTCTCCCGAGGAGAGGCCGCCATGGTGCAGCCAGCGCAGGTGGGGCCGCGGATGTGTGCGAAAGCGTTCCCGTGGCCCTGCCAATATGCGACGAAGGTGGAACACCATGGGGTTTTAGGCGGTGCGAGTACCACATAACCCGTCCTTGCCCCGAGAGGCGGGTATCCATAGGCATTTCCCCTTGTAAAAAAAAAAGGTAAGGTTAGGTTAGGTTAGGTTAGATTCCCCCCCGAACGGGTTCCCGCCTTGTCGTGGCGGGGGGGCTTAGTAGCCGTGGCTTGGTCAACCACGGTGAACAAAGAGGAACCCCTTGGCTGGCCCGTGGTGTAGGGCCGGCCCGAGGTGGCCACTCCGAGTGGGCTTGGGAAGCCCACTTCGGATGTGTGTCGGTGGGATGCTGCGAGAGGGGTGTCCGCTCCCTCTATCGCTGCAGCCGAGGTGGAGTCGCGGAGGAGGAGGCGTGCTGGTATGGCGATGCGCCACTCGCCCTATCCTCCGCGACTCAGACGGGGCGGAACCGTTGAGTGATGCGGTGGTGGTGGGGCTACGGGGGGAGAGGAGTGTCGGTATTGCGAGGCGCCGCTCTCCCTACCCTCCGCAGCCGAATCTTGGTTGGCGGCGGAGCCATAGACCAGATCCGCCGCTGGGGTCAGGAAGGCTGGTGCTTCTGAGTGCTAGTTTTTCCTGGCCCCATGGCCTTCGAGCATCGGACGCGGGGGCGTCCGTTGCGCATTAGAAATTGGAGGCCGAGGAGGAGGGCGCACCATGTGTTCTGGTGCGCCTTACCTGAGAAGGAGATGGGGGAGGAGTGTTCCTCTCCCGAGGAGGGGCCGCCATGGGGCGGCCAGCGCAGGTGGGGCGGAAGTGTGCGAAAGCGTTCCCGTGGCCCTGCCAATATGCGACGAGTGTGGAACACCATGGGGTCCGACATAACCCGTCCTTGCCCCCGCGAGGCGGGTATGCGTAGGCATTTCCCCATGTAAAAAGAAAAAAAGGTTAGGTTAGGTTAGGTTAGGTTTCTTGGTGGCGGAATGGCGGCAAAGGCTTCTGCGCCCTACCGCCGGCCTCGCTACCGTCGAGGCGATCCGGCCAGTACTCGACGACTGGCTCGGGAGAAGGCACGGCTCCCTGTCGTTTAGGGTGACGCAAGTGCTGTCGGGGCATGGCTGCCTCGGCAAGTACCTGCGCCGCATAGACAGGGAGCCGGACGCTCGGTGCCACCACTGCGTCCATTGCGGGGAGGACACGGCGCAACACACGCTCGCCGAGTGTGTAGCTTGGGAGGAGCAGCGCCGTGTCCTCACAAATAAAGTAGGAGGCGATCTGTCGCTGCCGGCCTTAGTGCAGAAGATGGTCGGTAGCGCAGAGTCGTGGGATGCAGTGGTGTCCTTCTGCGAGGACGTGATGTCGCAGAAGGAAACTGCGGAACGGGAAAGGGAGATCTCGACTCCCTTCCCTGGCCGCAGAAGGCGCACCGGGCGCAGGAGAAGGGCGGACAACGCCTTTTCCGGCCCCCATAAATGGGTCCAGGGGCGAGGGACTTGGGGAAAAAAAAAAAAGGTTAGGTTAGGTTAGGTTCCCGTGTGGAGTTGCCAGAACTCCCATCGGGCGCGTCCCCAGGTGACGGATAGGGGAACGCCACTCAGATATGAGTGGTAGCGGGAAACCGTCGCGGACCAAAACTGGCTGGCTGAGGGCTTGTTTGGATAATGGAGGGCCTTCTAGTTGCTTCCTGTATCCTCTCCGTTGAGAGGAACAGAGAATGTGACATGCGCGTTGAGTTGCCAGGTGCACTCGGCTTTTGCCGACGCCGGGCAACCCGTAATTGCGGGATTTTCAGGGACCACACCCTGTAAAAAAAGGAAACTGAATGGGCTCAGTGTACCCTCACCCGGTCTCTGGGCAGGCATGGGAAGAACCCATATCGACTCTGCCACCATTCGAACCTCGGAATCCCTCTGGCGTGTCGTGGATCACGTCTCGCGGCGCCTTAGGGGCCGAGGGCTCTTGGCTTAACCGCCTGGAGTCGCGAGGATGATAACCTCTTTAAAAAATCACCCGAAGCTCAAGCGTGGCACGCCGTGAGGAGCTGCATGGCTGATGGGTAAATGTTCAGTCGTTAGCGTTGCCCCCGTCGGGGTACCAGCCGACACCCTTGACGGGTTACGTATAGGCTTATCCGGGCACAGGAGGCACTGCTCGGATGGACTGCTATTTCCTCCACACTCGTGGGATAAAACATGAAAAAATATATAAACATTAAAAACGTACAGGTTGAAAAGGAGGCAGGATCAGATACTGGAAGCGGTGGAAATCGGTCGCGTGGGACGTCTTCCGCTAGGAAACGTCCAGTGTGCCGGTCTTCAGAAGAGGAAGGCCTGCCGGCTCCCAAGTTGCCGACTTCGGGGAGGGGTCGGCAGGCATCGAGAGGGGCGAGTCCTTCGCAGCCGCGGAGGGATAAGCACAGACGATTCGTGTGCTCCAATACCTCGGCGGCTAGTGAAGCAGAGAGCGACATGGGGTTCACTACGGAGGACCCTGGCGATGGCGGTGAAAGCTGTGCCTCGCTGGGGAGCTCAAAGGCGGAGCTCAAGCCAGCCAAGAGGGAGCAGCGTAAAGCCGTCGCGGCCGACGAAGTGTCGGAAATGGCCCGACGTGCTCGCGAGCGACGAGCTGCTCTTGCGGCGGAAGGGGGAGAGCCATCTGCGGTGGCCTTAAGCCAGCTGGCTCTGGATGGGGTGGACTTAGTCCTGAAGGTTGCCACCAAGTCTGGCAGCCTGAAGGGCACGTTCACCCGTGGCTTAAAGGAGGCTGCCGCGGATATTAGGGAGGCGGTTGGCACCCTCCTCAACAGGACGGCCTCTGACGAGGTTGCAAAGTTACAGGAGGAAAACAGCCGCCTCAGAAATGACTTGGAGGACCTCCGACGGCAAGTCGCTGCGCTGAGCGAAGAGCAGCAGCGACGCACGTCCACCGATGCCGCACCTGTAGTGGCCCCGACTCCCGCACCGCGACCGGCAAGCCCTCGTACCGACGAAGAGGTCGAGCGCATTGTCCGGATCTGCATGCTCCAGTGCGGGAGCATGGTTAACGCTCGGCTGGAGGCGATTTCACGGCGTCTCCCGGCGGAAATCCTCCGTCCGCCTTTGGCGGCGGACACTCGGAGAATTGAGGAGCCGCCGAGACTTGTGTCTCAAAAGGGGAAGCCCGCGGAGGGTAACAAAAAGCCCGCGGAGGGAGCTCCTTCGAGCGAGCAGCCCACGACTGTCGGGTCTAAGGGTGAGACCTGGGCAAAAGTCGTGGGCCGCAAAAAGGCCCGCAAAGCCGCCAAGAAGGCCGCAGCAGCTGCATGCGCCCCAGGTGGAACCGCAAATACGGCTCCTCAACCTGCGCGGCGGGCTGCCAAAGGCGGTCGCAAGAGACCGACTGTGCACGTTCCGCGGTCCAATGCCGTGACGCTTACGTTGCAGCCCGGAGCTGTGGAGCGTGGCGTGACGTACCAGTCGGTCATCGCTGAGGCCAAGGCCAAGATCAAATTATCAGATCTTGGCCTTCAGTCCGTCACCCTCAGGCAGGCTGCCACGGGTGCACGGCTGTTCGAGGTGGCTGGCGCTGTGAGCAGCAGTGCCGAAAAGGCGGACGCACTGGCCGCCAAAATGAGGGAGGTCCTCAACCCTGAGGACGTCCGGGTCTCCAGACCAATGAAAACCGCAGAGGTGCGGATTGCTGGCCTGGACGACTCCGTGACCTCTGAGGAGGTGGTGGCGGCCGTTGCCAGAAGCGGAGAGTGTCCACCGGACAAGGTGCGGGCTGGCGATATACGCACCGACGCCTCCGGACTCGGCATGGTCTGGGTTCGGTGCCCTGTGGCGTCGGCGAAGAAGATCGCTGATAGCGGCAGATTGCTGGTAGGCTGGGTGGCGGCAAAAACCAAGCTTCTACAGCCCCGGGCTTTGCAGTGCTTCCGGTGCCTGGAAAAAGGGCACGTCCGGGCGAAGTGCACCGCTGAGGTTGACCGTAGTGACCTCTGTTTTCGCTGCGGCCAGCCTGGCCACAAGGCGGCCCTGTGCACCGCGGCGTTCAACTGCAGCCTTTGTTCTGCTGCGGGAAGGTCTGCAGAGCACAGAGTAGGCGGAGGGGCCTGTGGGGCGCCTGCCAGCAAGGCCAAAAAGAAAAAGGAAAAGAAGAGGAGCACTAAGCCTGCCGGGTTAACCTCGCTGCCCCCGCAGGCTAGCAGCTCCGCGGCCGACTCCCGGCCCAGGACCGTTGCCGAGGGGATGGAATGTCAATAATGGCACAATTCCATTTTCTCCAGGGCAACATCAACCACTGTGCCAGAGCTCAGGATCTCCTACTCCAGAGCATGGCAGAGTGGTCGATTCACGTGGCTGTGGTCGCCGAACCGTACTTCATTCCCGCCCGTGACAACTGGTTGGGATGCGCTGACGGTTTGGTGGCCATTATTGGCGAGACTCTGATCGACCCGTCTCGGGGCCGCGGCTGGGTTGCTGCGGTCTCGGGCGGCATCGTTATTGTAGGGGCGTATTTCTCCCCCAACAAGAGTCTCGCCGACTTTGAGGGTTTCCTTGTCGAGTTGGGCGCCGTCGTAGGCCGTTATCACCCTCGTCCCGTTCTGGTGCTCGGGGATCTCAACGCCAAGTCATCGGCGTGGGGATCTCCGGTCACTGACCCTCGGGGCGAGGTGCTAGAAGAGTGAGTGAGTGAGTTTTATAAAATATAACCTGTTAATTTGTTCTACAATTTGTTGAGCTGGAAATAAATTTGAGGCTGTACGAGAACTCTGAAAATGTTTCGAACATCGGAAAAATGCAATTCTGATTCCAACCTGCCTAGCGTCTCCGACGACAAAGAAACATCGCCTCCCAGTTTTGTTAGCTCACGAATTAAGAGAAAGCGCTCCGAAGAAATTCTGACCGATTTAGCGGATTTTAAAACAGAAATGAAGGACATGATTACTTCATGGATGGATCAGCAAAACAGCGAAAGAACAGAAGTAACATCTGCGTTGAGATCCATAGAGGAATCACTGACTTTTCTCTCAACCAAATACGACGACATGTGTAAAAAAGTGGACCTTATGGAGCAAGAGAGGCACAAACAGAAGGAACATATTACTATGCTTGAAAATAAGGTGGAAAATCTCATGAAAGCCCAACGTAAATGTTCATTTGAACTGAAAAATGTCCCAAAATCGGAAAATGAATCGAAAGAAACGTTGTTGAGCATGGTAAGCAATTTATCTACATCACTTAAGGTCAATATACAAAGTAACGACATAAAGGATATTTATAGGACGACCATAAAGGGTGATAAAAAGCCTATTGTTGTCGAAATGTCAACTTACGTCCAGAAATTGAACATTACAAGCGCTGCTAAAAAGTACAATAACCATAATAAGAATAATAAATTAAATACCCAGAACCTAGGTCTAAAGGGAACATGTACCCCTATTTTTATCTCTGATCATCTCACACCTAATGGTAATAAACTGTACTACTTAGCGAGGGAATTGTCAAAAAATCTGAAGTATAAATATTGCTGGACCTCGGTAGGTGAAGTTCTGGTGCGGAAAGATGACTCATCCCCGATCATAAAAATTATGAATGAAGCACAAATAAAAGGCATTTATGAGGCCAACAAATGACTATGCATGAACTGTGTTCTTAGTTTCAAGTGGGTCCATGTCTTGCAAAGTGTTCAAGCAATTGATATAGGTTATACACATAACTTTTTTATTTGTACGTTGTACCTATGTTCTGTTAACTCTGTTTATGCCAGTAACACATTCATAACTTACACACTTTTCTTGTCACACATTTACCTTAATACTTACTCCAAAACACAAACACATATTCCACTCACACACCTCTTTATAAAAGTTCTGTTTTCGCTAGCTAAACATAACACATTGCATTCACACTGTAGATTGATTGCAATAATTAACTTTGACTTGAGAGTTTGGAATAACCAATGTAGGAATATTATTTTTCACTTTTATTCTTTCGTGGTAATCAAGTCTAGAACTCCTTTATGCAAATAATTTTAAATTAATACCTATTAGACAAATTTACTACACACAAAAACTTCCTAATTTTCATGGATAATTTGTCCCATCCATATAATGATATAGACAATATTAGTATAGCTCAGGCCGTCACTTGCACGCCTGAAGAGTGTTATTTACACATCTCAACAAAAAGTCACTTAACCATTCTTACCCAAAACATAAGGAGTATATACAAAAATCTTGATATTTTTCAAGCTATGCTCCACTCAACTAAAACCGATTGCGACGTACTAGTTATGACTGAATGTCACCTCTCAAAAATAAAAAGTATTCCTAACCTAAACGATAATTATAACACACACTTTACAAAAAATACCTTAAACCAATGTGATGGCGTAGTTTTTTATGTAAAAAAGAATCTAAATATCAATGTATTTGAACCGTATATTACAAACGCGTCCTGCCTTGTTTTAACTCTTTACGATACTGTCATAATCGGCATTTATCGCACTCCATCTATTAGAAATACTGACGAATTCGTATCATCCCTTCAATCTCTTCTTATACAATATAATTGCTATCCGAATATTATTATAACGGGTGACATAAACATCGACATCAAAATCGACTCCAAAGATCCAAACTGTCATAACTATTTAACATCACTCGCTTATTATGGGATACTTCCAGCTCATAGGCTCCCAACTCGTGATAAAATGAGCTATGATCACATGATGCTGAAAACGTCTCACCCTGCTAAATCACTTGTTCTTACTAACCCTACCACTGATCACAGTACAGTCATTCTTGACGTGATGTTTGAACCTCTGCGACGTAATCTGGCTCTAAAAACCAAAATTTCAATCAATTTTGATGCCACTTTAAATGACATTAAGGCGGACTTACCTGATATATTAACAATAACAGACCCTTCTGAAGCTGCCCAGGTTTTGGTTTGTAAAATCTCCACTGCGATTAAAAACAACCAAACTGTAAAAAGTGTCCCTTCAAGAAAAAGACATATCAAGCCCTGGATAACCATAGGAGTTTTACGTTGCCTTCGCAATCGTGACAAACTTCATTTAAAATTAAAAAAGAATCCGTATAACGAAATCTTGAAAGTAACCTATACACGTTATAGAAATTATTGTAGTAAACTTGTTCGAAAACTTAAAATAATGCACGAAAGAAACAATTTAACTAGAGCTAGTAAAAATCCTAAATTACTGTGGAAAACAATAAAATCTATATGTAACATAAACACTAATAAAAATGACTATATACATAATCTACTCTCACTTAAATCCACACCGTTGGAAGCAGCAAATTGTGCTAATAATTACTTCTCTAACTTAGGTAAACATCTCGCTGAAAACTTATTACCGTCCCCTATGTCCTATAATTCTATTCGTAGCATAAATAACATTAATAGTCCCTCTTCATCCAATTCTTTCGTTCTTTTAGCAACAGATTCAGCAGAAATTAATACAATCATCTGTAACTTATCTAACGACTCCGCCCCCGGGTGGGATAACATTCCTACTGCTTTTATTAAAATGGCTAAAAGTTATCTTATCCCTGTCCTTTGTCATCTGTATAACCTCTGTTTCGAAAAAGGCTGTTTCCCCTCTGTTTTCAAAGAAGCTATTGTAACACCCATCTACAAAAGTGGGAATAAAGATGAAATTGAAAATTATAGGCCTATCTCTGTACTTCCAGTTCTGGCCAAAATTTTGGAAAAGCTTATTAATAACCGCATTAAAAAAATTCCTTTACAAAAACAGCCTGCTATCAAATAATCAATTTGGCTTCAGAAATGGCGTGTCCACTGAAGACGCAGTTCTGGCACTTTCCGACACTATCTGTAAGCACCTAGATGCAGGCAGTAAATGTGTCGGCGTCTTCCTTGATCTGGCAAAGGCGTTCGACTCGGTTTCAATTCCAATATTATTAGATAAGTTATATCACATTGGCATAAGAGGGACACCCCATAAGCTATTCACAGACTACCTAACGAATCGCCTACAACATTTAAAACTTGGTGACATTATCAGCCAGTCATCTCCCATTAATTACGGCGTTCCACAGGGCAGTGTGCTCGGACCGACATTGTTTTTGATATATGTGAATGACCTCTGTAGCCTCAAACTTTCTAATTGTGATATATTTACATATGCGGATGACACCGCCCTGATTTTCAGTGAAAAGAGTTGGGATTCTCTTAGAATTACGACTGAATCAGGATTACGACATATATCAAATTACTTAAGATCACATCTATTAACTCTTAATGTATCAAAAACCCAATTTGTTCCTTTTGTGATACGAAAATCTAACTTACCATACTCGGACTTTGCTCTTAAAATTCATAGCTGCTCCCAACACCAGGTGAAAAATTGTCAATGTGTTGATATTGCTAGATCGTCTACTATCAAATATCTAGGTATCACTATCGACCAGCATCTTATATGGAACAAACAAATTGAGTGTACCATTGACAAGATAAGAAAGCTTATGCGGGTTTTTAAAAGGCTCAGACATGTCGCAGATAATAAAATTCTTATATGTACGTATAAAGCTCTAGCCCAATCTGTCTTAAGCTACTGCATTACAGCATGGGGTGGAGCAGCTAAGTCCTATTTAATAACTCTTGAAAGGGCTCAGAGAGCATTACTGAAGGTGATGTTCTTTAAACCAATCCGTTTCTCAACTCACGAACTACACAAATCTTACAAAATCTTAACAACCCGCCAAATGTACATTTTAAAGAGTGTTATACGAACCCACAGCACTTTACCATACACTGCCCTTCAGACACTAAAACGTAGAATTCTACCTGTTTTCAATATTCCATATTGTAAATCCAAATTTAAGAAAAGACAATTTGCCTGTAAATCAAAATATCTATATAATAAATTAAATAGTAGGCTAAATATGTATCCCCTCACTTGTGTTAAATTGAAAAATTTGTTAACAACAACTCTGCTTAGCCTCAATTATGAAGAAACAGAACTGCTTATTTGCTAAACACACACGCACACACACACACACACACACACACACACACCCACCCACACACACCCACACACACACACACACACACACACACACACACACACACACACACACACACACACACACACACACACACACACACACACACACACACACACACACACACACGCGCGCACACACACACACACATACACTTTCATTCTTTCTTAAGTATCTAAAATTTACTTGTTAAAGCACTTATATAATATGTAATATCCTATGTTTCAAATTGTTAAAATTTGTCTGTTGGAAGAGCGGGGTACCCCGTAACACAGGTTTTACCAACCCAGTACAGGGGCCCTTGCCACTTGTTTGTTACTACCTTTTGAAACGCAAGAAACGATTTTTGATTTTTTGATTTGATTGGACGGTGACGACTGGTCTGGTCGTCCTGAATCGGGGTTCGGAATACACGTGCGTGCGGCAGCGGGGTGGGTCGATAGTGGACGTCTCGTTTGCTAGCCCCTCTGTCGCCAGCCGAGTCCGCGACTGGCGTGTCGCCGCAGCGGTGGAGACGCTGTCGGACCATCGATATATCCAGTTCGACGTCTCTGCCCAGACTGCGAGCGGCCGCCATCCAACAACCCCGATTAACGACGGCCCGCGTTGGGCGCTTAAGCGCATCGACAGGGAACTAATCGAGGAAGCTGCCCTAGTTCAGTCCTGGATCTGGGAGTCGACGACGGACGGCCCCGTCGACGTCGAAGCGGTGGCGCTATGGTTTAGCGGGGCGATGACGCAGATCTGCGACGCGTCAATGCCCCGTGTCCGCCAACGGTCCGCAAAGCACCAGGTGTACTGGTGGACCGCCGAGATCGCGCAATTGCGCATAGCGTGCGTTGCGGCTCGTCGCCGGTACACCCGATACCGGAGGCGGCGTCGACGGGATTCCGCCGAGGAGGACGCGCTGTATGAGGTGTACCGCGCGTCTAAGGAGACTCTGTGGCTGGCCATCGGCGACTCAAAGTCGCGTGCCAGGGAGGAGCTGCTGGGGTCCCTAGATCGGGATCCGTGGGGGCGCCCCTACCGTTGGATTCGGGGCAAGTTGCGTCCCTGGGCGCCTCCACTAACACAATGGATGCAACCCCAGTTGCTAGAGTCGGTGTTATCGACTCTCTTCCCTGAGCGAGTGGGACACGTTCCCCCAGCGATGGCTTCGCCCTCAGCTACAGACTCTCCAGAAGAGGAGAGCACCGATGTCCCCGAGGTGACGCAAGCAGAGACGAGAGTGGCCGTGTCGCGACTCCGGGCTAAGAACACAGCGCCCGGACCCGACGGAGTTCCTGGTCGAGCTCTCGTCCTGGCTCTTAAGGAGCTAGAGCCCCAGCTGAGAGGGCTCTTCACGGCATGTCTCGAGCAGGGTCAGTTTCCCAGTGTGTGGAAGGAGGGAAGGCTGGTCCTGCTCAGGAAGGAGGGGCGCCCCGCGTACTCACCGTCCGCGTACCGGCCCATAGTGCTGCTCGACGAGGCGGGCAAACTTTTTGACCGTATCATCGCAGATCGCCTCGTCAGCCACTTGTGCAGAGAGGGGCTGGACCTGGATGACAACCAGTTTGGTTTTCGTCGCGGGCGCTCCACCATAGACGCTATTACGCGCGTGAGGGCCCTGGCGGAGGAGACAGTATCCCGGGGTGGGATGGTGCTGGCGGTGTCCTTAGACATCTCCAACGCTTTCAACACCCTACCCTGGAGTTGCATTCGGGAGGCGCTGAATTACCATCGCGTGCCTCCCTACCTCCGCCGCACAATAGGGGCTTACCTTGAGGAGAGATGCGTTACCTATTGGGGACGTGACGGCGCTGGTCGGCGCGTCATGTCGTGCGGTGTTCCGCAGGGATCGGTCTTGGGACCGCTCCTGTGGAACATCGGCTACGACTGGGTGCTGAGAGGTGAACTCCCGTCGGGCGCCGACCTGACGTGTTATGCGGACGACACGCTCGTCACTGCCCGGGGGAGTTCGTACAGGGAAGCAGCGTTGGTTGCCACGGCTGCGGTGTCACAAGTGGTGAACCGCATCCGGTGCCTGGACCTGGAGGTGGCCCTAAGTAAGTCGGAGGCCATGGTGTTCCATGGCCATCGACGCGCGCCGCCGCCGGGTTCACACATCGTGGTCAGCGGGGCCCGGATAGCTGTCGAGTCCACCATGAAGTATCTGGGATTGGTGCTCGACAGCCGATGGGAATTCGGACCCCACTTCCGGCGGCTGGCGCCCAAGCTGATGGGTGCAGCGGGCGCGCTATACCAACGTTGCTTCCCAACTTGGGGGGACCGAGCGCCGCCTGTAGGCGATTGTACGTGGGAATCGTGCGGTCCATGGCCCTGTATGGGGCCCCTGTGTGGGCGATGGACATGACGGCCAGCACTCTCGCCATTCTGCGTAAACCGCAGAGGGCGATGGCCGTCAGAGTCGCCCGCGGGTATCGCACGATTTCCTACGAGGCGGCTTGCGTCCTGGCCGGATCCCCGCCCTGGGACCTAGAGGCGAAAGTACTCGCGTCATTATATCGATGGCGCGAGGAAGAGCGGGCACGGGGCTCGAGGCCGGTGCAGCGGCAGATCGCGCTGCGCCGAGAGGAGCTCCGTCAGGTCTTGGTGGCGGAATGGCGGCAAAGGCTTCTGCGCCCTACCGCCGGCCTCGCTACCGTCGAGGCGATCCGGCCAGTACTCGACGACTGGCTCGGGAGAAGGCACGGCTCCCTGTCGTTTAGGGTGACGCAAGTGCTGTCGGGGCATGGCTGCCTCGGCAAGTACCTGCGCCGCATAGACAGGGAGCCGGACGCTCGGTGCCACCACTGCGTCCATTGCGGGGAGGACACGGCGCAACACACGCTCGCCGAGTGTGTAGCTTGGGAGGAGCAGCGCCGTGTCCTCACAAATAAAGTAGGAGGCGATCTGTCGCTGCCGGCCTTAGTGCAGAAGATGGTCGGTAGCGCAGAGTCGTGGGATGCAGTGGTGTCCTTCTGCGAGGACGTGATGTCGCAGAAGGAAACTGCGGAACGGGAAAGGGAGATCTCGACTCCCTTCCCTGGCCGCAGAAGGCGCACCGGGCGCAGGAGAAGGGCGGACAACGCCCTTTTCCGGCCCTCATAAATGGGTCCAGGGGCGAGGGACTTGGGGAAGCCCCCGCCACCCCTACTCGATGGACCCGAGGCGGAGGCGCGCGCGGGTGTCGGTGCGCGCCCCTGAGGCGATACACGGGGTAGTTTAACACCTTACTACCCCGTGCAGGAGACGAGGCCTGGACGGACCGGGCCAGCACTAGTGTGGGGCTGCGGAAGAATTTGGATTCCCGCGGCCCCACGCGCACGTGTGAGGAGACACCGGGGTGGTTTTAGCCGGTAAGAGTCCGGCACGCCCTTCCCCAGGCGGAGGTAGTCCATGAGGATTTCCCCCCGTTAAAAAAAAAATAAAAAAAGGTTAGGTTAGGTTAGGTTCCCCCCCGAACGGGTTCCCGCCTTGTCGTGGCGGGGGGGCTTAGTAGCCGTGGCTTGGTCACCCACGGTGAACGAAGAGGAACCCCTTGGCTGGCCTGTGGTGTAGGGCCGGCCCGATGTTGCCACTCCGAGTGGGCTTGGCGAGCCCACTTCGGATGTGTGTCGGGGGGCTGCGGTGAGAGGGGAGTCCGCACCCTCTACCGCTGCAGCCGAGGTGGAGTCGCGGAGGAAGAGGAGTGTTGGTATGGCGATGCGCCACTCGCCCTATCCTCCGCGACTCTGACGGGGCCGCACCGTTAATGATGCGGTGGTGGTGGGGCTGCGGGGGGAGAGGAGTGTCGGTATTGCGAGGCGCCGCTCTCCCTACCCTCCGCAGCCGAATTTTGGTTGGCGGCGGAGCCATAGACCAGATCCGCCGCTGGGGTCAGGAAGGCTGGTGCTTCTGAGTGCTAGTTTTTCCTGGCCCCATGGCCTTCGCGCATCGGACACGGGGGCGTCCGTTGCGCATGTGAAATTGGAGGCCGAGAAGGAGGGCGCGCCATGTGTTCTGGTGCGCCTTACCTGAGAGGGAGATGGGGGAGGAGTGTTCCTCTCCCGAGGAGGGGCCGCCATGGGGCGGCCAGCGCAGGTGGGGCCGCGGAAGTGTGTGAAAGCGTTCCCGTGGCCCTGCCAATATGCGACGAGGGTGGAACACCATGGGGTTTTAGTCGGTGCGAGTCCGACATAACCCGTTCTTGCCCCCGCAAGGCGGGTATGCGTAGGCATTTCCCCAAAAAAAAAAAAAAAAAGGTTAGGTTAGGTTAGGTTAGCTTAGGTTTTTTTTTTTTTATGCTAGTTCCCCTGATATGTGGAGGTCAGGGACTTTTTTCATCTTTCAGGCGTGTCTTTTTTTCACCTTGTTGGTTTCTTTCTTTCTTTCTTTTATTTATTTTTACATTTTTTGCTTTCATTCATTATTTCTAGTCTTAATTATGTTCTTATTTCTACTAATTTTTTATGGAGCTGTTTACATCATATACTTATAGATTATATTTTGTTACAGCATCCGGTTTCTTAGGTACTATTTATTTCTATTTACTACAATTCTTGTTATTTGCTTACAATATCTTATGAACCTATCTCTAACAGACTTATTGCTAATTATTTTATTTACATTTTCTTCACTTATCCTTATTCCTAATTCTATTTCTAATTCATTTCTCTCTCTACCATATATTGGGCATTCCGTTAATAAGTGCATTATGTTTTCATTTTTTACAGGGTCGCAGGCACATGCCGGGCTCTCCTTACATTTAAATCGAAACAAATATTCAGAGAACCCGCCATGTCCTGTCATGATTTGAACTAGTATGGGATCCATTTCCATTTTCCTTATAACTTTATATGCATCAGATACATCTGGGAAAAATTTTTTCGTTGTTGAAGCTGTTTCCCCGTTTTTATAACGCCGGTTCCATTCATCAAGCGATTCCATTCGGATGTGTCGCTTGATGAATGATATCGGACATTTTTCGTAGACAGGTTTTGTTTTAATCTTTGTTGCAGCTTCTTTTGCTAGGTGGTCTGCTCTTTCGTTTCCCTACAATCCTGCGTGGGCTTTAATCCAATATATATTTAGTTTTTTACCATGTTTATTTAGTTCAGAGATGTTATTTCTTATCTCCACTGCCAGGGGATGGAGGGAAACGTCTTGGTCAATTGTTTGCAGTGCAGACCTTGAGTCGCTGTATATGCTGCAGTTTTGTGCTGGTGCCATTAGTGCATATCTAGTTGCTTCCAGGATTGCAAGCATCTCTGCATGGTAGACGGTGCAAAAATTTTCCAATTTCAGTTTTCGGGTATTTGTCTCCGCAGCATTATTCCATATGGATAACGCCGCGCCGACTTTCCCCTCTATCCTGCTCCCGTCTGTAAATATCTTAAGACCCTTGTTGTCATATTGGTCCATTTGTGCACCGTCCTCCAGGCATGTGAATTTCAATGCGGGCTGTTTCGCGGGATGTGTGGTCTTGGAGAATTCAATTTTGATTTCCACCTCTCGGTCACCTACTATCCGCCGGGAGAAGCCCTTCTTTATTTCATAAAGGAGGGCTGCTTCCTGGACCCTTATGTCCAACGGAAGTAACCCGGCGAGTAGTAGGGCCGAGTGTAGAGAAACTGTCCTATAGGATTTTATAACCTTTTGCACAAACCCGCGTTGCACCATATCAAGTTGTTTCCTTACCTTGTGTTTATAGGTTGCTGATGCCCATGCACTGGCCGCATACATGACTATCGGCTCAACTACCGCAATATAGATGGTCCTAATGATCTCCGGGTTCAGGCCCCAATGTATCTTTGCAGCTCTCGACAGTTGACGATATATGTTCTGGACTTTACAGCATGTTCTATTAATGTGTGTATTAAAGGTAAGCTTATCGTCAACTGTGAGGCCGAGTATTTTTATTTCTTTGGAGAGTTCAATGTCCTCCCCGCCCATCTCCAGAAATGGTGAGTCATACTTAAGCTTATTTGTTACGACCATAGCTTTAGTTTTATGAGGCGCAAAACTAAGCTTATTACCGACTCCCCACCTCCGGACATGTTCGAGAATTTCATTGGCCTGCTCCTGCACCTGTTGTGCCGTATCCCCGGAGAACATCAGGACCACGTCGTCCGCAAAAGCCTGGCAACGGGACCCTTTTGCACTTAACTCCCTCAGGAGTGGATCCAGAAGAATATTCCAAAAAATTGGACCCCCGATCGAGCCTTGCACACACCCTTTAGTGGTCTTTCTTAAATATTCGGCCCCGGCATATCTGAGGCTTACCGTTCTATCTTTAAGATAGCTATCTACTACCCGCCTCAGATTTACCGGACACCCAATCTCCGCGAGCCTACACCGTATCGCCGGCCACCATGCGTTATCGAAGGCTCCCTCTATGTCCAATGATATAAGCAGAATCAACTTTCTGTCTTTCAGTTTGGCCTTAATAAACTGCATCATGTCATAGAGGGAGTCCTCCGTGCTGCGTTGTGGCATAAAGCCGTACTGGTTCCGGCTTATCTTCGAAACGATGTGCCACTTTATTCTGCGGATTAACATTTTTTCATAAATTTTCCCCAGTACAGGCAAAAGCCCAATCGGCCTGTAGGATTTAGGGTGTGCGTAATTTTCTTTGCCAGGCTTTCTCAATACTACAACTACTGCCCTTTTCCACTTGATGGGGAAGTATGCAAGACTGAGGCATCTGTTTACTAGTGCCAGGAACAATGCTAAGTCCAGGGTGACGGCCGCTTCACAAATGTCTGCTGTTAGCCCATCGTCACCGGGTGCCTTTTTTGCACTGAAGCTAGACACGGCCCACATAAGCTCTTCTGTTGTAAATGGTGGGTCACATGGACTATCATGTGACCCTTCGTTTACAGTTTCCGCTGTAGCTCTTATTTGCGTGTGTTCCGTGTCGTCGTCTTGAGTGCTATCCTGTGGATAAAAGGTTTCCGCCAATATCCTAGCCGATTCCTCGCCGTCTAGCGTCCTCCCGTCCTGAACAAGTGGAACATTTTTTTTTTTTTTTTTTTGTGGGTAGGTGTGAAACAAGTAACAGCTGACTAATTTAGCTCTTATATTTTATTTACATTTAAATATTTTAAACCAGTGTTTGGACTATATTTACTTATTAATTACATTTCTATTACCTTTACTTTTGAAGTCCTATTAAAATATATGTCCAGATAAGATATTTGTGACTTACACATACCACCCATTAGTGTAACTTTTATTGCAAACTATATCACACATTATCACTTCACTTTGTGTTCACTAATATTACTGCAAATATTGCAAGGAATGGCAAAAGTAACTGATGTGGAGATTATCCAGAGAGAACTGGAAGGAAGCTGGAGTCGTAAGATGGCTGAATTTGAGAATAGATTAAAGGCTGCTTCTACGCCTACAAATCCCTCACTTAATCAACTTCGTGAGGAGTTTTATGAATTCAAGGACCTTGTCTGTTCCATTCTCAATCTCCTTCGGCAACAGATTCATGCTTGCACTAAGTCAATTGATGCTATTGATATGCAGCACAGGCAGAACATTCTTCTATTTAATGGGATCACTGACTCTCCAGATGTTAATATGGAACAAGAAATTCTGGGCATCATACATAAGACCATGGGTATCCCACATGTAACAAATGGATCCTTATTACGTTGCCATCGAATTGGTGCTCAAAAGGATGGTCATTCACGTCCAATTCTTGTACAATTTCAAGAGCATCGCACAAAGTCTGAGGTGTGGAAAGCTAAAACTAAGTTAAAGGGCTCTCAAATATCTGTTTCTGAGTTTTTAACTAAAATGAGGCAATCTGTTCTTAAAAAAGCACGCAAGCATTTTGAAATGAAGAATGTGTGGACCTTAGATGGCGTAATTTTTATCAAACTCCCCAATAACGAACGGGCAAAGATCTCCACTGAAGAGGAGATTGATACTCTCGCTGAAAAGTTTCCTGTTGATTGTTCACCGGCAAGTCTTGGCATAGCTACTAACAGCGGTATTACTAATGCTGTAAAGAAACCCATTCAAGCACAGCATAGTTCTTCAAGCACAAAAATTCTGTCTGAGATTTCTCGACGCAATCAAGATGGTATAGTGGGGCAGAAAGAGGATCCTAAAAGGTCCCGTCGTTTAGTAGCCAAAAAATAGCCTGCTTAATTTCACATATGATATTCCTAGGTATCCTTTATTTTAATTATGTATTCTCGTATTCTCGTGTTTTTTTTTCTCTTTTTCTATATTATTAATTTACATATTAATTATTTGTAGACTCGCATCTTCATGGTTGTTATGTCTATAGCACAGAACAATATTGTCTGTAATCATAAGTTGTTTGCCTTTTAATAGCTGTATTATTGCTTTTTCTTTAAGTTGTTTTGTTTTTTTTTTTGTCTAATAATATTATAATCTCCATATGATGTTTTGTTTTTCTATATTAATATTTAATAAGATTTTAATCATGTAGTATACAACTTCTTGCGTTTAGTTTTCTTTTGTTTCTTAGTTGAGGTGTCTTACTCAATAGGTTGGTTTCAAAGATATTTTATTTATTATTTACATTACATTATCTTTGGTTGGTTTATACTATGCTTGGTACATATATTGGTAATAATACTTGTTTTGCAAATGTACCTACCACATATTATTATTTTCAATTTGATTTTTATGAGTTTTGATTTTGACAATAACATTTTTTTAGCCTTTGATAGACAAAGGACACATGTGTCATTCAGCCAATGTCGTTCTTTTTTTTTTTTTTTTTTTTTTTACTTTCACTTAATCGATTTTCTTTTGTTAAATATTTTCTTGTACTATTTTGTGTGACACCTACTTAGAAATATTAACATTATTATTAGATAAGAATATCTTAGATCTAGATATTATAGATCCTATGTTTGCATATAAAATTTATTTTATTAAGTTTACTCTGTAAACAGTGAACTGATGGGTTGGTGATGTTTATGTTTAGTAAGTGTTAGTTTATAAATTAGTCTTAAGTGTACATTCCTAAATTTTTTTCTGTGTATTTATTTTAATTTTTTTATATTTATTTAATTTATTTTTATTTTAGTCCATAAACTATGTCTGATGTTGAGTTGTTTAGCTCTGCTAATGAATCTTCTAGTTTATCTTTTCACTCTTGTGATGATTCTTTCAATGATAGCGTTCTTAATTTACGTGAACTACTCAAAGGAGTTTGTACATCTTCTAACAACTCTCTGAACATATGCCATATTAACGCTCAAAGTATCCCGAGCCACTATTCCGAACTTGAAGCTTCATTTTTCCCCGAGTATATTCATGCCATATTAGTGTCGGAAAGTTGGCTGAAGCCTACTTTACCTTCAACTTTATATCCCCTTCCTGGCTTTGTACTCGTTAGAAATGATCGTGTTGGAAAAGGTGGAGGTGGTGTAGCCATCTACCTACACGCATCAATTCCTCACAAAGTTGTTCTAACATCTCCTTCCTGCTATTCTGCTACTTCTGAGTTTTTATTTGTGGAACTCGATGTCAAGGGCATCAGGATGCTTTTAGGGGTAGTGTATTGCCCCCCTTCGACTGACTACTTCGCCACTTTAGATATGGCTCTCACTGATATTTGTTCTGAGTATACACACTGTATAATCATGGGTGACTTTAATACAGATTTGTTGAAAAGCTGCCCTCGTTCCAAAAAGCTTCTTTCAATTATTGAGTCGGTTAATCTTTCTATTCTCCCTTTAAAGGCTACTCATCATAATATCGGAACCGATGACTCATTGATTGATTTAATCCTTGCTGCTTCTCCTGAACGTGTGATGATGCACGGTCAGTTACCCGCTTTGGGTATCTCACGCCATGACTTGATTTATGCTTCGTATAAGCTTAAACCACCCAAATATTCACCTACTGTAATGCATCTTCGCAGCTTTTCTAAAATAGACTTTGACAAGCTAAAGAATGACGCTCTTAATCTCGATCTAGCCTCTTTAATTGCAGCACCTACTGTTGACGATAAAGTCTTGATTCTTAACCACAATGTTCTCAGCCTCTATGATGCTCATGCTCCAGTTCATAAGGTCAGATTGAAGCGTCCGCCTGCCCCATGGATGACGGAGGGCGTAAGGTTGGCAATGTCTAGACGAAATCGAGCTTTTCTTCGTTTCAAGAGAGATCGTACTGAAGAAAATTGGTTATCTTTTAAAGCAGCCAGGAATAGGTGTAATCAGATGGTACGTGCAGCTAAACGCCGATATTTCCATAATTGTATTAATAACTCTTCACCAGCCGTAGTGTGGAAATTTCTAAGATCTTTTGGTCTTTGCAGGCCAGCTACATTGGATTGTGGTCCTTCTCTATCACTCGATGAAATCAACCAACATTTCGCTTCTGTAAAAGCATTGGACCCTACAATTCGCTCCCAAACTATGACATCCATTGCTTCTATGCAAACTCCTAACATTCCTACCTTTAATTTTTCTCCTGTTTCTCAGGATGATGTCAAAAAGTCTATTTTAGCAATCCAATCCAAGGCGGTGGGTTATGATGAGATTAGTAGACATATGGTAGTATTTATACTAGAGCACCTTCTTCCTGCAATTACCCATATCATCAATTTTTCCCTTGATTCATGTCAGTACCCTAATCTTTGGAAGAGGGCTTTTATAAAGCCTCTCCCAAAAGTTCCTACTCCCATTCTTCCCAATCATTTTCGCCCAATATCTATTCTACCCTTTCTTTCCAAAATTTTAGAATCCTGTGTTTACAAGCAAATCTCTACTTTTATTTCGAAACATAACCTACTGAGTATATTTCAGTCTGGGTTTCGCCCTGGTCATAGTACCGCTACTGCTTTAATTAATGTTACTGATAATATTAGACAAGGTATGGAAGAAAAAAAGATAACAGTACTGGTACTAGTTGATTTCTCAAATGCTTTCAACACAGTTGATCATGAAATCCTCCTTTCCATACTATCTCACCTGAATTTTGGTCCTACTGCTTTGGAATGGTTTGCATCTTATCTTCGCGGTCGACAGCAGTCAGTCTGTGTGGGGCAAATGTCCTCAGCTTGGGCTGATGTGGATGCTGGTGTGCCGCAAGGCGGTATTCTTTCTCCTATAATATTTTCAATTTTCATAAACTTTATTACCTCCATCCTCGACTGCTCGTATCATTTGTACGCCGATGACCTTCAGCTTTATGTGCAAACTGAATTTGAGGATATACATAATGGGATCAAAAAACTTAACGACAACTTATCAGCTATCAAAGATTGGTCTACTCGTTATGGAGTTTTGGTCAATCCTTTGAAATGCCAAGCTATACTAGTGGGTAGCTCAAGAATGCTAGCTAAGATTAATCTGGCAGATTTACCTCCTATTTATTATGATAGTATTATAATTCCGTTCAGTAATTCTGTTAAAAATCTTGGCCTACATATCGACAGCACGTTGAATTGGAGAACCCAGGTTTCAGAAGTGAGTCGTAAAGTCATTGCCACTTTACGCTCTCTGTATCGTCTAAAACATTTTCTTCCCACAAAAACTAAAATCATGCTTGTCCATTCGCTCATATTACCCATAATTGATTATGCAGATGTGTGTTACCCAGATCTGTCCCAAGATCTTCTGAACAAACTGGAACGCCTTCTTAACAACTGTATACGATTTATTTTCGGGCTTCGTAAGTATGACCATATTTCGCAATATAGATCTAAGCTAAATTGGCTTACAATCCGTCAGAGGCGCAATTCCAGAATATTGCTTGTTCTTTTTTCCATTTTAAATGACCCATCTTCGCCTTCTTATCTTAAGAGTAAATTTCACTATCTCTCCTCATCTCATGATAGGGTCCTACGTTCTTCTTCTAACAACAAAATCTGTATTCCTGTTCACTTCACCGAGTTCTATGGCAACTCCTTCACAGTTCAGGCTACACGCCTTTGGAACTCCTTGCCCGATGACATCAGAAAAACATCCAACAAGTATGTTTTTAAAAAATTGGTTCGTAACCATCTATTGAAGACAAAGCATTTTACTTGATTCATCCATTTGATATGTATTGCTAAACAGACGCATATGTTCATAGGTATTTGTATGTACTAATTATATATTATGTATTTAAATATGTATATTTGTATGTATATATTTGTATATATGTTTGTATACGTCATATATGTATAGTTTATTTATTCGTAAATTGTATGTATTATGTAGTTAATTATTATTTTGTGTACTGTTATTTTATTCTATATTGTCGCACCTACGTCAAATTCTCACCACTCCATGGGTTGACTGGTAGAGAATGCCTCAAGGCATTAAGTCCGCCCTTTGTATTCTTTTGTTTTAAGGAATGCAATAAAGAATAAATAAATAAATAAATAAATAAATAAACATCTTCTTGCCGTGTCAATGTGCGACTTATAACCCTATATATACCGTCCCACATTGTTTCTCGGTCTTGCTTACAACAGAAGTCCTTCCAGCTGGTGGTCTGAGCTCTTTTTACTTCTTGATGATATTCTTCTTTCGCTCTCATATATTGCTCGACCTCCCACCCGCGACGGACTGGCGCTGCGTATGAAATACGCCGCTTCAACCTGGAGACCTCCTTTTTACGTTGTGTTAGTTCATGAGTCCACCAGGGCAATCCCATTTGTTTTTTAGTTTTTAATTTTGGGATACTGTTTCTACATGCTTCTGTTACTGAATTTGTGTACTGTTCTATTTTTATTTCTAGTTCGTCCGTTGTTGCTATTTTATCTATTTCTTCTTTATTTATTCTTTTCTCACGAAACTCGCCCCAATTCGCCTTTTTTGTATTATATTGCCTAGTACTTCTTTTTATATTGGTGCCTATTGATTTTCCTAAATTGATGTCAAATAGGATTGCCCTGTGGTCCGAACTAGTTATTTCGTCGGATAGTCTCCAGTTGTCCACCCTCCCAAGTAGGCTAGTCGAGCACGTAGTTAAATCCACGCAGCTGGAGAACCTCTTCCCACCTCTATAGGTGTCAAAAGTGGGCTCAGCCCCCCTGTTCAGAATATGAAGTTCTAATTGATCAAGCTTTGCGGCGACCTCTATTCCTCTGCTGTTTGTTTTTCGGCTTCCCCACCAGGTGTTCCATGCATTTACGTCCCCACCGAGTATCACGTGTCTTGTCCTTAGACCCACCACGGCCGCATCGATCATTTCTAGATAATGGTCGATTGGTGTACATCCCTCTAGGTAGACGGACACCACCCCCAAGTCCCATGCCCCGGTGCTCAGCTTAGCGACTGCGATATTTTCTGTTGTTAGGCCGGGGCATTGGGTCATGTCGATGGCGTCATTGAATAGCACAATAGCTGCCTTAACCACTTTTTCAGTGTTCTGGCATCTGTCGCTTTGTGCTATTCTCGTCCTCGAGTAGCTCTTCATTTGACCAATTCGACCGATATAGGGCTCTTGAACCAAAGCGAAGGATATCCCTCGCTTGGTCGCCTCTGTTATTAATTCGGCCGTGGCTAGTTCACACCTCTGAAGATTCGTCTGGATCGCGTGATATCGGTGGGCACAGATGTTAGGTTCCATGGTCGAGTTTGAGTCAACCTTAGCAGTATGCTACGGTCGACCTGGCGAGTACTTCCCATTTTCTTCTAACCGGACAGTCTGAGCTAAAAGCGTTGTGATCTTTTCTGTCATGGTTCGCTTTGTTGCAATTTCTGCATTCTGGTATTGCTCCAGACAGCCAGTCAGCACATTCTGTTTTGAGGTGTGGGCCTCCGCAATGGCTGCAAACGTCAGTTGTTTCTGTGCATATTCTTTTACTATGTCCATATTCCAGACAACGCGAACATTGAACTAAGGGGGACTGGTCCATTACTCTTACTCGTTGTAAGTCAATGTGAATGACCTCAGCCTCGATAAGACGGTTCCAAATCTGAGGCGAAACTCTCATCACAATGTGGGACGTATGCGGGTTTCTTGTTCTTTTCCGGTATTTAATCTCCATTCGATACTCTTTTTCTGTTATTTCCTTGAAGAGCTGTTTATTTTGCGTTCTGATTGCCTTAATTATCTCTTCATCCTTATTATATTGCATAACGTCTCTCAAGATTACAAGTGGATCCTTGTTTTTTATATCGCTTACATTTAGATCTTTCCCTGCCTGTTTTAATCTCTCCTTGACTTTATTTATCTCCTCCTCCGTTCGGCATCCCAGTATTACTTTTCTATCCCTTGCCTTCCTAATTTTGTCTATCTTTAACCCTTCTTCCTTGGCATTTATTGCGTTCCTTATCTTATCCATGACCTGATCTCCTGTTTCTTTTTCATCATTCGACGTGATAATCACTGAATGCATGGCCATGTTTTCTGAAGGTAAGGGTAGAGGTGAGGATGGGCCCCTTAGTGGCCCAGCAACTATACTTGCGTATATTCCTCTGTCTTCTTTCATTTCCTGCTTTTTCATTTCTTCTCTTAGTTGTTCCATTTCAATTTTGCTTTCCTCTAATAATTTGCCATGTTCTTCCAATTTCTTCATTAAGGCTTGTTCTTCTTCCTTTCTTTTCCTGTTTTCATCTTCTAATCCTTTTTTCTCCTGGTCTTTAGGCTTTTGTTCTTTCACAATGTTCTTATCTGTTACCGCCTCTTTCACTAATTGATAGAGCCTCTCTATTGCCTGAGTAACCTCCGTTTTTATATCGGTCCTCAGGTTTCGAGAGTTACTCAAATGTAACTTAGCCTTATGGAGACAAGCTCTAGCCTCCGATATCCGGTCCGTAAATTTTGTAGTTACGGTTTTTGGAGAGCTGTCAGTGTTCTCAGCTGCTGGTTTGCGCGCTGTTGCTCTAGTCTCCTGAGATGGAACAATCTTCTGTTTTGGTCGAGCCACCGGGGCTACCTTTTTTGGTGAGATTTGTGTTGTAGGTTCCACATCTATTTTTCCCATTTCCCACTCACCAATGCTTTTCCTTACGCTAGGGACTTGCAACGCACTATCGCTTTTAGGAGAAGGCCCAGCCTTCTCTCTCCTGCTTGGAGATTCCGGAGGACTCGTGTCCCTAGCACTATCCTCAGTCTTTTTAACGGGCGTACGAATGCCGAACATTTTCAGGGGAACGCGTCTCGGGTCTCAATAACCAATAAAACAAGTTATAAAATAAAATAAAAATAAAAATAAAGCAAAAAATAATTAAAGTAAAATAAAATAAAGTAAAACAAGCAACAATACACAACACAAATAACAAAGTCAATTTATAATAAATTTTTAGGTTTGTAAAAGTTATAAAATCCTTTTTCAAAAAATTTTTTGAAAAAATTTTTTGGAAGTTTTGAAGGTTGTTAAGGTGCGGTATTTAATTCCTCAATCAGCAAAACCACACAAATGCCACGTCACAGCAATATTATTATATAAAAAATTTTTTGCTCTATGTAGAGTCTCGACTCTATCTTCGTTAATATGTCACTAAGTATACACGTACAATACAATATAAATGTTACAATTAGAATTTCTAGAAATTTTTTACTTTAATAATCTATAATAACTCTACCTAGAGTCTGTCTGTATCTTTCTTAATATATATTTCAAATTTAATTACCAACTAAGTTACTTTAAAAAATTTTTTAAGAAAAAATTTTTTCTTGCTCTACCTGGAGCTTCTCTATTTTCTAGCCTTAATCTTATAAACTACACATCAATTTATATATACAATTATCACACTTAATTTCTAATTATATTTTGCTCTGGCACAAAATAAAAAAATTTTACAAGGCTCTATGTAGAGTCAGTCTAAGACTAAATTACTAGATCTATTTTTATAAAGTTATTTACAAAAAACCCCGTCAAAATCGGATCACTGGTTACTTTATAATTACAATTTTAAATTTTTCATCCCCCAGAGACTAAGTCCAGAAGTCAAGTTAGGGGTAGGGGGATGAAACTTGGTCAAATTGATCCGGTGGGGGTCGAAGACTATCCCTTAGGTGGATAGTGTGGGGGGGTGACGGGGGGGGGGAGTCCGCACCCTCTACCGCTGCAGCCGAGGTGGAGTCGCGGAGGAAGAGGAGTGTTGGTATGGCGATGCGCCACTCGCCCTATCCTCCGCGACTCAAACGGGGCCGCACCGTTGATGCGGAGGTGGTGGGGCCGCGGGGGGAGAGCAGTGTCGGTATTGCGAGGCGCCGCTCTCCCTACCCTCCGCGGCCGAAACTTGGTTGGCGGCGGAGCCCGAGACCAGATCCGCCGCTGGGGTCGGGAAAGCGAGCGCTATTAAGCGCTCGATTTTCCGGGCCCCATGGCCTCCGCGTATTGGACTCGGGGGGGTCCGATACGCAGGTGGAGTTGGAGGCTGTGGAGGGGGGTAGCTGAACACCTCGCTACCCCGTGCAGGAGACGAGGCCCGGCCAGACTGGGCCAGCACTAGTGTGGGGCTGCGCAAGAATTTGGATTCCCGCGGCCCCGCGCGCACGTGCGAGGAGGCACCGTGGGGTTTTAGCCGGTAGGAGTCCGGCATAACCTTCCGGTTGCCCCCGCAGCCGGAGGTATCCATGAGGATATCCCCACGAAAAAAAAAGGTTAGGTTAGGTTAGGTTAGGTTCCCCCCCGAACGGGTTCCCGCCTTGTCGTGGCGGGGGGGCTTAGTAACCGTGGCTTGGTCAACCGCGGTGAACGAAGAGGAACCCCTTGGCTGGCCCGAGGTGTAGGGCCGGCCCTAGGTGGCCACTCCGAGTGGGCTGGGGAAGCCCACTTCGGATGTGTGTTGGTGGGCTGCGGTGAGAGGGGAGTCCGCACCCTCTACCGCTGCAGCGAGGTGGAGTCGCGGAGGAAGAGGAGTGTTGGTATGGCGATGCGCCACTCGCCCTGTCCTCCGCGACTCAAACGGGGCCGCACCGTCAATTGATGCGGTGGTGGTGGGGCTGCGGGGGGAGAGTAGTGTCGGTATTGCGAGGCGCCGCTCTCCCTACCCTCCGCAGCCGAATCTTGGTTGGCGGCGGAGCCATAGACCAGATCCGCCGCTGGGGCCAGGAAGGCTGGTGCTTCTGAGTGCTAGTTTTTTCTGGCCCCATGGCCTTCGCGCATCGGACACGGGGGCGTCCGTTGAGCATGTGAAATTGGAGGCCGAGGAGGAGGGCGCGCCATGTGTTCTGGTGCGCCTTACCTGAGAGGGAGATGAGGGAGGAGTGGTCCTCTCCCGAGGAGGGGCCGCCATGGGGCGGCCAGCGCAGGTGGGGCCGCGGAAGTGTGCGAAAGCGTTCCCGTGGCCCTGCCAATATGCGACGAGGGTGGAACACCATGGGGTTTTAGTCGGTGCGAGTCCGACATAACCCGTCCTTGCCCCCGCGAGGCAGGTATGCGCAGGCATTTCCCCATGTAAAAAAAAAAAAAAAAAAAAAGTTTAGGTTAGGTTCCCTCCCCGAATGGGTTCCCGCCTTGTCGTGGCGGGGGGGCTTAGTAGCCGTGGCTTGGTCACCCACGGTGAACAAAGAGGAACCCCTTGGCTGGCCCGAGGTGTAGGGCCGGCCCGAGGTGGCCGCTCCGAGTGGGCTTGGGAAGCCCACTTCGGATGTGTGTCGGTGGGCTGCGGTGAGAGGGGTGTCCGCTCCCTCTATCGCTGCAGCCGAGGTGGAGTCGCGGAGGAAGAGGAGTGTTGGTATGGCGATGCGCCACTCGCCCTATCCTCCGCGACTCAGACGGGGCCGCACCGTTGATGCGGTGGTGGTGGGGCCGCGGGGGGAAAGGAGTGTCGGTATTGCGAGGCGCCGCTCTCCCTACCCTCCGCGGCCGAAACTGGGTTGGCGGTGGAGCCCGTGACCAGATCCGCCGCTGGGGTCGGGAAAGCGGGCGCTATTAAGCGCTCGATTTTCCGGGCCCCATGGCCTCCGCGTATCGGACTCGGGGGGGTCCGATACGCAAGTGGAGTTGGAGGCTGTGGAGGGGGGTAGCTGAACACCTCGCTACCCCGTGCAGGAGACGAGGCCCTGACAGACCGGGCCAGCACTAGTGTGGGGCTGCGGAAGAAATGGGATTCCCGCGGCCCCGCGCGCACGTGCGAGAAGGAACCGTGGGGTTTTAGCCGGTAGGAGTCCGGCATAACCTTCCGGTTGCCCCCGCAGCCGGAGGTATCCATGAGGATTTTCCCACGCAAAAAAAAAAAAAAAAGGTTAGGTTAGGTTAGGTTCGCCGAGGAGGACGCGCTGTATGAGGTGTACCGCGCGTCTAAGGAGACTCTGTGGCTGGCCATCGGCGACTCAAAGTCGTGTGCCAGGGAAGAGCTGCTGGGATCCCTAGATCGGGATCCGTGAGGGCGCCCCTACCGTTGGGTACGGGGCAAGTTGCGTCCCTGGGCGCCTCCACTAACACAAACGATGCAACCCCAGTTGCTAGAGGCGGTGGTATCGGCTCTCTTCCCTGAGCGAGTGGGACACGTTCCCCCGGCGATGGCTTCGCCCTCAGCCACAGACTCTCCAGAAGAGGAGAGCACCGATGTCCCCGAGGTGACGCAAACAGAGACGAGAGCGGCCGTGTCGCGACTCCGGGCTAAGAACACAGCGCCCGGACCCGACGGAGTTCCTGGTCGAGCTCTCGTCCTGGCTCTGAAGGAGCTAGAGCCCCAGCTGAGAGGGCTCTTCACGGCATGTCTCGAGCAGGGTCAGTTTCCCAGTGTGTGGAAGGAGGGAAGGCTGGTCCTGCTCAGGAAGGAGGGGCGCCCCGCGGACTCACCGTCCGCGTACCGGCCCATAGTGCTGCTCGACGAGGCGGGCAAACTTCTTGAGCGCATCATCGCAGATCGCCTCGTCAGCCACTTGTGCAGAGAGGGGTCGGACCTGGACGAGAACCAGTTTGGTTTTCGCCGCGGGCGCTCCACCATAGACGCTATTACGCGCGTGAGGGCCCTGGCGGAGGAGACAGTATCCCGGGGTGGGGTGATGCTGGCGGTGTCCTTAGACATCTCCAACGCTTTCAACACCCTACCCTGGAGTTGCATTCGGGAGGCGCTGAATTACCATCGCGTGCCTCCCTACCTCCGCCGCACAATAGGGGCTTACCTTGAGGAAAGATGCGTTACCTATTGGGGACGTGACGGCGCTGGTCGGCGCGTCATGTCGTGCGGTGTTCCGCAGGGATCGGTCTTGGGACCGCTCCTGTGGAACATCGGCTACGACTGGGTGCTGAGAGGTGAACTCCCGTCGGGCGCCGACTTGACGTGTTATGCGGACGACACGCTAGTCACTGCCCGGGGGAGTTCACACAGGGAAGCAGCGTTGGTTGCCACGGATGCGGTGTCACAAGTGGTGAACCGCATCCGGCGCCTGGGCCTGGAGGTGGCCCTAAATAAGTCGGAGGCCATGGTGTTCCATGGCCCTCGACGCGCGCCGCCGCCGGGTTCACACATCGTGGTCAGCGGGGCCCGGATAGCTGTCGAGTCCACCATGAAGTATCTGGGATTGGTGCTCGACAGCCGATGGGAATTCGGACCCCACTTCCGGCGGCTGGCGCCCAAGCTGATGGGTGCAGCGGGCGCGCTATCAACGTTGCTTCGTTGCATGCAACGTTGATTTTAATGGTGGGTCCAACAGTAAGTTCCAAAAAATTGGACCCCCTATCGAGCCCTGCACACACCCTTTTGTGGTCTTTTTATTCCATTGTGCCCCGGCATACCTGACGCTTACCATTCTATCCTTAAAATAGCTGTCAATCAGGCGCCTCAGGTTTACCGGGCACCCTGTTTCCGCGAGTCTACATTTTATTGCCGGCCACCAGGCATTATCGAAGGCTCCCTTTATGTCTAATGATATGAGCAGGATCAGTTTTTTGTCTGCTAACTTCGTTCTTATTAGCTGCGTCATATCATAGAGGGAGTCTTCGGTGCTGCGCTGTGGCATAAACCCGTATTGCTGTTGGCAAATTTTTGATACAGTGTGCCACTTTATTCTTCGAATTACCAGTTTCTCGAAGACTTTCCCTAGTACATGCAATAGCCCAATCGGCCTGTATGATTTAGGGTGTGCGTAATTATCCTTCCCAGGCTTCCGCAGCGCTACTACTGTCGCCTTTTTCCACCGGATGGGAAAGTATGCTAAATTAAGACATTTATTTAATAGTGCCAAGAACAACGATGAGTCCAGGGCAATAGCCACCCCACAAATGTCCGCTGTAAGACCGTCATCTCCTGGCGCCTTTTTTGGATTAAAGCTTGACACGGCCCACATCAGCTCACTCTCTGTAAAGGGCGGGTCACATGGACTATCATGTGTCCCTTCATTTACGGTCTTAGCTGTTTCCCTTATTTGTGTGTGTTCCGTGTCATCATCTTCTATTCGATCGTCAGGATAAAAAGTCTCCGCCAGGAGCCTAGCTGATTCTTCACTCTCTAATGTCTCACCATTGCGGACAAGCGGAGTGTCTTCTTGTCGCACCATTGTGCGGCCTATTACCCTGTAGATGCTATCCCACATTGTTTCTCGGTCCTGCCTGCTGCAAAACTCGTTCCAGCTAGTGGTCTGGGCATTTTTTACTTCTAGCAAGTACTCTTGTTTTGCTGTTTTGTACTGCTCGACCACCCAATCTCGTCGAACTGGCGCCGTGTAAGCGATTCGTCGCTTCAACCTGGAGACCTCCTTTTTGCGCTGTGTCAGCTCATGAGTCCACCAGGGCAGTCCCATTTGTTTTTTATTATTTAATTTCGGTATACTATTTTCACATGAATCGGTAATTGAATTTATAAATTGTTCTATTTTGTTTTCTAATTCTGGTATATTTTTTACTTTTTCTATTTCTACTATGTTTAGTTGTTTATTATTCCAAATCTGGACGAGTTTCTCACGAAACTCGATCCAGTTTGCTTTTCTTGTGTTATATTTTCTAGTTGTTAGTTTAATATCCGTGCCTATTGATTTCCCTAAATTTATATCAAATAGGACTGTCCTGTGGTCAGAGCTGGTTATTTCTTCGGACAATCTCCAGTTGTCTATCCTACCGAGTAGGCTGGTCGAGCAGGTAGTAATGTCCACACAGCTGCTGAACCTCTTCCCACCTCTGTAGGTGTCAAACGTGGGTTCAGTTCCTTTATTTAAAATATGTAGTTCTAGCTCGTCGAGCTTCGCAGCGACTTCTATCCCCCTAGTGTCTGTCTTCCGGCTACCCCACCACGTGTTCCAGGCATTCACATCCCCACCGAGTATTACGTTTTTGGTACGTAATCCCACCACGGCCGCATCAATCATTCTCAAATACGGTTCAATCGGCTTGTCTCCCTCCAAGTAGACGGACACCACCCCCATCTCCCACGTCCCAGTCCTCAACTTTATTCTCCGTCGTTAGACTGGGGCATTGGGTCATGTCGATGGTGTCGTCGAATAGCACAATAGCTGCCTTATTAACCTTTTCGGTGTTCAGGCTTCTGTCTTTTTGTGCTATTCTGTTTCCCGGGTAGTTCTTCATCTGACCGATGCGGCCGATGTAGGGCTCCTGTATCATGGCGAACGTTAATTTACTATTGATTGCCTCTGTTATTATCTCAGCCGTGGCTAGTTCGCATCTTTGAAGATTTGCTTGAGTCACGTGATATCGGTGGTTTGTGGTACCTGGTCCTTATTAAACTTTGGGGCAACTTTAGCAGTAGGCCACGGTGGACCTCGCGAGTATTTCCCACTTCTTCCTTACTGGGCAGTCTCCACTGAATGCGTTATGCTCTCTTTTTTCTAATTATGCCTTGCTGCAATTCTTACAGTCTGGCATTTCTCCGGCTAGCCAGTTAGCGCATTCAGTTTTCAGATGTGGGCCTCCGCAATGGCTACACACATCAGTGGTTTCACTACAGGTGCGTTTACTGTGTCCGTAGCCCAAACATCTCGAGCATCGAACCAAGGGCGACTGATCCATCACCCTTACTCGCTGAAGGTCCACGTGGATTACTCCAGCCTGTGTTAGGCGGCTCCATATTTGGGGTGAGACTCTTATAACAATGTGGGATGTTAGTGGGTTTCTAGTTCTTTTTCTATATTTGACTTCCATTCGGTGTTCTTTTTCTGGTATGTCTTGGAGGAGATGCTTGTTCTGTACCCTTATGGCCTTTTGTATATCCTCGTCCGTGTTATATTGCAGGACGTCCATCAGGATTATGAGTGGATCCTTGTTTTGGATATCATCCACATTTAGGTCTTTCCCTGCCATCTTTAGCCTTTCCTTAACTCTATTAATCTCCGTCTCCGTTCGGCATCCTACTATTATCTTCCTGTCCCTAGCTTTTCTAATCTTGTCTATTTTTAGACCCTCTTCTTTGGCATTCATAACTTTCCTTATTTTGTCTATCACTTGGTCTCCTGTCTCTTTTTCATCACTCGATGTAATCATCACCGAGTGCATGGCCGTGTTTTCTGGAGGCGAGCCCCTTTGTGGCCCAGCCACTATACTGGCATATGTTGCTCTATCCTCTTTACTTTCTTGCTTTTTCATCTCTTCCCTTAATTTTTCCATCTCTTTTCTGCTTTCTTCGAGAAGTTTTCCGTGCTCCTCCAATTTCTTTATTATATTTTGATCTTCTTCTTTCCTTTTCCTATTTTCGTCCTCCAATTTTTCCTCTTTCTTTCCTTGGTCTTTCAATTTTTCTTCATTTTCTGTGCACTTGCCTTTTTCTGTTTCTTTTACGAGTTGGTAAAGCCTCTCTATAGCCTGAGTGACTTCTATTTTAATATCAGTCCTCAGGTTACGTGAGTTGTTGAGGTGTAGTTTGGCTTTGTGGAGACAGGCTCGAGCCTCTGTCAGGCGATCCACATATTTACTGGTCTCCGCTTTTGGTGAACTTTCTGCAACCTCAACAACTGCTTTACGGACTGTTACTTTTGCTTCCTGCGATAGAGCAATTTTCTGTTTTTGTCGAATCAATGGGGCTACCTTTTTTGGGGATGTCTGTTTTACCGGTACTGTATCGACTTGTCCTGTTTCCCAGTCTCCTATGCTTTTTCTTACACTAGGGACCTGTACCGTTCGATCCCTATTAGAAGAAGGCCCTGCCTTCTCTATCACGTTTAGGGAACCCTGAGGACTCGTGTTCTTGGCACTATCCTTAGTACTTTTAGTTGGGGTACGGAAACCGAACATTTTGCCAGGGGAACGCGTCTTGGGTCTCAACAATCAACAAACAAATAATTAATAAAATAAAATTAAAATTTTTTGTCAATAAATTAAAGGATTTTAAAGGTTTGTAAAAGTTATATATTGTTTTAAAATATGACGAGGTTGCGATTATTCAAAGGTCAAAGGTCAAAAGTATCTCAATTTTAAAATAACCACAAACACCCCGTCCTGTTCCTTTAAGAAGCTATAAAAATATAAAGTCAATAAAACTAAAAATATGTAGAGTCGTAACTCTACTTGTTATGATTTTGTCGCTCTTAACACACACTTAATACATACACTTAATAATACCAATAACACAAATAAATATATTATAGATAATTAATGCTCTACCTAGAATTGTCTCTATTCTAGTTCTAATAGCTGGTCACTCTTATTTCTAATCTTATAGTTGTAATATATTTTACAAAAAATTTTTAAAATTGCAGTGCTCTATATAGAGTCAATCTATGTCTATTCTGCCAGCTCTATAATTAAGTTTTCTAGCAGAGTTTAGATGTCTTATAAATATAAAAAAAAATTTAAAAATACTTTATAAGAAAAGAGTTTCAGGCCAACAAATATTTGGCTCTACGTAGAGTCTGTTTCTAATGACCAGCTTGGAGCTCTCCTCGAACCCTATTCAAAGAGCCCAAACTCGGTATACCTAGCTCAGTAGGTTCGCAAGTTATCACGTTTTCAAATTCTGGTTGTAACCAAGATGGCTGCCAAAATTACGGTTACAACGCCGTAACTCCCGAACGAACAGGCTTACAGCTCCGTGCTTGGGCTCCTCTTACCGGGCTCGACCAGGGATTCAATGTCGTGTAGCTTTCAGGACTTAAAATTTTTGAGCGCTGAAATTTCCTGAAAGCTAGGTTGTCTGTTCCGGCCTTACTTGCTGACGTCTCGGGTCAAAACCCCAGTCCTCTACGACTCGTAGTTCAGAAGTTATGGCCTATTTTAGTATTACAAGATGGCTGCCGAGATGTCCAAAGTTGATGTTTAACTGTTAATAACTTTGATTCCAGCTATCGCAGGAGACCAGCGTTTTGACTACACCACTAGATTTCGTCCAGTCTTTCTGAAGGAATCAGTTTCAGGACCCTGAAAAACTCAAGCTCAAAAAAGCCTAAATCTTTCTAGGTAGGTAGAATTCGATCCAATAGTAGTGCTGTCGAAAACCCCAACTCAATGCGACTTCTACAACCAGAGTTATTTAATTTTAAAAATTTTAAAAATGGCCGCCGGTCCAGACAGTAAAATGCTATTTTGGCCGTTTCTTAACGGATTTGGCCCGTGTTTGGGCTCATTTGATAGGTCTCGGTGTCAACCTTACACTTCTATAAGTCTTGTGGCTTTTAAAGCCCCCTATAATTAAATTTTACACAATATGTTGTAAATTTTCAGGAAAATTTGGTTTTTACAACTTAATTTAACTTTTAAAATTCTATAAAAATTTACATATGTTAAATTTAATACTTTCTAATTAAATGTCTATTTTATAGTTAACCAACAGCTAAAATAAGGGTAACACGTGTTAACTAAATATTTAAAAAATTTCTAACTCTAAAACTACTAAAATATTATACACACGTTCCTTTTATTTTTCTTAACACTATTTAAAAATAAAAACTAGGGGTCTTCACTTCAGTTTTAAAGTTAATGAGATATCTATTTTTACCAAAATTTAAAAGTTTAATATCTCGTAAACCACTTAACTTAAAATTGTTCTGAAAGTTGTTCCCGGCTCTACACCGTGCTAACAGAATCCGACTTCAAAAATAGCCGCACGACTCTGCTTCGCAAAACACGTGCCCACGTTTTAAAAAACAGGGGTAAAAGCGATGAATCGCGCAGCGTTTCACTTTGAAGTTTTTAAAATTTTTAAAAATCACTTTTTTCACAATATTTCTTTCACAAAAACTCCGATTTTTTTGCGGTTTTCACTAATTTGAACCGCGAGTCAAAGCGCAACTTTTGACGTATCACACACGAAAATCGGTTGCATAAAACCTATTTTTCAGAATTTTTAAGCGCGGAGCGACTTAAAAACGTGGCGTTCGGGACGGCAATTGACACAGGACTCGGTTAGGTTAGGTTAGGTTAGGTTAGGTTCCCCCCCGAACGGGTTCCCGCCTTGTCGTGGCGGGGGGGCTTAGTAGCCGTGGCTTGGTCAACCACGGTGAACGAAGAGGAACCCCTTGGCTGGCCCGAGGTGTAGGGCCGGCCCGAGGTGGCCACTCCGAGTGGGCTTGGGAAGCCCACTTCGGATGTGTGTCGGGGGGCTGTGGTGAGAGGGGCGTCCGCAACCCTCTACCGCTGCAGCCGAGGTGGAGTCGCGGAGGAAGAGGAGTGTTGGTATGGCGATGCGCCACTCGCCCTATCCTCCGCGACTCAGACGGGGCCGCTCCGTTGAATGATGCGGTGGTGGTGGGAATGCGGGGGGAGAGGAGTGTCGGTATTGCGAGGCGCCGCTCTCCCTACCCTCCGCAGCCGAATCTTGGTTGGCGGCGGAGCCATAGACCAGATCCGCCGCTGGGGTCGGGAAGGCTGGTGCTTCTTAGTGCTAGTTTTTCCTGGCCCCATGGCCTTCGCGCATCGGACACGGGGGCGTCTGTTGCGCATATGAAATTGGAGGCCGAGGAGGAGGGCGCGCCATGTGTTCTGGTGCGCCTTACCGGTGAAGGAGATGGGGGAGGAGTGGTCCTCTCCCGAGGAGGGGCCGCCATGGGGTGGCCGGCGCAGGTGGGGCCGCGGAAGTGTGCGAAAGCGTTCCCGTGGCCCTGCCAATATGCGACGAGGATGGAACACCATGGGGTTTTAGTCGGTGCGAGTCCGACATAACCCGTCCTTGCCCCCGCGAGGCGGGTATGCGTAGGCATTTCCCCATGTAAAAAAAAAAAAAAGGTTAGGTTAGGTTAGGTTAGGTTAGGTTCCCCCCCGAACGGGTTCCCGCCTTGTCGTGGCGGGGGGGCTTAGTAGCCGTGGCTTGGTCACCCACGGTGAACAAAGAGGAACCCCTTGGCTGGCCCGTGGTGTAGGGCCGGCCCGAGGTGGCCACTCCGAGTGGGCTTGGCGAGCCTACTTCGGATGTGTGTCGGGGGGCTGCGGTGAGAGGGGAGTCCGCACCCTCTACCGCTGCAGCCGAGGTGGAGTCGCGGAGGAAGAGGAGTGTTGGTATGGCGATGCGCCACTCGCCCTATCCTCCGCGACTCAGACGGGGCCGCACCGTTAATGATGCGGTGGTGGTGGGGCTGCGGGGGGAGAGGAGTGTCGGTATTGCGAGGCGCCGCTCTCCCTACCCTCCGCAGCCGAATCTTGGTTCTGCGGCGGAGCCATAGACCAGATCCGCCGCTGGGGCCAGGAAGACCGGTGCTTCTGAGTGCTAGTTTTTCCTGGCCCCATGGCCTTCGCGCATCGGACTCGGGGGCGTCTGTTGCGCATTGCAAATTGGAGGCCGAGGAGGAGGGCGCGCCATGTGTTCTGGTGCGCCTTACCTGAGAGGGAGATGGGGGAGGAGTAGTCCTCTCCCGAGGAGGGGCCGCCATGGAGTGGCCAGCGCAGGTGGGGCCGCGGAAGTGTGCGAAAGCGTTCCCGTGGCCCTGCCAATATGCGACGAGGGTGGAACACCATGGGGTTTTAGTCGGTGCGAGTCCGACATAACCCGTCCTTGCCCCCGCGAGGCGGGTATGCGTAGGCATTTCCCCATGTAAAAAAAAAAAAAAAAAAAAAAGGTTAGGTTAGGTTAGGTTAGGTTAGGTTAGGTTAGGTTAGGTTAGGTTAGGTTAGCGAACGGGTTCCCGCCTTGTCGTGGCGGGGGGGCTTAGTAGCCGTGGCTTGGTCAACCACGGTGAACGAAGAGGAACCCCTTGGCTGGCCCGAGGTGTAGGGCCGGCCCGAGGTGGCCACTCCGAGTGGGCTTGGGAAGCCCACTTCGGATGTGTGTCGGGGGGCTGTGGTGAGAGGGGAGTCCGCAACCCTCTACCGCTGCAGCCGAGGTGGAGTCGCGGAGGAAGAGGAGTGTTGGTATGGCGATGCGCCACTCGCCCTATCCTCCGCGACTCAGACGGGGCCGCACCGTTGAATGATGCGGTGGTGGTGGGGCTGCGGGGGGAGAGGAGTGTCGGTATTGCGAGGCGCCGCTCTCCCTACCCTCCGCAGCCGAATCTTGGTTGGCGGCGGAGCCATAGACCAGATCCGCCGCTGGGGTCGGGAAGGCTGGTGCATCTTAGTGCTGGTTTTTCCTGGCCCCATGGCCTTCGCGCGTCGGACGCGGGGGCGTCTGTTGCGCGTATCAAATTGGAGGCCGAGGAGGAGGGCGCGCCATGTGTTCTGGTGCGCCTTACCGGAGAAGGAGATGGGGGAGGAGTGGTCCTCTCCCGAGGAGGGGCCGCCATGGGGTGGCCGGCGCAGGTGGGGCCGCGGAAGTGTGCGAAAGCGTTCCCGTGGCCCTGCCAATATGCGACGAGGGTGGAACACCATGGGGTTTTAGTCGGTGCGAGTCCGACATAACCCGTCCTTGCCCCCGCGAGGCGGGTATGCGTAGGCATTTCCCCATGTAAAAAAAAAAAAAAAAAAAAAAAAAAAGGTTAGGTTAGGTTAGGTTAGGTTAGGTTAGGTTAGGTTAGGTTTTTTTTTTTTTCTGCAGCCCTCTGACATTTAATTTCAGAGTCCTTTTATATCTTTATTGTTATTAGTTTCTTGATTTGTTATTTTGCAAAATCACATTTTATTCGGGGCATTCTCTCTGTCTATACGCGATATAGACACAAGGAAGCACCGATGTAATACACGAAGCTTTCTAACATCTGTTTGAATGATCCGTTGTATATATATAAACACACCTACATACACAAATATATACATACATATAAACATACACTTACATATACATAAATACATACACACACACATATATATACATATCGACAATTTTCCATAGAATATTGCTCTATTAATATTTACATTAATATTATTTATTTTAACACAATTCTTATATTTTTCCATTTTTTTCTTTTAATGACTCTTTTAACAATTCCTTCACAATATCTTATAAACTTTGTTCTTGTTTTTCTTTCTAACAACATTGACCAAAGGTTGCCGCTTTCCAGTTTAATACCGAACGATGTTTCAAACTCTTGTCTCTCTTTACCAAAAATGGGACACTTGATGATTATATGCAGCACTGTCTCCTCAACTCCCGGTTCACAGAGACATGATGAGTTCTCCTTACATTTAAATCGGTGCAAGTACTCAGAGAACCCACCATGCCCGGTCATGACCTGTATCATTGTAGAAGACAGTGCTGTTTCCCTTACAAACTTATATGCATTTATAGCATTTGGGAGAAAGACTTTTGTTATTTTACCCGTATCGCCTTCTATATATCTCTGGTTCCACTTTTCTAAGGTCTCCAGTCGGATGAGTCTTTTTATGAATGACACTGGGCAAAGGTCATAGTCTGGTTTTTCTTTACTTCGCAACGCAGCATGTTTCGCCAACTCATCGGCCCGCTCATTTTCCATCAGACCCGCATGGGCTTTTATCCAGAATAATTGGATAACTTTTTGTTGCGAAAATATGGACTGTATATTTCTGCGAGTCTTAACTGCAAGGGGATGTTTGGTGTCTTGGTTGACAATGGTCTCGAGTGCTGCTCTCGAGTCACTGTAAACCCCAAAACTTTTTTCGTTGCTACTGAGGATTCGCTCAGTTGCCCTCAATATGGCCAGTAATTCCGCCTGGTAAACGGTACAGTAGTCCGACAGTTTGAGCTTTAGAGTTCTGGTCTCAGCTTCATTTTTCCAAAAGGATAATGCTGCTCCAACCTTTCCCTCTATTTTGCTCCCATCGGTAAATATTCGGAGACTCTGGGTGTTGTTGAGTCTCATATCGTGCTCGTTCACCAGGCATGTGAACTCCAGGTCTATATTATGGGATGCTGGGTGGGGCAACTCCGTAAAGCTCGCCATCGCCTCCACCACCCGGTCCCCTAGTACTGACCGGTGTTTACCTCTCTTTACCTCAAAAAGGGTGGCTGCTTCTTGGACCTTCAGGTCTAGAGGAAGCAAGCCAGCCAATACCAGTGCCGAGCGGAGGGAGACCGTCCGGTAAGCTTTAATAATTTTCTGAGCGAATCCTCTTTGCACAGCATTTAATTGCTTTTTTGTTCCCAACTTGCTAGCGGCCGGTGCCCACACGCTCGCCGCGTACAATACTACTGGCTCAACAACCGCCATGTATATAGCCCTGATAATCTCTGGCTGAAGGCCCCAACTAACCTTTGCAGCTCTTGATAGTTGGCTGTAGAGCGCTGTTGCCTTTCTACACACATTTCTCACGTGGGTGTTAAAGGTGAGTTTCCTGTCTATAGTGACACCAAGCATCTTAATCTCCTCTGACATGCCAATGCCTATCCCGCCCATGTTAAGATGTGGGGAATCGTATTTCAATTTATTAGTCATAACCATAGCCTTAGTCTTATGTGGCGCGAATTTGAGTTTGTTACGAATTCCCCACCTCCGAACATGTTCGAGAGCGGCATTCGCACGTCCCTGGATCTCAAGAGCCGTGTCACCTGCAAACAACAGGACGATGTCGTCAGCAAACGCCTGGCACCGGTCACCCCTTTTCTCCAGGTCCTTGAGCAAAGGGTCCAGAAGCAAGTTCCACAGTACCGGTCCTCCTATGGAGCCTTGTACGCACCCTTTTGTTGTTTTCTGTGTATGCTCAACACCCGCATACCTCACTCTAACTCTTCTGTCCTGGAGATAACTGTAAACCATTTTCCTGATGTTTATGGGGCATCTTTCCTCAGCCAACCGACATCTTATTGCTGGCCACCAAGCACTATCGAATGCTCCCTCTATGTCAAGGGATATCATAGTTACAATCTTCTTGTTCCGTAACTGTGTACGTATGTATTCCATCATGTCATAGAGGGAGTCTTCGGTGCTTTTCTGTGGTGTGAAGCCGTATTGGCAAGTACTGACCCCTGGTTGAATATGCCATCTTATTCTTCTAATTACCATCTTCTCCAGGACTTTTCCCATAACCGGTAGCAGACCTATGGGTCTATAGGCCTTCGGGTGCGTATAGTCTTCTTTTCCCGGCTTTCTTAGGACCACAACTACTGCTTCCTTCCATATAGTGGGGAAGTGCCCTAACTCTAGGCATTTATTTGCCAGGCTCAAGTAAATCTCAGGGTTATGGGATATCACCTCTCTGCAGATATCGGCCGTGAAGCCGTCCCCTCCCGGCGCCTTTTTTGGTTTGAAGTTATTTAAAGCGTACTTTAACTCAGATAGAGTGAATGGTGGATCGCAAGAGTCATCTTGCGGTCCTGCATTCACTTTTTCAGACATTTCTCTTATGCGCTGATATTCTGCGTTATCAGATTCAATTAAGTCCTCCGGGTAAAAGGTTTCAGCTAGCATTCTAGCCGATTCTGCAGTGTCTAATATTTTACCATCTTTTGTAAGTGGCAGGTCTTCGTGACGTTTTGCTGTTCTGCCGATTACCCGGTATATCCCATCCCATAAGCTTTCTTTGTCCTGTTTCCCACAGAACTCCTTCCAGCTTTTCACTTGAGCCTTTTACGCTTCAGATTCATATTTGTCTTTCACTTACAGGTACTCATTGACAACAGCTGCTCGTCGCACCGCGGCAGCACATCTTATGCGGCGTTTTTTGGTGATGACGTCTTTCTTTAGCGCAACAAGTTCTTCGTTCCACCACGACAAGGTAAGTTTATTATTATTTTTTATTTTCGGTATTGTAGTTTCGCATGTTTCTTTAACTGCTTCTATATATTTTCCTAATTTATATTACAAATGTTCCTTATTCTTTATTTTATTTATATCTGATATTTTAAAATTTTCATCTGAAAGAAATTGAGCCAGTTTCTCATGAAACTTACTCCAATTTGCTTTTTTGCTGTAGTATATCCTCGTAACTCTTTCTATTTTAATTCCCATTGTTTTTGCTTGATTAATTTTGAATTTAATTGTATTGTGGTCAGAACTTGTTACGTCATCGTATATCTTCCAATCATTCACCAGATTCAGTAGATTTTCCGAGCACGCTGTGATGTCAACATGGCTCTGGTATATTTTGCCACCTCTCACCGTATCAAAGGTTGGAGTTTCTCCTTTATTTATTATCTGAAGTCCAAGCTCATTTAAAGTACCTAAGAGCGTTTCTCCTCGACTATCTTCTCTCACACTGCCCCACCACGGGCTCCACGCATTTGCGTCCCCTCCTACCAATATTTTTCTTTTACCCAATTTCGTAACTATATCTTTTAATTGATACATATACGGTTCGATGGGTTTATCCGGCTCCAGATAAAGTGAAATGACACCCATCTCCCAGGCATTTGTTTTAACTATAACCACAACGATATTTTTTGTGGTGAGAGTCGGACATTGAGTAACGTAGATCTTGCTGTCGAAGACAGCAATCGACGCCTTTACCACTCCCTCTGTCTGAGTACTTTGAAATATGCGCGCTCCCCGATAGTCCTTCATATATCCGACTCTCCCCACGTATGGTTCCTGGATCAGGGCTAAGCTCATCCCTCCCTTGCTTGCTTCTAACATTAGTTCGTTCGTTGCGAGTTCCTTCCTCTGAAGATTAGCTTGTACGACCAACATAGTTGGTGCCCCTGTTTCAACTTGTCTTACTGACTCTCCGCATTTGTTTCCTAATTCAACCTTAGCAATAAGCTACACTGGTTCTAGCTATTGCATCCCATCTTCTGCGCACTGGACACTCATTGTCGAACGCGTTGTGGTCCTGGCGGTCCGTCTTTCCCTTAACACAGTTAATACAAGAAGGCACTTCCCCAGCCGAAAAGGCAGTACATGAGGTCTTTAAATGTGGGCCTCCACAGTGAGAGCATATGTCATCTGATTCCTTACAGTGCCTTCTACCGTGCCCATAAGCGAGACATCTGGAACATTGAATTAATGATGACTGGTCCGCCACCACGATACATTGCAAGTCCACGTGAATTCGTCCTGCTTCTATCAACCGCTTCCATATTGGTGGGGAGACCTGGAGGACAACATGATTAGTGTGCGGGTTTCTTGTTTTTTTGCGGTAACGTACTGATAATCTATATTCTACGCTATCCAAGTATTCCAACAGATTTTTATTTTGGCTCCTAATAGCAGCGGTTATGTCATCATCAGTGTTTATCGTCAGCACGTCCCTCAATATGACCAACGGATCTTTATTCTTTGCCTGTTCAACTGATAGCCCCATATCACCGGCTTTTATTCGACTAGCTACCTTGTCCATTTCTTCCCTATTGCCACAACCTACTATGACTTTTTGGTCTTTAGCTTTCCTCACTTTTTCTACTCTTAGCCCACTTTGCTTTGCGTTCACCGCCACTCTGATCTTTTCGATAACATCGCCACTTGTATCTTTCTCATTTCCTGATCTCACTATAATGGAGTGCATTTGAACAGGAATTGTATCTTTCAAGTGAGCCGCGTTTAGCTCCAAGGACTGCCCTCTTCGCTTTGCAGCTACACTTGCATAGGTGATAAGTTCCTCCCTATGACTTTTCACCTCTTCGCTTAAACGTTTGGTCTCTGTTCTGCACTCTGTGAGTAATTTGCTATGTTCCTCCATTTTCTTAACTAATTCGTACTCTATTTCTTGTTTTCTTTCCAGGCTTATCCCTTCCTTCTGTAACGTTATTTCCTTTCCTTCTTCAACATCCTTGGTCAATCTGTAAAGTTTGTCTGCAACTTCTGTGATTTTTTCTTTAATTTCGGTCTTCAAATTTCGTGAGCTATTTAATAATAATTTTATTCTGACCACGTGCGCCTTTGCTCTATTTAAATATTTAGTTGTCTCAATATCCATTTGATTTTCGTCACACTCTACGACTGATGGATTTTTTGATTTATGTTTGGTCGGCAAGGAAGAAGTCTTGGTTTTTGGTGCAGCACCAAGACGCGATTCAAGTTCGCCAACACTTTTCCTTACATGGGATGTTGTTCCCTTGTCTTTTCCCGCCGAAGTTTCTGCTTTATTGGTACCCTTATTTGAGTCCTCTGTCGAAGCTACAGACTTATTTTGCGGGGGTGTTTTGAACATTTTATTTAATTTCAGAGGGTTTTGTCAATCCAAAAACAAATAGTATTAAAATAATTATGCGCCCAATAAGACGACAATAAACAATAAAAAATATATATTAAAAGATAAATTGTCAAAATAATTTCTAATAATAGCTTTGCAAAAATGCAAAGTGTCGATGTTAAGTAACTATTTACTATATCTATTATTATTACTCCTATATAAATAAAAATAGTAAGTACAGTAACAACTACTTACTGTCTGTAAATTTTTCTAGTTTAAAATAGATAACGAATTAAAAAAAATGCTTAAAAAATGCTTAAAACGAAAATAAAATGTCAAAAATCGGTTTGTAACAGTACAAATAGTCGTAATTTTAGTAAAAACAATTACTATGTCCTTTAATATTAATATTTTAAATAAAATAAAGAATAAAATAAAATAATATAATAATGCTAATAACAAATTCTACCTAAAAAAGTAAAACAGGGTGGGAGGGAGGGTGATTTTCTCTAATTCCTTGTGTTTTATTTTGCAGATTTTAGTGCAGTTGGCAGTTTCTACACGGCGCGGACCTAACTGAAGCAAAAAGAACGAAATAAAAGAAGGTTTGAAAAATTTTAAAAATTTTATGAAATTACGACAATTAAAAGACGGATTATTTAAAAATTTGTTGTAAAACTGTGAAATTTTTATTAAAAAACTACAGGGAATTATAGGGGGCAATGAATTATACTATATAAAAGGAAAATATGTTAAGAAAAGACCAATTTTCAGCAAGGTTAGGGATGAATTTATGTTTTTATTTATGAATTTACAACTATAAGAGGATGAAAAATACGAAATTTAAATATTTAACGATAAATATTTACTAAGAATAGTACGGAGATATATGGGGGCCAACTGATTACACAATTTAGAGTAAATTTGAACGAAAAATATCAATTTTCAGGTAAGTTATTAGCGAATTTGTAGTTGAATTTATATAAATGTAAGGGATTCACCACTATACCTCGGTTTAGGTAAGTAGCGATTTTCTCTAATTCCTTGTGTTTTATTTTGCAGATTTTAGTGCAGTTGGCAGTTTCTACACGGCGCGGACCTAACTGAAGCAAAAAGAACGAAATAAAAGAAGGTTTGAAAAATTTTAAAAATTTTATGAAATTACGACAATTAAAAGACGGATTATTTAAAAATTTGTTGTAAAACTGTGAAATTTTTATTAAAAAACTACAGGGAATTATAGGGGGCAATGAATTATACTATATAAAAGGAAAATATGTAAAGAAAAGACCAATTTTCAGCAAGGTTAGAGAAGTATAAGAGGATGAAAAATACGAAATTTAAATATTTAACGATAAATATTTACTAAGAATAGTACGGAGATATATGGGGGCCAACTGATTACACAATTTAGAGAAAATTTGAACGAAAAATATCAATTTTCAGGTAAGTTATTAGCGAATTTGTAGTTGGGTTAGGTTAGGTTAGGTTCCCCCCCGAACGGGTTCCCGCCTTGTCGTGGCGGGGGGGCTTAGTAGCCGTGGCTTGGTCAACCACGGTGAACAAAGAGGAACCCCTTGGCTGGCCCGTGGTGTAGGGCCGGCCCGAGGTGGCCACTCCGAGTGGGCTTGGGAAGCCCACTTCGGATGTGTGTCGGTGGGATGCTGCGAGAGGGGTGTCCGCTCCCTCTATCGCTGCAGCCGAGGTGGAGTCGCGGAGGAGGAGGCGTGCTGGTATGGCGATGCGCCACTCGCCCTATCCTCCGCGACTCAGACGGGGCCGCACCGTTAAATGATGCGGTGGTGGTGGGGCTGCGGGGGGAGAGGAGTGTCGGTATTGCGAGGCGCCGCTCTCCCTACCCTCCGCAGCCGAATCTTGGTTGGCGGCGGAGCCATAGACCAGATCCGCCGCTGGGGTCAGGAAGTCTGGTGCTTCTGAGTGCTAGTTTTTCCTGGCCCCATGGCCTTCGCGCATCGGACGCGGGGGCGTCCGTTGCGCATTAGAAATTGGAGGCAGAGGAGGAGGGCGCACCATGTGTTCTGGTGCGCCTTACCTGAGAGGGAGATGGGGGAGGAGTAGTCCTCTCCCGAGGAGGGGCCGCCATGGGGCGGCCAGCGCAGGTGGGGCCGCGGAAGTGTGCGAAAGCGTTCCCGTGGCCCTGCCAATATGCGACGAGTGTGGAACACCATGGGGTTTTAGTCGGTGCGAGTCCGACATAACCCGTCCTTGCCCCCGCGAGGCGGGTATGCGTAGGCATTTCCCCATGTAAAAAAAAAAAAAAAAAAAAAAAAGGTTAGGTTAGGTTAGGTTTATTTTTTTTTTTTTCTAGTTCCCCTGACATGTGTAACTCAGGGACCTTTTTCATCTTTTATTATCTATGTTCTTTCTTTTTTATTTTACATTCTTATTCTTTTTTGTGTTTTTTATGCTGTTTTATTTTTATTTCTGTTTTCTTTATTTCTTTTAAGGATACTTTTCTTTTCCTTTTTTCTTATCAAATTAATCCTAGGTACAATTTTATATATTCTATTGCTATTTCTTATTTCTACTTATTTTATATGGGCTGTTCACATTATATATTTGTATATATTATGTTACAGTTCCTTTTACTACAATGATTTATTCTTATTTACTACCTTATGCGCTATATTTTTACAGTAACTTAGAAATCTTTTTCTTACATGTTTATTTCTTATAATTCTATGTACATTCTCTTTATTTATCTTAATTTGTATCTCTATTTCTAGGTCTATTCTCTCTTTGCAATATATAGGGCACTCTGTTATGAGGTGGACTATTGTTTCCTCTTTTTCTGGATCACAGGCACATGCCGGGCTCTCCTTACATTTAAAACGGTATAAGTATTCGGAGAAGCCGCCATGTCCTGTCATCACTTGTACAAGCATTGGATCCATGACCATTTTCCTTACTATAGGGTATGCATTTATGGCGTTCGGGAAAAACACTTTTGTGGTGGAGGCTGTTTCTCCTTCCATATATCGTCGGTTCCATTCGTCAAGCGAATCCAGACGAATCTGACGCTTGACGAAAGAAACCGGACACTTTTCATAATTTGGCTTACTTTTTATTTTTAATGCTGCTTCTTTGGCTAGTTGATCTGCTCTCTCATTTCCCTCCAATCCTGCGTGAGCTTTTATCCAGAAAAGTTGGAGTGATTTACTTTGTTTGTGTATTATGCTTAGATTTTTTCTAATTTCTGCTGCTAGGGGATGGAGGGAAACGTTTTGGACGATTGTCTCGAGAGCAGATCTAGAGTCACTGTATATATTGCAGCTTTTTGCCGGGTCTTTAATCGCATGTCTAGTTGCTTCCAAGATGGCGAGCAACTCCGCCTGGAAGACGGTGCAGAAGTTTCCCAACTTTAATTTTCGGCTACTCGCCTCCGCTGCATCATTCCAGATGGATAGAGCAGCGCCGACTTTCCCCTCGATCTTACTTCCATCCGTATATATTTTAAGGCCCTTGTTGTCATGCTGTTCAACTTGTGCACCGTCCCCCAGACATATGAACTGCACGCCATATTGGTCCGCGGGGTGTGGCATCCTACAGTATTCTACCTTTACCTCCATTTCCCGATCTCCTACTACCCGCCGGGAATAGCCTTTCTTTGTTTCATAAAGCAAGGCTGCTTCCCGGACCCTCAGATCCAAGGGAAGCAGCCCGGCGAGTAGGAGTGCCGAGTGAAGGGATACAGTTCTATATGATTTAATGATTTTTTGTACGAACCCGCGTTGCACCATGTCGAATTGTTTTTTGATCATCTGTTTATTAGTTGCCGGTGCCCATGCGCTTGCTGCATATAAAATGATTGGCTCTACTACTGCCACGTATATGGTCCTAACAATCTCGGAGTTTAAGCCCCAATGAACCTTTGCGGCTCTACACAGCTGACGATAAAGGTTTTGCACCTTACAGCACACATTCTTTACATGCGTGTTAAAGGTCAACCCGTCGTCAACTGTGAGACCGAGTATTTTAATTTCTTTGGTCAGTCCAATGCTCTCCCCGCCCATCCTCAGAAGTAGTGAGTCGTATTTGATTTTGTTGGTTATAATCATTGCTTTTGTTTTTTGCGGAGCAAATTTAAGTTTATTTTTGATCCCCCACCTCTGAACAAGTGCTAGGGCTGCATTGGCCTGCTCCTGCACTTCCAAAGCCTTGTCTCCAGAGAAAATTAGGACCACATCGTCTGCGAAGGCCTGGCAGTATTCCCCTTTCGCGTTTAACTCTTGCAGTAGTGGGTCGAGCAAGAGATTCCAGAATATTGGGCCGCCTATCGAGCCCTGCACGCATCCCTTCGTGCTCTTTTTTGCCCATTCAGCCCCTGAGTACTTGACGCACACTGATCTGTCGTGCAAGTAACTATCGATCAGTCGCCTCAAGTTTTTCGGGCATCCAGTCTCGGCGAGCCTACATCGAATTGCTGGCCACCAAGCGTTGTCGAAGGCTCCCTCTATGTCAAGCGATACAAGTACGATCAGTTTTTTATCTTTGATCTTATTTTTTATTAACTGTATCATGTCATAGAGGGAGTCCTCGGTGCTACGCTGTGGCATAAAACCATATTGGTTTTTACTTATTTTAGGCACGATGTACCACTTTACCCTTCGTATTATCATCTTTTCTACTATTTTTCCTAATACAGGTAGTAGCCCAATAGGTCTGTATGCTTTGGGGTGCGTGTAATCTTCCTTTCCGGGTTTCCGCAACACCACTACTGCCGCCTCCTTCCATTTCACGGGGAAATACGCAAGATCGAGACATTTGTTGGCTATTGCCAGGAACAATGTCGGATCCAATGTGATAGCTGCAGCACAGATATCGGCCGTGAGACCGTCATTTCCCGGCGCTTTTTTGGGATTGAAGCTGGACGCGGCCCACAGTAATTCTTCCACCGTAAATGGTGGATCACTTGAGTCATCAAGTGACCCTTCATTGAGTGTTTCTGCTGTTTCCCTTATCAGTCTGTGTTCCGCGTCATCCTCTTGATCTTTATCCTCCGGGTAGAAGGTCTCCGCTAGGACTCTGGCTGATTCTATGTTTCCTAGAGTCTTCCCGTTCAGTACTAAGGGGATGTCCTCCTGTCTTTTAGTTGTGCGGCCAATTACTCTGTAAATGCCATCCCACATGGATTCTCGGTCTTGTTTACTGCAAAAATCCTTCCAGCTGGTGGTTTGTGCGTTTCTAACAAGCTGTTGGTATTCCTGTTTTGCTTGGATATACTGTTCGACGACCATATCTCGGCGAACTGGCGCTGCATACGAAATGCGACGCTTCAGCCTGGAGACTTCCTTTTTCCTTCGAGATAGCTCTTCGGTCCACCAGGGCAATCCCATCCGTGTTTTATTTTTGATTTGGGGCATACTGTTCTGACAGACTTCTACAATTGATTCTGTGAGTTCTCCTATTTTCTTTTCTAGATCTTCTTTAGTATATATTTTGTCCACCTGTATATTATTAATTTGTTTGTCTTGCCAAATTTGAGTGAGTTTCTCATGAAACTCTCTCCAATTTGCCTTTTTGTATTAAATTTCCGTGTTGTTCTTTTTATATCTATGCTTATTGATTTTTCTAAATTTATATCGAACAGAATTGCCCTGTGGTCCGAACTGGTTACCTCTTCGGACAGTCTCCAGCTGTCCACCCTTCCAAGTAGGCTCGTCGAACATGTTGTTATATCCACGCAGCTGGAGAATCTTTTTCCACCTCTAATTGTATCGAAGGTGGGCTCTGTTCCTCTATTTATTATGTGGAACTCCATCTCATCGAGCTTGGCAGCTACCTAGATTCCCCTCTTGTCCGTTTTCCGACTACCCCACCAGGTATTCCAGGCGTTTACGTCCCCACCGAGTATCACGTTACCAGTACCTAAGCCTGCTACGGCCTTCCCAATCATATCCAGATATGGTTCGACCGGTTTGTTTCCCTCCAGGTAGACAGACACCACTCCCATCTCCCAGGCCCCTGTCCTCAGTTTAGCAACAGCGATGTTCTCTGTTGTCAGGTCAGGGCACTGGGTTAGGCCGATGGTGTCGTCGAATAGTACAATGGCCGCCTTTATCACTTTTTCAGTGTTTAATTTTCTGGTACATTGTACTATTCTTGTCCCTGGATGGTTCTTCACTTCTCCGGTTCTGCCTATGTAGGGTTCTTGGATTAAGGCGAATGATATCTTATTTTTGGTGGCCTCAATAATTAGTTCGGCCGTAGCTAACTCGCTTCTTTGGAGGTTTGTCTGGATTGCGTGATATCGGTGGTTGCCTGGATTTGAGTTGCTGTTTAGCCTGGGGACCACTTCAGCAAAATGCTACAGTGGACCTTGCTAATGCTTCCCATTTTCTCCTTACGGGGCAGTCTGTACTGAAGGCATTGTGATCCTTTCTTTCTATTTTCGCCTTTAAGCAGTTCCTGCATGTCGGCGCTTCTCCCGAAAGCCAATCTGCACATTGCGTTTTAAGGTGTGGGCCTCCGCAGTGGCTACAGACCTCCGTCGTATCACCACATAAGCGCTTGGTATGTCCGTATCCGAGACACCTTGAACACTGTACAAGAGGGGACTGGTCTTCCACCCTCACTCGTTGGAGGTCCACATGTATTAACCCAACTTCCGTTAAGCGTTTCCACATCTGGGGAGATAGTCTAATCACGATATGGGACGTGTGCGGATTCCTCGATTTCTTTCTGTACTTAACTTCCATTTGAGCCTCTTTTTCATCCACATTCATAAAAAGCTGTTTGTTTTGTATTCTGATGGCCTTAATTATTTCTTCGTCTGTGTTATACTGTAACACATCTTTAAGTATAACAAGCGGATCCTTATTTTTTATATCGTCCACGTGTAAATTCTTGCTAGTGTTTCTTATTTTTTCCTTTACCCTATTTATTTCCTCCTGTGTGCAACATCCTACTTTTACCTTTCTATCTCTTGCTTTTCTGATCTTATCTATCTTTAGTCCCTCTTCTTTAGCGTTTATTGCTGTTCTTATTCTATCCATAACTTGTTCTCCTGTCTCCTTCTCATCGGTTGAAGTTATGGCTACCGAGTGCATGGTCATATTTTGTGAAGGCTGTCTCCTTGGTGGTGCTGCCAGTATACTGGCATACGTACCTCTCTCCTCCCTATTTTCTTGGTTTTGTATTTCTTGTCTTAATTTTTCCATCTCTTTTTTATTTTCTTCCAAAAGTTTTCCGTGTTCTTCCAGCTTTTCCAGTAGCTTATTCTGTTCTTCCGACTTTCTATTATCATATACTTCTTCCAATTTGTCCTCCTTTTTCTCCTGCTCTTTAGTTTTTCTTTCTTTCCCTGTGCTTTTGCCTGTTTCTGCCTCTTTGACTAGTTGGTAGAGTCGTTCTATTGACTGTGTAACCTCAGTTTTTATATCTGTCCTCAGGTTTCGTGAATTATTGAGGTGCAAATTGGCTTTGGTTAGGCAGGCTCTAGCTTCCGTCAGGCGATCTATGTATTTTACGGTCTCCATTTTAGGGGAACCTTCTGAAGGCTCTGCTAATACCCTACGGTTTACTCCTTTTGTTTCTTGAGGTGGTACGATTTTTTGTTTCTGGCGCGTCACCGGGACTGCCTTTTTAGGGGAACTCTGAGTTCCAACTACGTCTATTTTTGATGCTTCCCATTCTCCAATGCTTTTTCTCACATTTGAGCTTTGCGTCATTTGGTCGTTTTTTGAAGAGCACTCTGGCTCCGTCCCTTTTGGGGTGCGCTGGAGGCCCATGTCTTTAGGGCTATCCTCGGTTTTTTTGGAAGGAGTGCGGAAGCCAAACATGTTCAGGGGAACGCGTCTTTTTAGTCACGACAAATAAAATTACTTATAATAGAAAATTTTGTAGGGTTAAAATATATTTCAAGGTTTGTATAAGTTATAAATAAATTTTTTGCAATTCGACACGGCTATGGTGAGTTCGTACTTAATGTCGATTCGATTAAAGCCTACAAGCTCGCAAAATTGTATTAGTTCCTATGTAGAGTTTACTCTACTTGTCCGTCTATAGGACTCTATCTAGAGTCAGTCTAAAAACCTTATAGTATGTAACCAATTTGGTTACCTCAGTGTCCTTACTCTACTTAGAGTCGTCTATGTAAGCTAAACTTACTTTAAAGTAACGAACAATAAAACACCACAGCAGGTCACACTTAAAATCTAATTATTTAGTCTTATATATTAATAATTGAAGAATAAAGTAAGTTATATATTGTATAAAATTTTTGTTTCAACTCTATATAGAGTCTATCTACATAAAATGACAGAAAGATATAAACTTTCTAAAAATATTAATTAAGAAAAAAACTTAAAAACTTACAAACTTACAAACTTACAAGCTAACAAGTTATTGGCTCTATGTAGAGCCTATTTCTAGGGACCAGCTGAAAGCGCTCTTCGAGCCCTTTTCAAAGAGCCCGTTCGTTTCGTTTTAAATTTCTGGTTTGAAAAACAAGATGGCTGCCAAATACGGTTTACACGCTGTAACTTCCGAACGAACAGGCTTACAGCACCGTGCTTGGGCTCGTCTTATTGGACTCGACCAGGGCTATAATTATATATGGTTTTCAGGGCTCAAAAATTTTGGGCGCTGAAATTCCCTGAAAGCTAAATTCTCTGTTCCGGCACTACTTGCCGATGTCTAGGGTCCAAACCCCAGTCCTGTACGACTCGTAGTTTGGCAGCTATGGCCTATTTTAGATTTTCAAGATGGCTGCCGAAATGTCAAATTAGATGTTTGAATGCCAATAACTCTGCTTCCAGAAATCGCAGGAGACCAGCGCTTCGACTATACTACTACCCTTCACCAGATCTTTCTGGTAAGATCGATTTCAGGACCCTGAAAAACTAAAGCTCCGAAAAGCCTGAGTCTTTGTAGGTGGGTTGAAATCGATCTAATAATAGTATAGTCCAAAACCGCAACTCACTACGACTTCTACAAACAGAGTTATTAAGTTTTTAAAATTTCCCAAATGGCCGCCTGTCAAGAAAATAAATTACTATCTTGGCCGTCCCTTAACCAAATTGACCCGTGTTTGGGCTCGTTTAAAAGGTCTCGGTGTCGAGCTTTCGTCTATATATATATTTTTACTTTTTAAGCCCCCTATAATTATATTTTCCACAATATGTTGTAATTTTTTACAAAAATATGAAATTTACAACTAAATTAAACTATTAAAATTCTACAAAAATTTAATTAAGCTATTATCAGTACCCTTTTCTTAAATATGTATATATAATTTGCCAACACCTAATATAAGGGTAACACGTGTATATCAAATATATTAAAAATTTTATAACTAAGAAACTACTGACTAGAAAAATCTAAAAATTTTTATACACGTTCCTTAAACTATTCTTAACACTATTTTAATTTAATAACAGGGGGTCTTCACTTTAGATTTTAAGTAATTGAAATGTCAATTTTTGTCAAAATTTAAAAGTTTTATAACTCGTCAGCCACTTAACTTAGCTTTGTTCTGAAACTTGCTCCCGGCTCCTTTCCACGCGTGCTACCGGAATCTGCCCTCAGAAACAGCCGCACGCCTCTGCTTCTCAAAACACGTGCCCACGTGGCACTTGTTTTTTTGCCTTTTTCTCGGAAACTATGGCTCCGAGAAATCTCAGTTTTTACACATAGGTGGGGGCCGCGAATAGCTTGAAGGCCGCACTTTAAAAAATGTAGGTAATAGCGCTTAATTAGGCAGCGTTTTACTTTGAACTTTTGAAAATTTTTGAAAAGCACTATTTTCACTCCAATTTTTTCACTGAAACTCCGATTTTCCTGTAAAATTCACTAATTTACGCCGCGAGTGAAGGCGCAACTTTTGGTACCTCGTTCACCAAAATCGGTTGCGAAAAACCTATTTTTGCGATTTTTAAAGCACGGAGCAACACAGAAACGTGGCGTTCGGGACGGCAGTTGACACCGGACTGGTTAGGTTAGGTTAGGTTACGTTAGGTTCCCCCCCGAACGGGTTCCCGCCTTGTCGTGGCGGGGGGGCTTAGTAGCCGTCGCTTGGTCACCCACGGTGAACAAAGAGGAACCCCTTGGCTGGCCCGAGGTGTAGGGCCGGCCCGAGGAGACCACTCCGAGTGGGCTTGGGAAGCCCACTTCGGATGTGTGCTGGTGGGCTGCGGTGAGAGGGAAGTCCGCACCCTCTACCGCTACAGCCGAGGTGGAGTCGCGGAGGAAGAGGAGTACTGGTATGGCGATGCGCCACTCGCCCTATCCTCCGCGACTCAGACGGGGCCGCACCGTCAATTGATGCGGTGGTGGTGGGGCTGCGGGGGGAGAGGAGTGTCGGTATTGCGAGGCGCCGCTCTCCCTACCCTCCGCAGCCGAATCTTGGTTGGCGGCGGAGCCCGAGAGCAGATCCGCCGCTGGGGTCAGGAAGGCTGGTGCTTCTGAGTGCTAGTTTTACCTGGCCCCATGGCCTCCGCGTACCGGACTCGGGGGGGTTCGATACGCAGGTGGAGTTGGAGGCTGTGAAGGGGGGTAGCTGAACACCTCGCTACCCCGTGCAGGAAACGAGGCCCAGTCAGATCGGGCCAGCACTAGTGTGGGGCTGCGGAAGAATTTGGATTCCCGCGGCCCCGCACGCACGTGCGAGGAGGAACCGTGGGGTTTTAGCCGGTAGGAGTCCGGCATAACCTTCCGGTTGCCCCCGCGGCCGGAGGTATCCATGAGGATTTCCCCACGTAAAAAAAAAAAAAAAAAAAGGTTAGGTTAGGTTAGGTTAGGTTAGGTTAGGTTCCCCCCCGAACGGGTTCCCGCCTTGTCGTGGCGGGGGGGCTTAGTAGCCGTGGCTTGGTCTACCACGGTGAACGAAGAGGAACCCCTTGGCTGGCCCGAGGTGTAGGGCCGGCCCGAGGTGGCCACTCCGAGTGGGCTTGGGAAGCCCACTTCGGATGTGTGTCGGGGGGCTGTGGTGAGAGGGGAGTCCGCAACCCTCTACCGCTGCAGCCGAGGTGGAGTCGCGGAGGAAGAGGAGTGTTGGTATGGCGATGCGCCACTCGCCCTATCCTCCGCGACTCAGACGGGGCCGCACCGTTGAATGATGCGGTGGTGGTGGGGCTGCGGGGGGAGAGGAGTGTCGGTATTGCGAGGCGCCGCTCTCCCTACCCTCCGCAGCCGAATCTTGGTTGGCGGCGGAGCCATAGACCAGATCCGCCGCTGGGGTCGGGAAGGCTGGTGCTTCTTAGTGCTGGTATTTCCTGGCCCCATGGCCTTCGCGCGTCGGACGCGGGGGCGTCTGTTGCGCGTATCAAATTGGAGGCCGAGGAGGAGGGCGCGCCATGTGTTCTGGTGCGCCTTACCGGAGAGTGAGATGGGGGAGGAGTAGTCCTCTTCCGAGGAGGGGCCGCCTTGGAGTGGCCAGCGCAGGTGGGGCCGCGGAAGTGTGCGAAAGCGTTCCCGTGGCCCTGCCAATATGCGAGGGTGGAACACCATGGGGTTTTAGTCGGTGCGAGTCCGACATAACCCGTCCTTGCCCCCGCGAGGCGGGTATGCGTAGGCATTTCCCCATGTAAAAAAAAAAAAAAAAAGGTTAGGTTAGGTTAGGTTAGGTTCCCCCCCGAACGGGTTCCCGCCTTGTCGTGGCGGGGGGGCTTAGTAGCCGTGGCTTGGTCAACCGCGGTGAACGAAGAGGAACCCCTTGGCTGGCCCGAGGTGTAGGGCCGGCCCGAGGTGGCCACTCCGAGTGGGCTTGGGAAGCCCACTTCGGATGTGTGTCGGTGGGATGCTGCGAGAGGGGTGTCCGCTCCCTCTATCGCTGCAGCCGAGGTGGAGTCGCGGAGGAAGAGGCGTGCTGGTATGGCGATGCGCCACTCGCCCTATCCTCCGCGACTCAAACGGGGCCGCACCGTTGATGCGGTGGTGGTGGGGCTGCGGAGGGAGAGGAGTGTCGGTATTGCGAGGCGCCGCTCGCCCTACCCTCCGCAGCCGAATCTTGGTTGGCGACGGAGCCACAGACCAGATCCGTCGCTGGGGTCAGGAAGACTGGTGCTTCTGAGTGCTAGTTTTTTTCCTGGCCCCATGGCCTCCGCGTATCGAACTCGGGGGGGTCCGATACGCAGGTGGAGTTGGAGGCTGTGGAGGGGGGTAGCTGAACACCTCGCTACCCCGAGCAGGAGATGAGGCCCGGACAGACCGGGCCAGCACTAGTGTGGGGCTGCGGAAGAATTTGGATTCCCGCGGCCCCACGCGCACGTGCGAGGAGGCACCGTGGGGTTTTAGCCGGTAAGAGTCCGGCATAACCTTCCGGTTGCCCCCGCAGCCGGAGGTATCCATGAGGATTTCCCCACGAAAAAAAAAAAAAAAAAAAAGGTTAGGTTAGGTTAGGTTAGGTTCCCCCCCGAACGGGTTCCCGCCTTGTCGTGGCGGGGGGGCTTAGTAGCCGTGGCTTGGTCAACCACGGTGAACGAAGAGGAACCCCTTGGCTGGCCCGAGGTGTAGGGCCGGCCCGAGGTGGCCACTCCGAGTGGGCTTGGGAAGCCCACTTCGGATGTGTGTCGGGGGGCTGTGGTGAGAGGGGAGTCCGCAACCCTCTACCGCTGCAGCCGAGGTGGAGTCGCGGAGGAAGAGGAGTGTTGGTATGGCGATGCGCCACTCGCCCTATCCTCCGCGACTCAGACGGGGCCGCACCGTTGAATGATGCGGTGGTGGTGGGGCTGCGGGGGGAGAGGAGTGTCGGTATTGCGAGGCGCCGCTCTCCCTACCCTCCGCAGCCGAATCTTGGTTGGCGGCGGAGCCATAGACCAGATCCGCCGCTGGGGTCGGGAAAGCTGGTGCTTCTTAGTGCTGGTTTTTCCTGGCCCCATGGCCTTCGCGCATCGGACACGGGGGCGTCTGTTGCGCATATGAAATTGGAGGCCGAGGAGGAGGGCGCGCCATGTGTTCTGGTGCGCCTTACCGGAGAAGGAGATGGGGGAGGAGTGGTCCTCTCCCGAGGAGGGGCCGCCATGGGGTGGCCGGCGCAGGTAGGGCCGCGGAAGTGTGCGAAAGCGTTCCCGTGGCCCTGCCAATATGCGACGAGGGTGGAACACCATGGGGTTTTAGTCGGTGCGAGTCCGACATAACCCGTCCTTGCCCCCGCGAGGCGGGTATGCGTAGGCATTTCCCCATGTAAAAAAAAAAAAAAAAAAAGGTTAGGTTAGGTTAGGTTAGGTTAGGTTAGGTTAGGTTCCCCCCCGAACGGGTTCCCGCCTTGTCGTGGCGGGGGGGCTTAGTAGCCGTGGCTTGGTCACCCACGGTGAACAAAGAGGAACCCCTTGGCTGGCCCGTGGTGTAGGGCCGGCCCGAGGTGGCCACTCCGAGTGGGCTTGGCGAGCCCACTTCGGATGTGTGTCGGGGGGCTGCGGTGAGAGGGGAGTCCGCACCTTCTACCGCTGCAGCCGAGGTGGAGTCGCGGAGGAAGAGGAGTGTTGGTATGGCGATGCGCCACTCGCCCTATCCTCCGCGACTCAGACGGGGCCGCACCGTTAATGATGCGGTGGTGGTGGGGCTGCGGGGGGAGAGGAGTGTCGGTATTGCGAGGCGCCGCTCTCCCTACCCTCCGCAGCCGAAACTTGGTTCTGCGGCGGAGCCATAGACCAGATCCGCCGCTGGGGCCAGGAAGACCGGTGCTTCTGAGTGCTAGTTTTTCCTGGCCCCATGGCCTTCGCGCATCGGACTCGGGGGCGTCTGTTGCGCATTGCAAATTGGAGGCCGAGGAGGAGGGCGCGCCATGTGTTCTGGTGCGCCTTACCTGAGAGGGAGATGGGGGAGGATTAGTCCTCTCCCGAGGAGGGGCCGCCATGGAGTGGCCAGCGCAGGTGGGGCCGCGGAAGTGTGCGAAAGCGTTCCCGTGGCCCTGCCAACATGCGACGAGGGTGGAACACCATGGGGTTTTAGTCGGTGCGAGTCCGACATAACCCGTCCTTGCCCCCGCGAGGCGGGTATGCGTAGGCATTTCCCCATGTAAAAAAAAAAAAAAAAAAAGGTTAGGTTAGGTTAGGTTAGGTTAGGTTAGGTTAGGTTAGGTTAGGTTAGGTTAGGTTAGGTTCCCCCCCGAACGGGTTCCCGCCTTGTCGTGGCGGGGGGGCTTAGTAGCCGTGGCTTGGTCACCCACGGTGAACAAAGAGGAACCCCTGGGCTGGCCCGTGGTGTAGGGCCGGCCCGAGGTGGCCGCTCCGAGTGGGCTTGGCAAGCCCACTTCGGATGTGTGTCGGAGGGCTGCGGTGAGAGGGGAGTCCGCACCCTCTACCGCTGCAGCCGAGGTGGAGTCGCGGAGGAAGAGGAGTGTTGGTATGGCGATGCGCCACACGCCCTATCCTCCGCGACTCAGACGGGGCCGCACCGTCGATTGATGCGGTGGTGGTGGGGCTGCGGGGGGAGAGGAGTGCCGGTATTGCGAGGCGCCGCTCTCCCTACCCTCCGCAGCCGAATCTTGGTTGGCGGCGGAGCCATAGACCAGATCCGCCGCTGGGGTCAGGAAGGCTGGTGCTTCTGAGTGCTAGTTTTTCCTGGCTCATGGCCTTCGCGCATCGGACACGGGGGTGTCCGTTGCGCATGTGAAATTGGAGGCCGAGGAGGAGGGCGCGCCATGTGTTCTGGTGCGCCTTACCTGAGAGGGAGATGGGGGAGGAGTGGTCCTCTCCCGAGGAGGGGCCGCCATGGGGCGGCCAGCGCAGGTGGGGCCGCGGAAGTGTGCGAAAGCGTTCCCGTGGCCCTGCCAATATGCGACGAGGATGGAACACCATGGGGTTTTAGTCGGTGCGAGTCCGACATAACCCGTCCTTGCCCCCGCGAGGCGGGTATGCGTAGGCATTTCCCCATGTAAAAAAAAAAAAAAAAAAAGGTTAGGTTAGGTTAGGTTAGGTTCCCCCCCGAACGGGTTCCCGCCTTGTCGTGGCGGGGGGGCTTAGTAGCCGTGGCTTGGTCACCCACGGTGAACAAAGAGGAACCCCTTGGCTGGCCCGAGGTGTAGGGCCGGCCCGAGGTGGCCACTCCGAGTGGGCTTGGCGAGCCCACTTCGGATGTGTGTCGGGGGGCTGTGGTGAGAGGGGAGTCCGCACCCTCTACCGCTGCAGCCGAGGTGGAGTCGCGGAGGAAGAGGAGTGTTGGTATGGCGATGCGCCACTCGCCCTATCCTCCGCGACTCAGACGGGGCCGCACCGTTGATTGATGCGGTGGTGGTGGGGCTGCGGGGGGAGAGGAGTGCCGGTATTGCGAGGCGCCGCTCTCCCTGCCCTCCGCAGCCGAATCTTGGTTGGCGGCGGAGCCATAGACCAGATCCGCCGCTGGGGTCAGGAAGGCTGGTGCTTCTGAGTGCTAGTTTTTCCTGACCCCATGGCCTTCGCGCATCGGACACGGGGGCGTCCGTTGCGCATATGAAATTGGAGGCCGAGTAGGAGGGCGCGCCATGTGTTCTGGTGCGCCTTACTGGAGAAGGAGATGGGGGAGGAGTGGTCCTCTCCCGAGGAGGGGCCGCCATGGGGTGGCCAGCGCAGGTGGGGCCGCGGAAGTGTGCGAAAGCGTTCCCGTGGCCCTGCCAATATGCGACGAGGGTGGAACACCATGGGGTTTTAGTCGGTGCGAGTCCGACATAACCCGTCCTTGCCCCCGCGAGGCGGGTATGCGTAGGCATTTCCCCATGTAAAAAAAAAAAAAAAAAAAAAAAAAAAGGTTAGGTTAGGTTAGGTTAGGTTAGGTTAGGTTAGGTTCCCCCCCGAACGGGTTCCCGCCTTGTCGTGGCGGGGGGGCTTAGTAGCCGTGGCTTGGTCAACCACGGTGAACAAAGAGGAACCCCTTGGCTGGCCCGAGGTGTAGGGCCGGCCCGAGGTGGCCACTCCAAGTGGGCTTGGGAAGCCCACTTCGGATGTGTGTTGGTGGGCTGCGGTGAGAGGGGATTCCGCACCCTCTACCGCTGCAGCCGAGTTCGAGTCGCGGAGAAAGAGGAGTGTTGGTATGGCGATGCGCCACTCGCCCTATCCTCCGCGACTCAAACGGGGCCGCACCGTTGATGCGGTGGTGGTGGGGCCGCGGGGGGAGAGGAGTGTCGGTATTGCGAGGCGCCGCTCTCCCTACCCTCCGCGGCCGAAACTTGGTTCGCGGCGGAGCCCGAGACCAGATCCGCCGCTGGGGTCAGGAAGGCTGGTGCTTCTGAGTGCTAGTTTTTCCTGGCCCCATGGCCTTCGCGCACCGGACACGGGGGCGTCCGTTGCGCATGTGAAATTGGAGGCCGAGGAGGAGGGCGCGCCATGTGCTCTGGTGCGCCTTACCTGAGAGGGAGATGGGGGAGGAGTGGTCCTCTCCCGAGGAGGGGCGCCATGGGGCGGCCAGCGCAGGTGGGGCCGCGGAAGTGTGCGAAAGCGTTCCCGTGGCCCTGCCAATATGCGACGAGGTTGGAACACCATGGGGTTTTAGTCGGTGCGAGTCCGACATAACCCGTCCTTGCCCCCGCGAGGCGGGTATGCGTAGGCATTTCCCCATGTAAAAAAAAAAAAAAAGGTTAGGTTAGGTTAGGTTAGGTTCCCGTGTGGAGTTGCCAGAACTCCCATCGGGCGCGTCCCCAGGTGGCGGATAGGGGAACGCCACTCAGATATGAGTGGTAGCGGGAAACCGTCGCGGACCAAAACTGGCTGGCTGAGGGCTTGTTGGGATAATGAAGGGCCTTCTAGTTGCTTCCTGTATCCTCTCCGTTGAGAGGAACAGAGAATGTGACATGCGCGGTGAGGTGCCAGGTGCACTCGGCTTTTGCCGACGCCGGGCAACCCGTAATTGCGGGATTTTCAGGGACCACACCCTGTAAAAAAAAAAAGGAAATTGAATGGGCTCAGTGTTCCCTCACCCGGTCTCTGGGCAGGCATGGGAAGATTCCATATCGACTCTGCCACCATTCGAACCTCGGAATCCCTCTGGCGTGTCGTGGATCACGTCTCGCGGCGCCTTAGGGGCCGAGGGCTCTTGGCTTAACCGCCTGGAGTCGCGAGGATGATAACCTCTTTAAAAAATCACCCGAAGCTCAAGCGTGGCACGCCGTGAGGAGCTGCATGGCTGATGGGTAAATGTTCAGTCGTTAGCGTTGCCCCCGTCGGGGTACCAGCCGACACCCTTGACGGGTTACGCATAGGCTTATCCGGGCACAGGAGGCACTGCTCGGATGGACTGCTATTTCCTCCACACTCGTGGGATAAAACATGGATAAATATAAAAATATTAAAAACGTAGAGGTTGAAAAGGAGGCAGTATCAGATACTGGAAGCGGTGGAAATCGGTCGCGTGGGACGTCTTCCGCTAGGAAACGTCCAGTGTGCCGGTCTTCAGAAGAGGAAGGCCTGCCGGCTCCCAAGTTGCCGACTTCGGGGAGGGGTCGGCAGGCATCGAGAGGGGCGAGTGCTTCGCAGCCGCGGAGGGATAAGCACGGACGATTCGTGTGCTCCAATACCTCGGCGGCTAGTGAAGCAGAGAGTGACATGGGGTTCACTACGGAGGACCCTGGCGATGGCGGTGAAAGCTGTGCCTCGCTGGGGAGCTCAAAAGCGGAGCTCAATGCCGCCAAGAGGGAGCAGCGTAAAGCCTTCGCGGCCGACGAAGTGTCGGAAATGGCCCGACGTGCTCGCGAGCGACGAGCTGCTCTTGCGGCGGAAGGGGGAGAGCCATCTGCGGTGGCCTTAAGCCAGCTGGCTCTGGATGGTGTGGACTTAGTCCTGAAGGTTGCCACCAAGTCTGGCAGCCTGAAGGGCACGTTCACCCGTGGCTTAAAGGAGGCTGCCGCGGATATTAGGGAGGCGGTTGGCATCCTCCTCAACAGGACGGCCTCTGACGAGGTCGCAAAGTTACAGGAGGAAAACAGCCGCCTCAGAAATGACTTGGAGGATCTCCGACGGCAAGTCGCTGCGCTGAGCGAAGAGCAGCAGCGACGCACGTCCACCGATGCCGCACCTGTAGTGGCCCCGACTCCCGCACCGCGACCGGCAAGCCCTCGTACCGACGAAGAGGTCGAGCGCATTGTCCGGATCTGCATGCTCCAGTGCGGGAGTATGGTTAACGCTCGGCTGGAGGCGATTTCACGGCGTCTCCCGGTGGAAATCCTCCGTCCGCCTTTGGCGGCGGACACTCGGAGAACTGAGGAGCCGCCGAGACTTGCGCCTCAAAAGAGGAAGCCCGCGGAGGGTAACAAAAAGCCCGCGGAGGGAGCTCCTTCGAGCGAGCAGCCCACGACTGTCGGGTCTAAGGGTGAGACCTGGGCAAAAGTCGTGGGCCGCAAAAAGGCCCGCAAAGCCGCCAAAAAGGCCGCAGCAGCTGCATGCGCCCCAGGCGGAACCGCAAATACGGCTCCTCAACCTGCGCGGCGGGCTGCCAAAGGCGGTCGCAAGAGACCGACTGTGCACGTTCCGCGGTCCAATGCCGTGACGCTTACGTTGCAGCCCGGAGCTGTGGAGCGTGGCGTGACGTACCAGTCGGTCATCGCTGAGGCCAAGGCCAAGATCAAATTATCAGATCTTGGCCTTCAATCCGTCACCCTCAGGCAGGCTGCCACGGGTGCACGGCTGTTCGAGGTGGCTGGCACTGTGAGCAGCAGTGCCGAAAAGGCGGACGCACTGGCCGCCAAAATGAGGGAGGTCCTCAACCCTGAGGACGTCCGGGTCTCCAGACCAATGAAAACCGCAGAGGTGCGGATTGCTGGCCTGGACGACTCCGTGACCTCTGAGGAGGTGGTGGCGGCCGTTGCCAGAAGCGGAGAGTGTCCACCGGAAAAGGTGCGGGCTGGCGATATACGCACCGACGCCTCCGGACTCGGCATGGTCTGGGTTCGGTGCCCTGTGGCGTCGGCGAAAAAGATCGCTGATAGCGGCAGATTGCTGGTAGGCTGGGTGGCGGCAAAAACCAAGCTTCTACAGCCCCGGGCTTTGCAGTGCTTCCGGTGCCTGGAAAAAGGGCACGTCCGGGCGAAGTGCACCGCTGAGGTTGACCGTAGTGACCTCTGTTTTCGCTGCGGCCAGCCTGGCCACAAGGCGGCCCTGTGCACCGCGGCGTTCAACTGCAGCCTTTGTTCTGCTGCGGGAAGGCCTGCAGAGCACAGAGTAGGCGGAGGGGCCTGTGGGGCGCCTGCCAGCAAGGCCAAAAAGAAAAAAGAAAAGAAGAGGAGCACTAAGCCTGCCGGGTTAACCTCGCTGCCCCCGCAGGCTAGCAGCTCCGCGGCCGACTCCCGGCCCAGGACCGTTGCCGAGGGGATGGAATGTCAATAATGGCACAATTCCATTCTCTCCATTTTCTCCAGGGCAACATCAACCACTGTGCCAGAGCTCAGGATCTCCTACTCCAGAGCATGGCAGAGTGGTCGATTCACGTGGCTGTGGTCGCCGAACCGTACTTCATTCCCGCCCGTGACAACTGGTTGGGATGCGCTGACGGTTTGGTGGCCATTATTGGCGAGACTCTGATCGACCCGTCTCGGGGCCGCGGCTGGGTTGCTGCGGTCTCGGGCGGCATCGTTATTGTAGGGGCGTATTTCTCCCCCAACAAGAGTCTCGCCGACTTCGAGGGTTTCCTTGTCGAGTTGGGCGCCGTCGTAGGCCGTTATCACCCTCGTCCCGTTCTGGTGCTCGGGGATCTCAACGCCAAGTCATCGGCGTGGGGATCTCCGGTCACTGACCCTCGGGGCGAGGTGCTAGAAGAGTGGACGGTGACGACTGGTCTGGTCGTCCTGAATCGGGGTTCGGAATACACGTGCGTGCGGCAGCGGGGTGGGTCGATAGTAGACGTCTCGTTTGCTAGCCCCTCTGTCGCCAGCCGAGTCCGCGACTGGCGTGTCGCCGCAGAGGTGGAGACGCTGTCGGACCATCGATATATCCGGTTCGACGTCTCTGCCCAGACTGCGAGCGGCCGCCATCCTACAACCCCGATTAACGACGGCCCGCGTTGGGCGCTTAAGCGCATCGACAGGGAACTACTCGAGGAAGCTGCCCTAGTTCAGTCCTGGATCTGGGAGTCGACGACGGACGGCCCCGTCGACGTCGAAGCGGTGGCGCTATGGTTTCGCGGGGCGATGACGCAGATCTGCGACGCGTCAATGCCCCGTGTCCGCCAACGGTCCGCAAAGCGCCAGGTGTACTGGTGGACCGCCGAGATCGCGCAATTGCGCATAGCGTGCGTTGCGGCTCGTCGCCGGTACACCCGATACCGGAGGCAGCGTCGACGGGATTCCGCCGAGGAGGACGCGCTGTATGAGGTGTACCGCGCGTCTAAGGAGACTCTGTGGCTGGCCATCGGCGACTCAAAATCGCGTGCCAGGGAGGAGCTACTGGGGTCCCTAGATCGAGATCCGTGGGGGCGCCCCTACCGTTGGATTCGGGGCAAGTTGCGTCCCTGGGCGCCTCCACTAACACAAAGGATGCAACCCCAGTTGCTAGAGTCGGTGTTATCGACTCTCTTCCCTGAGAGAGTGGGACACGTTCCCCCGGCGATGGCTTCGCCCTCAGCCACAGACTCTCCAGAAGAGGAGAGCACCGATGTCCCCGAGGTGACGCAAGCAGAGACGAGAGTGGCCGTGTCGCGACTCCGGGCTAAGAACACAGCGCCCGGACCCGACGGAGTTCCTGGTCGAGCTCTCGTCCTGGCTCTGAAGGAGCTAGAGCCCCAGCTGAGAGGGCTCTTCACGGCATGTCTCGAGCAGGGTCAGTTTCCCAGTGTGTGGAAGGAGGGGAGGCTGGTCCTGCTCAGGAAGGAGGGGCGCCCCGCGGACTCACCGTCCGCGTACCGGCCCATAGTGCTGCTCGACGAGGCGGGCAAACTTCTTGAGCGTATCATCGCAGATCGCCTCGTCGGCCACTTGTGCAGAGAGGGGCCGAACCTGGACGAGAACCAGTTTGGTTTTCGTCGCGGGCGCTCCACCATAGACGCTATTACGCGCGTGAGGGCCCTGGCGGAGGAGACAGTATCCCGGGGCGGGGTGGTGCTGGCGGTGTCTTTAGACATCTCCAACGCCTTCAACACCCTACCCTGGAGTTGTATTCGGGAGGCACTGAATTACCATCGCGTGCCTCCCTACCTCCGCCGCATAATAGGGGCTTACCTTGAGGAGAGATGCGTTACCTATTGGGGACGTGACGGTGCTGGTCGGCGCGTCATGTCGTGCGGTGTTCCGCAGGGATCGGTCTTGGGACCGCTCCTGTGGAACATCGGCTACGACTGGGTGCTGAGAGGTGAACTCCCGTCGGGCGCCGACTTGACGTGTTATGCGGATGACACGCTCGTCACTGCCCGGGGGAGTTCGCACAGGGAAGCAGCGTTGGTTGCCACGGCTGCGGTGTCACAAGTGGTGAACCGCATCCGGCGCCTGGGCCTGGAGGTGGCCCTAAGTAAGTCGGAGGCCATGGTGTTCCATGGCCCTCGACGCGCGCCGCCGCCGGGTTCACACATCGTGGTCAGCGGGGCCCGGATAGCTGTCGAGTCCACCATGAAGTATCTGGGATTGGTGCTCGACAGCCGATGGGAATTCGGACCCCACTTCCGGCGGCTGGCGCCCAAGCTGATGGGTGCAGCGGGCGCGCTATCAACGTTGCTTCCCAACTTGGGGGGCCCGAGCGCCGCCTGTAGGCGGTTGTACGTGGGAATCGTGCGGTCCATGGCCCTGTATGGGGCCCCTGTGTGGGCGATGGACATGACGGCCAGCACTCTCGCCATTCTGCGTAAACCGCAGAGGGCGATGGCCGTCAGAGTCGTCCGCGGGTATCGCACGATTTCCTACGAGGCGGCTTGCGTCCTGGCCGGATCCCCGCCCTGGGACCTAGAGGCGAAAGTACTCGCGTCATTATATCGATGGCGCGAGGAAGAGCGGGCACGGGGCTCGAGACCGGTGCAGCGGCAGATCGCGCTGCGCCGAGAGGAGCTCCGTCAGGTCTTGGTGGCGGAATGGCGGCAAAGGCTTCTGCGCCCTACCGCCGGCCTCGCTACCGTCGAGGCGATCCGGCCAGTACTCGACGACTGGCTCGGGAGAAGGCACGGCTCCCTGTCGTTTAGGGTGACGCAGGTGCTGTCGGGGCATGGCTGCTTCGGCAAGTACCTGCGCCGCATAGACAGGGAGCCAGACGCTCGGTGCCACCACTGCGTCCATTGCGGGGAGGACACGGCGCAACACACGCTCGCCGAGTGTGTAGCTTGGGAGGAGCAGCGCCGTGTCCTCACAAATAAAGTAGGAGGCGATCTGTCGCTACCGGCATTAGTGCGGAAGATGGTCGGTAGCGCAGAGTCGTGGGATGCAGTGGTGTCCTTCTGCGAGGACGTGATGTCGCAGAAGGAAACTGCGGAACGGGAAAGGGAGATCTCGACTCCCTTCCCTGGCCGCAGAAGGCGCACCGGGCGCAGGAGAAGGGCGGACAACGCCCTTTTCCGGCCCCCATAAATGGGTCCAGGGGCGAGGGACTTGGGGAAGCCCCCGCCACCCCTACTCGATGGACCCGAGGCGGAGGCGCGCGCGGGTGTCGGCGCGCGCCCCTGAGGCGATACACGGGGTAGTTTAACACCTCACTACCCCGTGCAGGAGACGAGGCCCGGACAGACCGGGCCAGCACTAGTGTGGGGCTGCGGAAGAATTTGGATTCCCGCGGCCCCACGCGCACGTGTGAGGAGACACCGGGGTGGTTTTAGCCGGTAAGAGTCCGGCACGCCCCTCCGCCTTTCCCCAGGCGGAGGTAGTCCATGAGGATTTCCCCCCGTAAAAAAAAAAAAAAAAAAAAAAAGGTTAGGTTAGGTTAAGTTAGGTTAGGTTTTTTTTTTTTTTTATTATTATAAATAAGTTTACACTACAGACTCGAGGTCCGTACCTTTTTTCGCTTTATATTTCTTTATTAACTTTTTTATTTTACATTGTACTCCTTACACTACTAGTATAGTAAATTTATTTAAGCCTAAGCAGTGAGTTCACGGTTTTTTTTTTTTTTAATTATTATTATATATTTTTTTTTATATATATAGATTTTTTTTTTTATATATCATGCCTTTTTTTCCTTTTACTTTTTTTTTATTATTATTTTTTTTCTTTGGTTTTTTTTTTTTTGTTTTTTTTTTTTTTGTTTTGAGATCTAATTCCTAACATGCTTTATTTAACTTACCATACAAATTTTATTTTACCTTATTTTAATTATATATAAGTATTATTACAAATACGTTGGTTATTTTTTTTTGTCATTTTTTTCTTTTGACTTATAATCTAGTTCCTAACTTTATAATATATAGATTTTTTTTTAATTATTATTATTCGGTCGTCGTGGAGACCGCTCCGTCTTCAGCTATATCAATTCGCCGTTGTCAAGGCCTCTACGACAGCTGAGTCTCTGCTTCTTAGTGCCATTTTTAGGTTGTATTCTTTGATTCTGTTTGTTGTCGCAGCCATCGCGCTTTCAATCAGCCGTCCAGTCGCATCGTCGCAATCGTCCGTGTAATATACACAGGAGACTGTGTGCCTGGACACTGCCACTACTGCGTGTTGGACGCTGTCATAAATTTTGTGCTTCTCTGTTGTTGTCCTCATTATGACCACTGTCCCGTATGTGAGGCCTTGGGCCTCATGTACGGTTAAAATTCGCGACCCAGGACCCGAACCATATCCCTGCCTTGTAAGGGACTCCTTTTCTGCTTGCGTGTATACAAGATATAATGTATTTGGCAGGGTACCTGGAATGACGACTCCCGTGTACCTTTTCCTTTCTAGTGAATGCACCTGAGATCTGGATGAATATATGCCATTGTAGATTTCACTCAGGGCATATGCCACATCCATCGGATTCCGGTGCGTGCACAGGAGTTCTTGGCTGATTGTGGTCACGAGGCTTGGGCGAGTATATTGCATCGCAAAGAGGTTTTCCCTGTCGATATACGGAAGTTGATTGATGTCACCGATGAGCAGTATTTTTTCCGCTCCACTCAGTCGCATTGCCATTACTATGGCCCCGAAATGGTTCATGAGAGCTTCGTCGACTAAAAGTCGAGTGCATCTTCTGTTTTGCCTTCTCATGCCATTTACTAGAATTGAGGCCATAGTGCGCACTTTTGTTTTTGCGTCGGTGCCAATGCGGTTGCTTAATTTTCCCCTGAGGTCTTTAGCTGCTTCTGTTGTTGTAGTGACAATCAAGTCATTCTCCGCATCGAATTGCTTTATAACCCAAGTTGTTTTTCCACACCCCGGGACCCCATTGACCCAATTTATTGTCGGCACCGTCCAGCTTTCCCAAGGATCTCCCGTTTCACAGGTTCTCGAGATGGCTTCCGCCATGTTCAGGATCCTGTCTTCTAGCATCACCCTGGTACAACGGGCGGTGACCACGATAGGGTCGTTGGGGGGGGTTTTGAATACTAATCTACCCTGTCGTTTCGTCTCGTCCTCTTCCAAGGATACAAAGCCCGCTGACCCGCTATAAGCCGCCATGTGATGACCCATTTTACCTCTTATAACTGTGGATGTTTTGTTGTCATAAATTGCGGCCTCTGCCTCCTCGAGTTGCACCTCAAGAAACTCTTGACTACCGAGGTGGAAACTTTGTAAGATGTTCCTACAAGTCGTTTCGTTCACCTCAAGAGTTGCTTTTGTGAGGGCTTTGAACTCTAGGAACGCGTTGATTATGTGGTCCTTAGGCCCAATCGCCGGTAGAAGCTTTGGCGGGCTGACTCGTCCCGAACAGGGTCTAGTGTAGGTGGGTTGGGATTTCTTGAGAACTCTCGGAGGCTCTCTTATTAAGTTTTCGGCTTGCCTTATCTTTCTTAACTTTCGGATTGCTCTTCCTGGAATGCTTTGGGCCGATGCACTAATGGTATTAATTAATGCACTTACCCCGCTTTGAGACTCAGAACTTTTGGTAATTTTTTCTCTGGCTGCGGCCTTTTCTTGGGCCGTTTTCAGTTGCAGGCGTTCTGAGCCACTAAGTGTTTCTGGATTTGCTGTTTGGTGTTGAGTTGCCATAGTCGAGTCGTGATGTTTGAGGAAGCTCAGGTTTTCGCCCCTATCCTCATACACGACTATTTCATGTTTATTTGAGGCTTTTATGCAACCAATGTGGTCCACGACTTCACCTTTCTCATACAAGACCACCATGGCGTCCACACTTATGATGCGAGGTATGTCCACTGTCTCTACCTCACCAAGTCTCGTTAGCAGTGAGCATGCCTGGGCGAATGGAGTTTTCTGTTCGCTCCATGTGAACAGCAAGATCGTTTTGTTTTTCGACCTTACTATTCGACATCGTTGGTTGGCGACTTCTATCTCAATTAGCGCATCGTATGTTTTGCGCTTCATGCTCGTTTTGAAGGTACTGCCGTTTAGTAAGCTTGCGAGACCAGGAGAGATTTTGACATAGTTTCGGCCCACTGTTGAGCAAAAGCTTATCCCGAAACGCTCTGTGTTGTTATCCATGAAGAGAGCTACTCCTCGAATTCTCAGGCCTGGATTGCCTCTTTCAGCGCATGCAATTAGCTGATATTCTACTTTATTGGCTGGGATGCTCTTCTCTTTTATGCAAACTTCAATAGACTCCGCAACAGTTTGCTGATGTCTGGGGGATGGATTGTTTGTGGCGTTGCGCTTCGCAGCGGCGCGGAAGATGGACTCCACGAATGCCAGGAATTTGTGCCTTTTGTCATCTTCTTCGATTATTTTATGTAGGTCAGATTTATTAAGATTGGCGTTTATCCGGAACTCAAGGTCCAGACGTGCCACTTGATAGCGGGGACACTCAAGAATCACATGCCACACTGACTCACTAACATTCGGATCGCACTCGCACCCTGGAGTGTCTTTTAATTTAAAGCGGTGCAAGTATTCCGCAATTCCACCATGTCCTGTTAACACTTGTACCTGTGTGGGTGTCAACTTGGTTTTCCTCACTATCCGGTATGCTTTTGCTATATCCAGAAGGAATATTTTGGTGACATGCCCAGTGGTGGAGGTCTCGTATCTGTCCTGCCAGATCCGAACAGTTTCCTCTCTGATTTTCTTTTTAACATAGGACACGGGAATTTTGTCATAGTCTAGAGTGGCTGTTTCCCGGAGTGCCGCCGCCTTGGCAAGCTCGTCGGCTCTCTCATTTCCGGACGTGCCTACATGGGCCCTCAACCAGAATAGTCTTATTTTTCTTCCCTCTTTTCTCATCTTCCCTATGCTTTCTTGTATGGCTTTTGATAGGGGATGGCTTGCTTTAGGGTTCGCTAGCAGATCGAGCGAAGATCTTGAGTCGCTCATTATGTTAATAACGGGTTCTGTCCTTGATTCTGCTAGCTTGGTTGCCCTGAGCAAGGCGTAGAGCTCGGACTGGAAAACTGTGCAGGATGGGTCCAGTCTAAAGGTGGAACTACTGGTCTCCCTGCCATCTTCCCAACATGTTAAGGCTGCTCCGACCCTCCCTTCTATCTTGCTTCCATCAGTGTATATGTGAGGGCCGGTTAGTTGGTGGAGATTTGTTTTTTCTACCGTTTCCAGTAACTCATAATCCAATTTGATGAGTTTAGAGGGATGAGGTTGGTCCAAGTGATTTACACGGTTTTCAAGCTCTCTTCCTGGTGGTAAGTAGTCTAGTGAGCCTTGTTTCTTGGTCTTGTACAGGCTAGACGCCTCTTGTATTCTCAGGTCTAGCGGAAGCAGACCCGAGATGGCGAGTGCGGAAGTGAGCGACACCGTGCGGTACGCTTTACAGATCTTCTGCGCGAAGCCCCTTTGCAACGTGTTAAGTTGCTCTTTAATCATCTGTAGTTCTGTTGCTGAAGACCACGCGCTCGAAGCGTACATCACTATAGGTTCGACGACTGCAACGTATATTGTCCTTACAATCTCACCATTGAGACCCCAGGTCACCTTGGCCGCGCATGCAAGCTGCTTGTATATGTCAGCCGCTTTTTAGGTTAGGTTAGGTTAGGTTAGGTTAGGTTAGGTTAGGTTCCCCCCCGAACGGGTTCCCGCCTTGTCGTGGCGGGGGGGCTTAGTAGCCGTGGCTTGGTCAACCACGGTGAACGAAGAGGAACCCCTTGGCTGGCCCGAGGTGTAGGGCCGGCCCGAGGTGGCCACTCCGAGTGGGCTTGGGAAGCCCACTTCGGATGTGTGTCGGTGGGCTGCGGTGAGAGGGGAGTCCGCACCCTCTACCGCTGTAGCCGAGGTGGAGTCGCGGAGGAAGAGGAGTGTTGGTATGGCGATGCGCCACTCGCCCTATCCTCCGCGACTCAGACGGGGCCGCACCGTTTATTGATGCGGTGGTGGTGGGGCTGCGGGGGGAGAGGAGTGCCGGTATTGCGAGGCGCCGCTCTCCCTACCCTCCGCAGCCGAATCTTGGTTGGCGGCGGAGCCATAGACCAGATCCGCCGCTGGGGTCAGGAAGGCTGGTGCTACTGAGTGCTAGTTTTCCTGGCCCCATGGCCTTCGCGCATCGGACACGGGGGCGTCCGTTGCGCATGTGAAATTGGAGGCCGAGGAGGAGGGCGCGCCATGTGTTCTGGTGCGCCTTACCGGAGAGGGAGATGGGGGAGGAGTAGTCCTCTCCCGAGGAGGGGCCGCCTTGGAGTGGCCAGCGCAGGTGGGGCCGCGGAAGTGTGCGAAAGCGTTCCCGTGGCCCTGCCAATATGCGACGAGGGTGGAACACCATGGGGTTTTAGTCGGTGCGAGTCCGACATAACCCGTCCTTGCCCCCGCGAGGCGGGTATGCGTAGGCATTTCCCCATGTAAAAAAAAAAAAAAAAAAAAAAAAAGGTTAGGTTAGGTTAAAAAAAGGTTAGGTTAGGTTAGGTTAGGTTCCCCCCCGAACGGGTTCCCGCCTTGTCGTGGCGGGGGGGCTTAGTAGCCGTGGCTTGGTCACCCACGGTGAACAAAGAGGAACCCCTTGGCTGGCCCGTGGTGTAGGGCCGGCCCGAGGTGGCCACTCCGAGTGGGCTTGGGAAGCCCACTTCGGATGTGTGTCGGGGGGCTGCGGTGAGAGGGGAGTCCGCACCCTCTACCGCTGCAGCCGAGGTGGAGTCGCGGAGGAAGAGGAGTGTTGGTATGGCGATGCGCCACTCGCCCTATCCTCCGCGACTCAGACGGGGCCGCAACGTCAATTGATGCGGTGGTGGTGGGGCTGCGGGGGGAGAGGAGTGACGGTATTGCGAGGCGCCGCTCTCCCTACCCTCCGCAGCCGAATCTTGGTTGGCGGCGGAGCCATAGACCAGATCCGCCGCTGGGGTCAGGAAGGCTTGTGCTAATGAGTGCTAGTTTTTCCTGGCCCCATGGCCTTCGCGCATCGGACACGGGGGTGTCCGTTGCGCATGTGAAACTGGAGGCCGAGGAGGAGGGCGCGCCATGTGTTCTGGTGCGCCTTACCGGAGAGGGAGATGGGGGAGGAGTAGTCCTCTCCCGAGGAGGGGCCGCCTTGGAGTGGCCAGCGCAGGTGGGGCCGCGGAAGTGTGCGAAAGCGTTCCCGTGGCCCTGCCAATATGCGACGAGGGTGGAACACCATGGGGTTTTAGTCGGTGCGAGTCCGACATAACCCGTCCTTGCCCCCGCGAGGCGGGTATGCGTAGGCATTTCCCCATGTAAAAAAAAAAAAAAAAAAAAAAAAAAGGTTAGGTTAGGTTAGGTTAGGTTAGGTTAGGTTAGGTTCCCCCCCGAACGGGTTCCCGCCTTGTCGTGGCGGGGGGGCTTAGTAGCCGTGGCTTGGTCACCCACGGTGAACAAAGAGGAACCCCTTGGCTGGCCCGTGGTGTAGGGCCGGCCCGAGGTGGCCGCTCCGAGTGGGCTTGGGAAGCCCACTTCGGATGTGTGTCGGTGGACTGCGGCGGGAGGGGTGTCCGCTCCCTCTACCGCTGCAGCCGAGGTGGAGTCGCGGAGGAAGAGGTGTGTTGGTATGACGATGCGCCACTCGCCCTATCCTCCGCGACTCAAACGGGGCCGCACCGTTGATGCGGTGGTGGTGGGGCCGCGGGGGGAGAGGAGTGTCGGTATTGCGAGGCGCCGCTCTCCCTACCCTCCGCGGCCGAAACTTGGTTGGCGGCGGAGCCCGAGACCAGATCCGCCGCTGGGGTCGGGAAAGCGGGCGCTATTAAGCGCTCGATTTTCCTGGCCCCATGGCCTCCGCGTATCGGACTCGGGGGGGTCCGATACGCAGGTGGAGTTGGAGGCTGTGGAGAGGGGTAGCTGAACACCTCGCTACCCCGTGCAGGAGACGAGGCCCGGACAGACCGGGCCAGCACTAGTGTGGGGCTGCGGAAGAATTTGGATTCCCGCGGCCCCACGCGCACGTGCGAGGAGGAAACGTGGGGTTTTGGCCGGTAGGAGTCCGGCATAACCTTCCGGTTGCCCCCGCAGCCGGAGGTATCCATGAGGATTTCCCCACGAAAAAAAAAAAAAAAAAAAAAAAGGTTAGGTTAGGTTAGGTTAGGTGCCCCCCCGAACGGGTTCCCGCCTTGTCGTGGCGGGGGGGCTTAGTAGCCGTGGCTTGGTCACCCACGGTGAACAAAGAGGAACCCCTTGGCTGGCCCGTGGTGTAGGGCCGGCCAAAGGTGGCCACTCCGAGTGGGCTTGGGAAGCCCACTTCGGATGTGTGTCGAGGGGCTGCGGTGAGAGGGGAGTCCGCACCCTCTACCGCTGCAGCCGAGGTGGAGTCGCGGAGGAAGAGGAGTGTTGGTATGGCGATGCGCCACTCGCCCTATCCTCCGCGACTCAGACGGGGCCGCACCGTTAATGATGCGGTGGTGGTGGGGCCGCGGGGGGAGAGGAGTGTCGGTATTGCGAGGCGCCGCTCTCCCTACCCTCCGCGGCCGAAACTTGGTTGGCGACGGAGCCCGAGACCAGATCCGCCGCTGGGGTCGGGAAAGCGGGCGCTAATAAGCGCTCGATTTTACTGGCCCCATTGCCTCCGCGTATCAGACTCGGGGGGGTCCGATACGCAAGTGGAGTTGGAGGCTGTGGAGGGGGGTAGCTTAACACCTCGCTACCCCGTGCAGGAGAAGAGGCCCGGACAGACCGGGCCAGCACTAGTGTGGGGCTGCGGAAGAATTTGGATTCCCGCGGCCCCGCGCGCACGTGCGAGGAGGCACCGTGGGGTTTTAGCCGGTAGGAGTCCGGCATAAGCTTCCGGTTGCCCCCGCAGCCGGAGGTATCCATAAGGATTTCCCCACGAAAAAAAAAAAAAAAAAAAAAGGTTAGGTTAGGTTAGGTTAGGTTAGGTTAGGTTAGGTTAGGTCTATGGCTCCGCCGCCACCCGAATCTCGGGTGGCGGCGGAGCCATAGACCAGATCCGCCGCTGGGGTCAGGAAGGCTGGTGCTACTGAGTGCTAGTTTTTCCTGGCCCCATGGCCTTCGCGCATCGGACGCGGGGGCGTCCGTGGCGCATATGAAATTGGAGGCCGAGGAGGAGGGCGCGCCATGTGTTCTGGTGCGCCTTACCTGAGAGGGAGATGGGGGAGGAGTAGTCCTATCCCGAGGAGGGGCTGCCATGGGGTGGCCAGCGCAGGTGGGGCCGCGGAAGTGTGCGTAAGCGTTCCCGTGGCCCTGCCAATATGCGACGAGGGTGGAACACCATGGGGTTTTAGTCGGTGCGAGTCCGACATAACCCGTCCTTGCCCCCGCGAGGCGGGTATGCGTAGGCATTTCCCCATGTAAAAAAAAAAAAAAAAAAAGGTTAGGTTAGGTTAGGTTAGGTTCCCCCCCGAACGGGTTCCCGCCTTGTCGTGGCGGGGGGGCTTAGTAGCCGTGGCTTGGTCAACCACGGTGAACGAAGAGGAACCCCTTGGCTGGCCCGAGGTGTAGGGCCGGCCCGAGGTGTAGGGCCGGCCCGAGGTGGCCACTCCGAGTGGGCTTGGGAAGCCCACTTCGGATGTGTGTCGGGGGGCTGTGGTGAGAGGGGAGTCCGCAACCCTCTACCGCTGCAGCCGAGGTGGAGTCGCGGAGGAAGAGGAGTGTTGGTATGGCGATGCGCCACTCGCCCTATCCTCCGCGACTCAGACGGGGCCGCACCGTTGAATGATGCGGTGGTGGTGGGGCTGCGGGGGGAGAGGAGTGTCGGTATTGCGAGGCGCCGCTCTCCCTACCCTCCGCGGCCGAAACTTGGTTGGCGACGGAGCCCGAGACCAGATCCGCCGCTGGGGTCGGGAAAGCGGGCGCTAATAAGCGCTCGATTTTACTGGCCCCATTGCCTCCGCGTATCAGACTCGGGGGGGTCCGATACGCAAGTGGAGTTGGAGGCTGTGGAGGGGGGTAGCTTAACACCTCGCTACCCCGTGCAGGAGAAGAGGCCCGGACAGACCGGGCCAGCACTAGTGTGGGGCTGCGGAAGAATTTGGATTCCCGCGGCCCCGCGCGCACGTGCGAGGAGGCACCGTGGGGTTTTAGCCGGTAGGAGTCCGGCATAAGCTTCCGGTTGCCCCCGCAGCCGGAGGTATCCATAAGGATTTCCCCACGAAAAAAAAAAAAAAAAAAAAGGTTAGGTTAGGTTAGGTTAGGTTAGGTTAGGTTCCCCCCCGAACGGGTTCCCGCCTTGTCGTGGCGGGGGGGCTTAGTAGCCGTGGCTTGGTCAACCACGGTGAACAAAGAGGAACCCCTTGGCTGGCCCGTGGTGTAGGGCCGGCCCGAGGTGGCCACTCCGAGTGGGCTTGGGAAGCCCACTTCGGATGTGCGTTGGAGGGCTGCGGATAGAGGGGTGTCCGCTCCCTCTATCGCTGCAGCCGGGGTGGAGTCGCGGAGGAAGAGGAGTGTTGGTATGGCGATGCGCCACTCGCCCTATCCTCCGCGACTCAAACGGGGCCGCACCGTTGATGCGGTGGTGGTGGGGCCGCGGGGGGAGAGGAGTGTCGGTATTGCGAGGCGCCGCTCTCCCTACCCTCCGCGGCCGAAACGTGGTTGGCGGCGGAGCCCGAGACCAGATCCGCCGCTGGGGCCAGGAAGGCCGGTGCTTCTGAGTGCTAGTTTTTCCTGGCCCCATGGCCTTCGCGCATCGGACACGGGGGCGTCCGTTGCGCATTAGAAATTGGAGGCCGAGGAGGAGGGCGCACCATGTGTTCTGGTGCGCCTTACCTGAGAAGGAGATGGGGGAGGAGTGTTCCTCTCCCGAGGAGGGGCCGCCATCGGGCGGCCAGCGCAGGTGGGGCCGCGGAAGTGTGCGAAAGCGTTCCCGTGGCCCTGCCAATATGCGACGAGGGTGGAACACCATGGGGTTTTAGTCGGTGCGAGTCCGACATAACCCGTCCTTGCCCCCGCGAGGCGGGTATGCGTAGGCATTTCCCCATGTAAAAAAAAAAAAAAAAAAAGGTTAGGTTAGGTTAGGTTAGGTCTATGGCTCCGCCGCCACCCGAATCTCGGGTGGCGGCGGAGCCATAGACCAGATCCGCCGCTGGGGTCAGGAAGGCTGGTGCTACTGAGTGCTAGTTTTTCCTGGCCCCATGGCCTTCGCGCATCGGACGCGGGGGCGTCCGTGGCGCATATGAAATTGGAGGCCGAGGAGGAGGGCGCGCCATGTGTTCTGGTGCGCCTTACCTGAGAGGGAGATGGGGGAGGAGTAGTCCTCTCCCGAGGAGGGGCTGCCATGGGGTGGCCAGCGCAGGTGGGGCCGCGGAAGTGTGCGTAAGCGTTCCCGTGGCCCTGCCAATATGCGACGAGGGTGGAACACCATGGGGTTTTAGTCGGTGCGAGTCCGACATAACCCGTCCTTGCCCCCGCGAGGCGGGTATGCGTAGGCATTTCCCCATGTAAAAAAAAAAAAAAAAAGGTTAGGTTAGGTTAGGTTAGGTTCCCCCCCGAACGGGTTCCCGCCTTGTCGTGGCGGGGGGGCTTAGTAGCCGTGGCTTGGTCAACCACGGTGAACGAAGAGGAACCCCTTGGCTGGCCCGAGGTGTAGGGCCGGCCCGAGGTGTAGGGCCGGCCCGAGGTGGCCACTCCGAGTGGGCTTGGGAAGCCCACTTCGGATGTGTGTCGGGGGGCTGTGGTGAGAGGGGAGTCCGCAACCCTCTACCGCTGCAGCCGAGGTGGAGTCGCGGAGGAAGAGGAGTGTTGGTATGGCGATGCGCCACTCGCCCTATCCTCCGCGACTCAGACGGGGCCGCACCGTTGAATGATGCGGTGGTGGTGGGGCTGCGGGGGGAGAGGAGTGTCGGTATTGCGAGGCGCCGCTCTCCCTACCCTCCGCAGCCGAATCTTGGTTGGCGGCGGAGCCATAGACCAGATCCGCCGCTGGGGTCGGGAAAGCGGGCGCTAATAAGCGCTCGATTTTCCGGGCCCCATGGCCTCCGCGTATTGGACTCGGGGGCGTCCGATACGCAGGTGGAGTTGGGGCTGTGGAGGGGTTAGCTGAACACCTCGCTACCCCGTGCAGGAGACGAGGCCCGGACAGACCGGGCCAGCACTAGTGTGGGGCTGCGGAAGAATTTGGATTCCCGCGGCCCCGCGCGCACGTGCGAGGAGGCACCGTGGGGTTTTAGCCGGTAGGAGTCCGGCATAACCTTCCGGTTGCCCCCGCAGCCGGAGGTATCCATGAGGATTTCCCCACGAAAAAAAAAAAAAAAATGTTAGGTTAGGTTAGGTTAGGTTAGGTTAGGTTCCCCCCCGAACGGGTTCCCGCCTTGTCGTGGCGGGGGGGCTTAGTAGCCGTGGCTTGGTCACCCACGGTGAACAAAGAGGAACCCCTTGGCTGGCCCGTGGTGTAGGGCCGGCCCGAGGTGGCCACTCCGAGTGGGCTTGGGAAGCCCACTTCGGATGTGTGTCGGTGGACTGCGGTGAGAGGGGTGTCCGCTCCCCCTACCGCTGCAGCCGAGGTGGAGTCGCGGAGGAAGAGGAGTGTTGGTATGGCGATGCGCCACTCGCCCTATCCTCCGCGACTCAGACGGGGCCGCACCGTTAATGATGCGGTGGTGGTGGGGCCGCGGGGGGAGAGGAGTGTCGGTATTGCGAGGCGCCGCTCTCCCTACCCTCCGCGGCCGAAACTTGGTTGGCGACGGAGCCCGAGACCAGATCCGCCGCTGGGGTCGGGAAAGCGGGCGCTAATAAGCGCTCGATTTTACTGGCCCCATTGCCTCCGCGTATCAGACTCGGGGGGGTCCGATACGCAAGTGGAGTTGGAGGCTGTGGAGGGGGGTAGCTTAACACCTCGCTACCCCGTGCAGGAGAAGAGGCCCGGACAGACCGGGCCAGCACTAGTGTGGGGCTGCGGAAGAATTTGGATTCCCGCGGCCCCGCGCGCACGTGCGAGGAGGCACCGTGGGGTTTTAGCCGGTAGGAGTCCGGCATAAGCTTCCGGTTGCCCCCGCAGCCGGAGGTATCCATAAGGATTTCCCCACGAAAAAAAAAAAAAAAAAAAAAAAAAAAAAAAAAAAAAAAAAGGTTAGGTTAGGTTAGGTTAGGTTCCCCCCCGAACGGGTTCCCGCCTTGTCGTGGCGGGGGGGCTTAGTAGCCGTGGCTTGGTCACCCACGGTGAACAAAGAGGAACCCCTTGGCTGGCCCGTGGTGTAGGGCCGGCCCGAGGTGGCCACTCCGAGAGGGCTTCGCGAGCCCACTTCGGATGTGTGTCGGGGGGCTGCGGTGAGAGGGGAGTCCGCACCCTCTACCGCTGCAGCCGAGGTGGAGTCGCGGAGGAAGAGGAGTGTTGGTATGGCGATGCGCCACTCGCCCTATCCTCCGCGACTCTGACGGGGCCGCACCGTTAATGATGCGGTGGTGGTGGGGCTGCGGGGGGAGAGGAGTGTCGGTATTGCGAGGCGCCGCTCTCCCTACCCTCCGCAGCCGAATCTCGGTTGGCGGCGGAGCCATAGACCAGATCCGCCGCTGGGGCCAGGAAGGCCGGTGCTTCTGAGTGCTAGTTTTTCCTGGCCCCATGGCCTTCGCGCATCGGACACGGGGGCGTCCGTTGCGCATTAAAAATTGGAGGCCGAGGAGGAGGGCGCACCATGTGTTCTGGTGCGCCTTACCTGAGAAGGAGATGGGGGAGGAGTGTTCCTCTCCCGAGGAGGGGCCGCCATGGGGCGGCCAGCGCAGGTGGGGCCGCGGAAGTGTGCGAAAGCGTTCCCGTGGCCCTGCCAATATGCGACGTGTGGAACACCATGGGGTTTTAGTCGGTGCGAGTCCGACATAACCCGTCCTTGCCCCCGCGAGGCGGGTATGCGTAGGCATTTCCCCATGTAAAAAAAAAAAAAAAAAAAAAAAGGTTAGGTTAGGTTAGGTTAGGTTAGGTTAGGTCTATGGCTCCGCCGCCACCCGAATCTCGGGTGGCGGCGGAGCCATAGACCAGATCCGCCGCTGGGGTCAGGAAGGCTGGTGCTACTGAGTGCTAGTTTTTCCTGGCCCCATGGCCTTCGCGCATCGGACGCGGGGGCGTCCGTGGCGCATATGAAATTGGAGGCCGAGGAGGAGGGCGCGCCATGTGTTCTGGTGCGCCTTACCTGAGAGGGAGATGGGGGAGGAGTAGTCCTCTCCCGAGGAGGGGCTGCCATGGGGCGGCCAGCGCAGGTGGGGCCGCGGAAGTGTGCGTAAGCGTTCCCGTGGCCCTGCCAATATGCGACGAGGGTGGAACACCATGGGGTTTTAGTCGGTGCGAGTCCGACATAACCCGTCCTTGCCCCCGCGAGGCGGGTATGCGTAGGCATTTCCCCATGTAAAAAAAAAAAAAAAAAAGGTTAGGTTAGGTTAGGTTAGGTTCCCCCCCAACGGGTTCCCGCCTTGTCGTGGCGGGGGGGCTTAGTAGCCGTGGCTTGGTCACCCACGGTGAACAAAGAGGAACCCCTTGGCTGGCCCGAGGTGTAGGGCCGGCCAGAGGTGGCCACTCCGAGTGGGCTTGGCGAGCCCACTTCGGATGTGTGTCGGGGGGCTGCGGTGAGAGGGGAGTCCGCACCCTCTACCGCTGCAGCCGAGGTCGAGTCGCGGAGGAAGAGGAGTGTTGGTATGGCGATGTGCCACTCGCCCTATCCTCCGCGACTCAGACGGGGCCGCACCGTTTATTGATGCGGTGGTGGTGGGGCTGCGGGGGGAGAGGAGTGCCGGTATTGCGAGGCGCCGCTCTCCCTGCCCTCCGCAGCCGAATCTTGGTTGGCGGCGGACCCATAGACCAGATCCGCCGCTGGGGTCAGGAAGGCTGGTGCTACTGAGTGCTAGTTTTTCCTGGCCCCATGGCCTTCGCGCATCGGACTCGGGGGCGTCTGTTGCGCATTGGAAATTGGAGGCCGAGGAGGAGGGCGCGCCATGTGTTCTGGTGCGCCTTACCTGAGAGGGAAATGGGGGAGGAGTGGTCCTCTCCCGGGGAGGGGCCGCCATGGGGCGGCCAGCGCAGGTGGGGCCGCGGAAGTGTGCGAAAGCGTTCCCGTGGCCCTGCCAATATGCGACGAGGGTGGAACACCATGGGGTTTTAGTCGGTGCGAGTCCGACATAACCCGTCCTTGCCCCCGCGAGGCGGGTATGCGTAGGCATTTCCCCATGTAAAAAAAAAAAAAAAAAAAAGGTTAGGTTAGGTTAGGTTAGGTTAGGTTAGGTTAGGTTAGGTTAGGTTAGGTTTTTTTTTTTTTCTTATTCTAGTTCCCCTGACATGAGGAAATCAGGGACTTTTTTCCTCTTTTATATTTTTATTTCATTTCTTTTCCTTTTCTTTTTTATTTTTAGATTTGTCTTTTTTGCTTTTTTCTTTTTTACATTCTTTTTTTAAAAAACTTTCATACAACAGTGTTCTTATTTCTATTTTACATATGTCTTATATTACTAATACATTTTACTTATCGTTCTATCTGTTTTTATGCTAAATATTCCTTATTTCTAGTTATAATAATGTTCTTATTTCTATTTATTGTGGAGCTGTTACATTGTATACTTATTTATATACTATGTTACAGTATCCTTATTTCTTAGTCTATTTATTTTTATTTACCACTTTACTTACTATATGCTTACAATATTTTAAGAACTTATTTCTAATATGCTTATTACTAATTATCTTATTTATATTTGCTTTACTTATTTTTACTCCTAATTCTATTTCTATATCATTTCTTTCTCTACTATACATTACACATTCAGTTAAGATATGCATCACATTTTCAATTTTAGTAGGATCGCAGGCACATGCTGGGCTGTCCTTACACTTAAATCTAAATAAATACTCAGAAAAGCCCCCATGTCCTGTCATTATTTGTACTGTCATTGGGTCCATATCTATTTTTCTAATTATGCTATAGGCGTTTATGGCTTCTGGGAAAAATATTTTAGTGGTAGCAGCCGTTTCCCCTTCTAAATAGCGCCGGTTCCATTCATCAAGCGACTCCAATCTTATGTGTCGCTTGATGTATGAAATCGGGCATTTCTCATAATCGGGTTTTCTTTTTATTTTTGTTGCAGCTTCTTTAGCTAACTGGTCTGCCCTCTCATTTCCCTCCAATCCTGCGTGAGCCTTTATCCAGAAAAATTTTAATGTCTTGCCCTGGCTACTGATTTTCAAAGTGTTATTTCTTGCTTCCACCGCTAGGGGATGGAGGGAAACATCTTGTATAACTGTTTGTAGAGCAGACCTCGAATCGCTATATATGCTGCAGCACGGTGCTTGAGCTTTAAGTGCATATCTGGTGGCTTCCAGTATAGCCAACAACTCTGCCTGGTAGACGGTGCAAAAATTTTCCAATTTCAGCTTCTGGGTATTTGTCTCCGCAGCGCTATTCCAAATGGATAGCGCCGCGCCAACTTCCCCCTCTATTTTGCTGCCATCCGTAAATATTTTGAGGCCCTGGTTGTCATTTTGGTCCATTTGCGCACCGTCTTCCAGGCATGTGAATTTCAGGCTAACCTGATCCGCGGGATGTGTGGTTTTGGAGTATTCGATTTTAGTTTCCACATCGCGATCACCCACCACACGTCGGGAGTAACCCTTCTTTATTTCATAAAGCGAGGCTGCTTCCCGGACCCTTATGTCCAGTGGAAGCAGCCCGGCGAGTAATAGGGCCGAGTGTAGGGAAACTGTCCTATAAGATTTTATTATTTTTTGCACAAATCCTCGCTGCACCATGTCAAGTTGTTTTTTGACTTTGCATTTGTTGGTTGCTGATGCCCAGGCACTCGCCGCATACATTACGATTGGCTCCACCACCGCGACGTATATGGTCCTGATAATCTCGGGGTTTAGGCCCCAGTGAATCTTTGCGGCTCTCGACAGCTGACGATACAAGCTTTGTACCCTGCAGCACACATTCTTGATATGTGTGTCGAAGGTAAGCCTGTCGTCAACTGTGAGGCCGAGTAATTTTATTTCTTTGGAGAGACCGATGCTTTCCCCACCCATCTCAAGAAGTGGTGTGTCATATTTTAACTTGTTAGTTATTATCATAGCTTTTGTTTTAGATGGCGCAAATTTAAGTTTATTTTTGACACCCCACCTCCCGACATGAGCAAGAGTCACATTGGCCTGTTCCTGCACCTGTTTTGTTGTATCCCCGTCGAATATCAGGACCACATCGTCCGCGAAAGCCTGGCAATGAGTCCCCAACTCACTCATCTCCCTCAAAAGTGGGTCCAAGAGTAAATTCCAAAAAATTGGTCCCCCTATCGAACCCTGCACACACCCCTTTGAAGTCCTTTTTGTCCATTCTGCCCCAGCGTACCTGACACACCCTGTTCTATCGCCTAGATAACTGTCTATCAGGCATCTCAGGTTTACTGGGCACCCAGTTCCCGCAAGTGCACATCGTATTGCCGGCCACCAGGCGTTATCGAAGGCTCCCTCTATGTCTAATGATATGAGCAGGATAAGTTTTTTGTCTTTTAACTTGGTTCTTATTAACTGCATCATATCATAGAGGGAGTCTTCGGTGCTGCGCTGCGGCATAAACCCATATTGTGTCCTGCTTATTTTGGGTACGATGTGCCACTTAATTCTTCGGACTACCATCTTTTCGAAAACTTTACCCAGTACAGGCAAGAGCCCAATCGGCCTGTACGATTTGGGGTGTGTGTAATTTTCTTTACCGGGCTTCCGCAACACCACCACTGTTGCTTTCTTCCATTTGACAGGGAAGTACGCAAAACTAAAGCATTTATTTATTAGTGCCAAGAACACCGCTGAATCCAAGGCGATAGCAACACCGCAAATGTCCGCTGTAAGACCGTCGTCTCCTGGCGCCTTTTTTGGACTAAAGGTGGACACGGCCCACATCAGCTCATTCTCTGTGAAAGGTGGGTCACATGAATTATCATGTGTCCCTTCATTTACAGTATTCGCTTTTTCCCTTATTTGGGTGTGCTCCGTGTTATCATCCTCCTTACGGTCTTCTGGATAAAAGGTCTCCGCCAAGATCCTGACTGATTCCACATTATCAAGTGTTTCCCCATCTCGGACAAGCGGAGTGTCCTCCTGTCTCGTCATTGTACGGCCTATGACCCTATAAATACTATCCCACATTGTTTCATTCTCCTGCTTGCTACAAAAGTCTTTCCAGCTCGTGGTTTGTGCCCTTTTCACTTCTTGCTGATATTCTTCCTTTGCTGTTTTGTATTGCTCGACCACCCACTCACGACGGACTGGTGCTGCGTAGGAAATTCGGCGCTTTAGCCTGGAGACTTCCTTTTTTCGCTGCGTCAGCGCATCGGTCCACCAGGGCAGTCCCATTCGTTTTTTATTTTTCAATGTTGGTATGCTCTTTTTACAAGCTTCAGTTATTGAATCTGTAAATTCCTCTATTTTATTTTCTAATTCATCTGTTGTGGCTATTTTTTCAATCTCTGCTTTAGTTATCCGTTTTTCGTTCCAAATCTGAGCGAGTTTCTCACGAAACTCGCCCCAATTTGCTTTCTTTGTGTTGTACTTTCTTGTAGTTCTTTTTATGTCAGTTCCTAATGATTTTTCTAAATTTATGTCGAATAGGATTGCCCTGTGATCCGAGCTGGTTGTTTCATCGGACAGTCTCCAGTTTTCCACCCCTCCGAGCAGGCTGGTCGAGCAAGCAGTAATATCCACGCAGCTGGAGTATCTTTTTCCACCTCGAATAGTGTCAAATGTGGGCTCAGTCCCCCTGTTCAATATGTGGAGTTCTATTTCATCAAATTTTGCCACAACCTCTATCCCTCTACTGTCCGTTTTCCGGCTTCCCCACCAGGTACTCCAGGCGTTTACGTCACCACCGAGTATCACGCTCGCAGTCCCCAAGCCCACCACGGCCGCTTCAATCAGTTTTAGATATGGGTCTATTGGTTTATCGCCCTCCAGGTAGACAGACACCACTCCCAATTCCCAAGCCCCTGTCCTTAGTTTTGCAACTGCGATATTCTCCGTTGTAAGACTGGGGCATTGGGTCATGTCGATGGTGTCGTCGAATAGTACAATAGCAGCTTTAATCACCTTATCAGTGATCAGGCTTCTGTTGCTTTGTACTATTCTTGTCCCCGGGTAATTTTTCATCTGGCCAATTCGACCGATGTATGGCTCCTGTATTATAGCAAATGATGTTCTCCTCTTGCTTGCCTCTGTAATTAATTCGGCCGTGGCTAGCTCACATCTTTGGAGATTAGCCTGGATTGCGTGATATCGGTGGTTCCCGGCGGTTGGTTCGGTGTTTAGCTTTGGGGCAACCTTAGCAGTATGCTACTGTTGACCTTGCTAGCATTTCCCACTTCCTTCTTACCGGACAGTCTGTGCTGAATGCATTGTGGTCTTTTTTATCAAATTTTGCCTTGCTACAGTTTTTACATACTGGCATTTCTCCTGACAACCATTCAGCACATTCGGTTTTGAGGTGCGGACCTCCACAATGACTGCAGATATCGGTTGTCTCGCTACATAGACGTTTGCTGTGGCCGTATCCCAAGCATCGTGAGCATTGAACCAGGGGAGACTGGTCCATTACTCTTACCCGCTGAAGGTCTACATGAATTACTCCAGCTTCTGTAAGGCGGTTCCATATGTGGGGTGAAACCCTCATAACAATGTGGGATGTATGCGGGTTCCTAGTCCGTTTTCTATATTTGACCTCCATTCTGTCATCTTTGTCCAATATTTCTTTGAAGAGATTTTTGTTTTGTACTCTTATGGCATTTTGTATCTCCTCGTCCGTATTGTATTGCAGTACATCTCTGAGAATTACGAGGGGGTCTTTGTTTTTAATATCATCTACGTTGAGGTCTTTCCCAGCCATTTTTAGTCTTTCCTTAACTCTATTCATTTCTTTTTCCGTTTGACATCCTACTATTATCTTTCTATCTCTAGCCTTTCTTATCTTATCTATTTTTAGTCCCTCTTCTTTAGCGTTAATAACCTTCCTTATCTTATCCATCACTTGGTCTCCCGTCTCCTTTTCGTCCATAGATGTAACCATCACCGAGTGCATGGCCATGTTCTCTGGTGATGGACCCTTTTGTGGCCCTGCCACTACACTAGCATATGTTACTCTATTCTCTTTGTTTTCTTGCATTTTCATTTCTTCTCTTAATTTTTCCATCGATTTTCTATTTTCTTCAAGGAGCTTTCCATGCTCTTCCAATTTCTTCATTAAGTTTTGATCTTCTTCTTTCTTTTTCATAGTTTCATCTTCCAGTCTCTCTTCCTTCTTCTCCTGATTATTTGCTTTTTCTCCTTTCGCTGTACTCTTACCTATTTCTGCTTCTTTTACTAGTTGATATAGTCTCTCTATGGCCTGAGTGACTTCAGTTTTTATGTCAGTCCTCAGGTTGCGAGAGTTGCTGAGGTGTAATTTGGCCTTGTTCAGGCAGGCTCGAGCCTCTGTCAGGCGATCCACATATTTTTGAGTTTCCATTTTTGGAGAACTTTCTGAGGTTTCAGCAGCAACTTTACCGGTTGTTCCTCTCGCTTCCTGGGACTGAACAATTCTCTGTTTTTGGCGGGCCACCGGGGCTGTCTTTTATGGAGAGGTCGAGACTGTTGTTTCCTTATCTGTTCTTCCCGTCTCCCACTCGCCAATGCTTTTCCTCACGTTGAGGATCTGTGTATTTTGATCTCTTTTTGGAGAAGGCCCAGCCTTCTCCGTCCCGCTTAGAGAGTCATGAGGACTCGTGTTCTTGGCACTATTCTCCGAACATTTGGTTGGAGTACGGAAACCGAACATAATGTCAGGGGAACGCGTCCTAGGTCTCAACAGTCAACAAATGCGTTCTGGTCAAAAAATTTTTTATTTATAAAGGTTTTTATAAGTTTTATAAGCAAGAATAAAATTTTTATTTAAAATAATATAAAATAATAAAATAATCTTACAGGTTGCGGTAAGTTTAAAGTTGTAATTAATAAAAACCACAAATACCGCGTCACAGTTATCCTTTATGAGAGTTTTTATTTTATGTAGAGTTAAACTCTACTTTGTATTGTTACTAAAACACTCTTATTTATATACAGAATTTCTTAAAGGCTTTTTATAAAGTAATGTATTTGACTCTACCTGGAGTCTTGTCTGTAATTTCTAAAAACTCTATCTTTAATTTTAATAATACGGTAATAAAATAACACAAATTGCAATCGATAACTGGTCACTCTTAATTTCTAACTTATAGGTCTAATATATTTTACAAGATTAAGAACTTTGTAGTGCTCTATATAGAGTCAGTCTACGTCCAGTCTGTTAGCTCTATAATGTAGTTTTCTACTAGATATGTCTTAAATATTAAAAAAATTTTAAAAATATAATATATAGAGAGAGTTATAGGTCAACAAGTTTTTGACTCTACCTAGAGTCCATGTCTTATGTGTAGCTAAAAGTGCTTCTCGAACCCTATTCAAAGAACCCAAACTCGGTATGCCTAGCCCAATAGGTTCAAAAGTTATCGCGTTTTGAAATTCTGGTTGCTAAACAAGATGGCTGACAATTTTACGGTTAAAACGCTGTAACTTCCGAACCAATAGGCTTACAGCTCCGTGCTTGGGTTCGTCTTACTGGGCTCGACCTGTGCTTTGATGTAGTGTAGTTTTCAGGACTTAAAATTTTGGGCGCTGAAATTTCCTGAAAACTGTATGGTCTGTTCCGGCACAACTTGCCGACGTCTAGGGTCAAAACCAGAGTCCCCTACGACCCGTACTTCAGAAGTTATGGCCAATTTTAATTTTCCAAGATGGCCGCTGAAATGTCAAATGTGATGTTTGACCGCCAATAACTTTGCTTCCAGAAGTCGCAGGAGACCAGCGCTTCGACTATACTATTACCCTTCTTCTGGTCTTTCTGTTAGGGTCGATTTCAGGACCCTGAAAAACCAGAGCTCAAAAAGGGCTGATTTTATGTATGTCGGTAGAGATCGATCCACTTATAGTATAGTCGAAAACCGCAACTCACTACGACTTCTACAACCAGAGCTATTTAATTTTTAAATTTTACAAAATGGCCGCCGGTCCAGACAGTTAGATGCTATTTTGGCCGTCTTTTATTCGATTTGGCCCGTGTTTGGGCTCGTTTGAAAGGTCTCGGTGTCGAGCTTTCGTTCTTACAAATCTTTTGGCTATTTTGAGCCCCCTTAAATTAAATTTATTACAAAATAAGTAAAATTTTTAAGAAATTTTGATTTTTAGAGCCAAATGTTTGTTTTAAAATTCTGCAAAAATTTACCTAAGTTGCTATCAAGATTCTTATACTAAATATGTATTTTATAATTTACTAGTACTTAATCTAAGGTATCACGTGTTAACAAAAAAATTTTAAAAATTTATAACTAAAAAACTACTCACTAGAAAAATCCAAAAATTTGTAAATATGTCCTTTATGGTCTTCTTAACACTATACTATGTTAATAATAAGGGGTCTTCACTTTACTTTTAAAGTTATTGTGATATCAATTTTCGTCAGAAATTAAAAGTTTTATATCTTCTAAACCACTTAACTTAGAATGCTTCTGAAAGTTGCTCCCGGCTCCTCTCCACGCGCGCTACTGGAATCCGCCTTCAAAAACAGCCGCACGCCTCTGCTTCTCAAAACACGTGCCCACGTGGCACTTGTTTTTTTGCCTTTTTCTCGGAGACTATGGCTCCGACAAATCTCAGATTTTACACAGGGGTGGTGGCCGCGAATAGCTTGAAGGCCGCACTTTAAAAAATTGGGCGTAAAAGCGCTTAATCACACAGCGTTTCACTTTGAAAATTTTCACTTTTTAAAAAATCACTGTTTTCACTCTATCTCTTTCGATAAAACTCCGATTTTCACGCAGTTTTAACTTTATGAAACCGCGAGTCAAAACGCAACTTTTGACATATGACACACCAAAATCCGTTACGAAAAACCTATTTTTCGGAATTTTTAAGTGCGGAGCAACTAAAAACGTGGCGTTCGGGACGGCAGTTGACACCGGACTGGGTGAGGTTAGGTTAGGTTAGGTTAGGTTAGGTTAGGTTCCCCCCCGAACGGGTTCCCGCCTTGTCGTGGCGGGGGGGCTTAGTAGCCGTGGCTTGGTCAACCACGGTGAACAAAGAGGAACCCCTTGGCTGGCCCGTGGTGTAGGGCCGGCCCGAGGTGGCCACTCCGAGTGGGCTTGGGAAGCCCACTTCGGATGTGTGTCGGTGGGATGCTGCGAGAGGGGTGTCCGCTCCCTCTATCGCTGCAGCCGAGGTGGAGTCGCGGAGGAAGAGGAGTGCTGGTATGGCGATGCGCCACTCGCCCTATCCTCCGCGACTCAGACGGGGCCGCACCGTTGAGTGATGCGGTGGTGGTGGGGCTGCGGGGGGAGAGGAGTGTCGGTATTGCGAGGCGCCGCTCTCCCTACCCTCCGCAGCCGAATCTTGGTTGGCGGCGGAGCCATAGACCAGATCCGCCGCTGGGGTCAGGAAGGCTGGTGCTTCTGAGTGCTAGTTTTTCCTGGCCCCGTGGCCTTCGCGCATCGGACACGGGGGCGTCCGTTGCGCATGTGAAATTGGAGGCCGAGAAGGAGGGCGCGCCATGTGTTCTGGTGCGCCTTACCTGAGAGGGAGATGGGGGAGGAGTGGTCCTCTCCAGAGGAGGGGCCGCCATGGGGCGGCCAGCGCAGGTGGGGCCGCGGAAGTGTGCGAAAGCGTTCCCGTGGCCCTGCCAATATGCGACAAGGTTGGAACACCATGGGGTTTTAGTCGGTGCGAGTCCGACATAACCCGTCCTTGCCCCCGCGAGGCGGGTATGCGTAGGCATTTCCCCATGTAAAAAAAAAAAAAAAAAAAAAAGGTTAGGTTAGGTTAGGTTAGGTTAGGTTAGGTTAGGTTAGGTTAGGTTAGGTTAGGTTAGGTTAGGTTAGGTTAGGTTGGGTTAGGTTAGGTTAGGTTAGGTTAGGTTAGGTTAGGTTCCCCCCCGAACGGGTTCCCGCCTTGTCGTGGCGGGGGGGCTTAGTAGCCGTGGCTTGGTCAACCACGGTGAACGAAGAGGAACCCCTTGGCTGGCCCGAGGTGTAGGGCCGGCCCGAGGTGGCCACTCCGAGTGGGCTTGGGAAGCCCACTTCGGATGTGTGTTGGTGGGCTGCGGTGAGAGGGGAGTCCGCACCCTCTACCGCTGCAGCCGAGGTCGAGTCGCGGAGGAAGAGGAGTGTTGGTATGGCGATGCGCCACTCGCCCTATCCTCCGCGGCCGAAACTTGGTTGGCGGCGGAGCCTGAGACCAGATCCGCCGCTGGGGTCGGGAAAGCGGGCGCTATTAAGCGCACGATTTTCCGGGCCCCATGGCCTCCGCGTATCGGACTCGGGGGGGTCCTATACGCAGGTGGAGTTGGAGGCTGTGGAGAGGGGTAGCTGAACACCTCGCTACCCCGAGCAGGAGACGAGGCCCGGACAGACCGGGCCAGCACTAGTGTGGGGCTGCGGAAGAATTTGGATTCCCGCGGCCCCACGCGCACGTGCGAGGAGGCACCGTGGGGTTTTAGCCGGTAGGAGTCCGGCATAACCTTCCGGTTGCCCCCGCAGCCGGAGGTATCCATGAGGATTTCCCCACGAAAAAAAAAAAAAAAAAAAAGGTTAGGTTAGGTTAGGTTAGGTTAGGTTAGGTTAGGTTAGGTTAGGTAAGGTTAGGTTAGGTTAGGTTAGGTTAGGTTAGGTTAGGTTAGGTTAGGTTAGGTTAGGTTAGGTTAGGTTAGGTTAGGTTAGGTTAGGTTAGGTTTTTTTTTTTTTTTTTTTTATAAATACTTTGTTTACTACTGCTATTCTGCAGTACCTTTCTGACTGTATTGAAATGCTTTAAATTATTTTATAACTGAGTTTTTTTTTTATTTTTTTTTTTTTTAATATAATTATTATTAATTATCGTCGCGCTTATCATTTCTAACATTGAACGTTACATAGGCTTGGAGGTTATATATACTTTATAACATTTTATACTACATTATACAGCTTTCTTTATAATATTTACAGACTAATAAACACAGTCCTTTATAATATAATACTATACAATCAGTTGACTCTTATTCCTGTTGCCTCGAGAATAATTATTTTGCAAAGTGTGTCTTACGTACTATTTTTTCATTAATTACAATTAAAAAATTTTTTTTATTATTTTATTTTTTGTTTTTTCTTTTTTTTTTTTGTCATTTTATTTCCTTTTTATTTTTTTTTTCCTTTGGTTTACATATTTCTTTTACTTTTATTTTTCTTTTTTTTTACCTTTTTTTTCCATTCTTTTTTCTTTTTTTTCCTTTTTTTATTTATTATTTTTTATTTATTATTTTTATTATTTTTTACGTTCAACCATGTTTTGATAATACAGACAGTTTGTACTAATCTAAAATTATACATGTTAATTAGCTTATTTAAATGTTAATTTCTAGCTGACTTAATAATACTAAGTTATTTTATATTCTTTGTTATATTAATTGTATAGTATTTATTTTATTTTCTTTCGAAGCATTTACAATAATTATCTATTTACGTTAACTTTGTTTTGACATACATAAATGTTATACTAAGTCTAATATTATACATGTAGATTAGCTGATTTACGAATCTAGCTTAATTCTAGCTCACTTAATACTACATCATTTACAGTGATTAGTTTTTTTTTATTAGTTATGTGTTTTACTTCCATTTTCTAAATTAACTATTTTTAGCACTGGTAGCGCAAATTCCATAAAAATTGATCGGCAATTATTGTCCTCCATTATGCTAGACAGTGTTTTTTTGCTTACATTCATTCCCATTTTGCACTCACATTCGTATCGCGCTCTCCCGAATCGCGGGCAATCTATTATTAAATGCTCGATTGATTGTTCTACCGTTTCGTCGCAAGTGCAGAATGGGGATGACGATAACTTAAAACGGTACAAGTATGCTTTGTTCCCTCCATGTCCAGTAAATAATTGCGATATTAAATTTGTTATTTTTATCGACTTAAGTACCTTATAAGCTATGATAATATTAGGGAAAAACGTCTTTGTGATGTCGCTAGTTGGGGTTTCTTCGTATTTCCGTTGCCATACTTGTAGGGTAGATTGCCTAGTGAGGTGCTTTGCATAAGACAATGGGAAAAGATCATACTCTGGTCTTTGCTTGTTGTTGGAAGCTGCATGTTTGGCCAATTTGTCGGCTCTCTCATTACCGGCAATTCCACTGTGTGCTTTAATCCAAAATAGTTGGATATTACCGTCTAGCTTCCTATTTTCTCTCATTTCATTTCGGATTTCGGCAGCTATTGGGTGTTTTGAGGTGGGATCGCAGATACACTCTAAAGCTGATCTTGAGTCGCTTAAAATATTAACATCGCGATGATTTTTTGCTATTGCATATTTTATTGCTCTCAATATGGCTGCCAATTCCGCCTGAAATACGGTGCAATAACTTTCTAGCCTAAACATTTTTTTGTATATTTCTGTTCCATTATTCCATACTGTTATTGCAGCTCCCACTTTGTTGTTGATTTTGCTACCGTCCGTGTAGATTTTGGGCCATTTGTTATCAATAGATTCTGTATCCTCTTGCGTATTAATGAGCTGATATTTTAATGTTTCTCTTTCTGAGGGATGTGGTAGGTCAAACGGACTTATTTTTATTTCAAGTTGCCTACCTGGTAACTGGTCTATGGGCTTACCTCTCTTTACCTCATATAAATGAGCATTTTCTCTGGCTCTTAGTGCTAGGGGGATAATTTGTGCCAGTAGTGTGCTTGAAATCAATGAATTTGTTTTGTGGCCTTTGCTGATACGTATACTGAACATCCGAGTTAATCTGTTTAAGGTGCGCTCGATGTATCTTCTATTAGTTGTTTCTGCCCAGCAATTGGCAGCATAGTTGGCTCCACAACTGCCAAGTATATTAGTCTTACTATTTCTGAATTCAGACCCCATTGTGCTCTTGCTGCTCTGGATATTGCTTTGTATAGATTTATAGCTTTCCGGCTGACTTCATCAATATGCGGTTTGAAATTTAGGTTGCGATCTATAATTAAGCCCAAAATTTTTAGGTGGTTAGAGAATTTCAGTTCGACTCCTTCCATTTTAATTACAGGATGATGATACTTTAGTTTCCTGGTTATTAATATTGTCTGCGTTTTATGTGGTGCAAATTTCATTTTGTTCCTCTTTCCCCATTCTGCAATTATCTTCAATGTATCATTTATGTCTTTTTCTAGAGTCTCCCCATTTTTGTTTTTCGCTATAATTAGTATATCATCTGCAAATGCTTGAACGTGAGTGTTAAGGTATTGTGTTTTTTGCAGCAAGGGATCCAGTTGGATGTTCCACATGATTGGTCCGCACGTTGATCCCTGTATACAACCTTTGTTAGTCGATCGTCTGACTTCCTCTCCCGCATATCTTAGCCGTATCTCCCTGTCAGTTAAGTAGCTGGTTATAAACCTTAACATTGATGGTTCGACCTGTTTGGCTTGAAGTTCGTCAATTATCACTGGCCACCAAGCGTTGTCAAATGCGCCTTCGATGTCCAGTGATACCAATACTACTATATCTTTCTTATCTAGCCCATTTTTGATAAGTGTAATAGCGTCATAAAGCGCATCTTCAGTTCCTCTTTGTGGTGTGAAACCATATTGTCTGTTGTTCAGTTTCCTTTCATTTCCAAGTTGCCACTGTATTCTATTAACGAACAGCTTTTCTAATACCTTTCCTAGCACTGGTAGAAGCCCTATTGGCCGGTAAGATTTGGGAACAGAATAGTCTTCCTTATTAGGTTTCGGTAAGATTTTTATTGTAGCTATCTTAAACTTCTTTGGAAAATATCCGAGGTGAAGGCATTGGTTAAACAATGCTAGTAGAGTGTCTGGTTTGCTTTCATAAGCTGCTTGGCATATATCTGAAGTTAATCCGTCTCCTCCTGGGGCTTTTTTTTTTTTTTTTTTTTTTTTTTTTTTTGGTTAGGTTAGGTTAGGTTAGGTTAGGTTAGGTTAGGTTAGGTTAGGTTAGGTTAGGTTAGGTTCCCCCCCGAACGGGTTCCCGCCTTGTCGTGGCGGGGGGGCTTAGTAGCCGTGGCTTGGTCACCCACGGTGAACAAAGAGGAACCCCTTGGCTGGCCCGTGGTGTAGGGCCGGCCCGAGGTGGCCGCTCCGAGTGGGCTTGGGAAGCCCACTTCGGATGTGTGTCGGTGGACTGCGGCGGGAGGGGTGTCCGCTCCCTCTACCGCTGCAGCCGAGGTTGAGTCGCGGAGGAAGAGGTGTGTTGGTATGACGATGCGCCACTCGCCCTATCCTCCGCGACTCAAACGGGGCCGCACCGTTGATGCGGTGGTGGTGGGGCCGCGGGGGGAGAGGAGTGTCGGTATTGCGAGGCGCCGCTCTCCCTACCCTCCGCGGCCGAAACGTGGTTGGCGGCGGAGCCCGAGACCAGATCCGCCGCTGGGGTCGGGAAAGCGGGCGCTATTAAGCGCTCGATTTTCCTGGCCCCATGGCCTCCGCGTATCGGACTCGGGGGGGTCCGATACGCAGGTGGAGTTGGAGGCTGTGGAGAGGGGTAGCTGAACACCTTGCTACCCCGTGCAGGAGACGAGGCCCGGACAGACCGGGCCAGCACTAGTGTGGGGCTGCGGAAGAATTTGGATTCCCGCGGCCCCACGCGCACGTGCGAGGAGGCAACGTGGGGTTTTGGCCGGTAGGAGTCCGGCATAACCTTCCGGTTGCCCCCGCAGCCGGAGGTATCCATGAGGATTTCCCCACGGGAAAAAAAAAAAAAAAAAAAAAAAAAAAAAAAGGTTAGGTTAGGTTAGGTTAGGTTAGGTTAGGTTAGGTTAGGTTAGGTTAGGTTAGGTTCCCCCCCGAACGGGTTCCCGCCTTGTCGTGGCGGGGGGGCTTAGTAGCCGTGGCTTGGTCAACCGCGGTGAACGAAGAGGAACCCCTTGGCTGGCCCGTGGTGCAGGGCCGGCCCGAGGTGGCCACTCCGAGTGGGCTGGGGAAGCCCACTTCGGATGTGTGTTGGTGGGCTGCGGTGAGAGGGGAGTCCGCACCCTCTACCGCTGCAGCGAGGTGGAGTCGCGGAGGAAGAGGAGTGTTGGTATGGCGATGCGCCACTCGCCCTATCCTCCGCGACTCAGACGGGGCCGCACCGTTAATTGATGCGGTGGTGGTGGGGCTGCGGGGGGAGAGGAGTGTCGGTATTGCGAGGCGCCGCTCTCCCTACCCTCCGCAGCCGAATCTTGGTTGGCGGCGGAGCCATAGACCAGATCCGCCGCTGGGGTCGGGAAAGCGGGCGCTAATAAGCGCTCGATTTTCCGGGCCCCATGGCCTCCGCGTATTGGACTCGGGGGGGTCCGATACGCAGGTGGAGTTGGAGGCTGTGAAGGGGGGTAGCTGAACACCTCGCTACCCCGTGCAGGAGACGAGGCCCGGACAGACCGGGCCAGCACTAGTGTGGGGCTGCGGAAGAATTTGGATTCCCGCGGCCCCGCGCGCACGTGCGAGGAGGCACCGTGGGGTTTTAGCCGGTAGGAGTCCGGCATAACCTTCCGGTTGCCCCCGCAGCCGGAGGTATCCATGAGGATTTCCCCACGAAAAAAAAAAAAAAAAAAAAAAGGTTAGGTTAGGTTAGGTTAGGTTAGGTTAGGTTAGGTTAGGTTAGGTTAGGTTAGGTTAGGTTAGGTTAGGTTAGGTTAGGTTAGGTTAGGTTAGGTTAGGTTAGGTTAGGTTAGGTTAGGTTAGGTTAGGTTAGGTTAGGTTAGGTTAGGTTAGGTTAGGTTAGGTTAGGTTTTTTTTTTTTTTTTTTTTTTTTTTTTTTTAATGTTTCGCTTATTACAATTGATACTCTTAGATAACATAGAATATTGACGCTTCGTTGTATCATATGTTGCACCGAGGAAGAGGTAGCACCTTGCTGCGATTGGATACTGCGTGGTGTGTACCCCTTCCTTCACATTTTGTCACATTAATGTACATATACGTTAGTTCTTTAACATTATTGATGTGTTTATATACAATCATTAAAAATTGGTTTCTTAATTACTAATGTACTTATATGCTAAATTATGTGTTACTATGTCTGACATGTTTGCTTATTTATTTACATTGGTTGTCTAATTTTTTCCCCATGAGTCTGCTTGCCGTCTAGTTGTGCATTAGTTATACATATAATGTATAAGCAAAGCTATTGTCTATATTATGACATAAGTGTTACAAAAATATGAATGAAATATCTTAATTAAACTAATTACATTATGACATAAGTGTTACAAAAATATGAATGAAATATCTTAATTAAGCTAATTACATTATGACATAAGTGTTACAAAAATATGAATGAAATATCTTAATTAAACTAATTACAAAGAATGAAAGAAAAGGATATTATGTATGAAAAAAAAAAAGGACAAAGACAAAGGGTGTGAAGAATATACACTATTTATCCACTAGTTGTCCACTAGTTGACAACCCGTACACCGGTTGTCCACAAGTTGTCCACTAGTTGACAACCCGTACACTAGTTGTCCACTAGTTGTCCACTGGTTGACAACCCGTACACAAGTTGTCCACTGGTTGTCCACATGTTGTCCACCGGTTGTCAACCCGTACACTGGCTTTCCACTAGTTGTCCACTAGTTGACCAGTGTCAACTTGATGTACTCTTGTCCCTAGCGAAGAGGTTACTGCCGGTCACTACAGCACGTGATGTCTTCCATTCGCTGTCCAAACTTGTTATTTGAAGCCGTAGTCGATTCGAAGTGCAATTCTATCTTTCATGGCCCGCAGCCTAGGACATTTGTCCGAATTTGCAGTGTGTTTATCATCCAGTTTTGTTTCAAATTTGATATTATGTGTTGAGCAATTATAACACTTAGCGCTTTGTGCGTCGTCTTTAGTTGGGCACTTATCGTATTGATGATCAGATGAGGCGCAGTGCGAGCACGGATTTGACGCAGATGTACATTTGGTCTTGGTATGACCAAATTGAAGGCATTTGAAGCACTGTATAAAAGGGGAGAAGCTGCTAACATATATGCGCTGGTGATCTATACATACTCGCTCCATTTGCATAAGTTTATGGTAAATTTTTGCCTCTGCCAGGAAAATTGCATTGTACAAGTTGCCATTGCGGTTATCCCGCTTGAACCTCAGTCGGAAGTTATCGCTGCTTTGGTTGTCACCTTGGATAAGTTGTGAAAGTTCGGGATTTTGTGTGCTAATAATTTTGATTAGTTCGTCCGCAGGGACGTCCTTGGATATTCCTTTAAAAATAACCATTGGTTTCAGCATTCGTACGGGTTCGGCCTTTACCTTATCTGTTTTCCCCAGCCTAGACAGAGTATCATCCCTCTGTTCTATGTTATCAAATTCTATACGCAGCTTGTTGTTAGAGACGGGTTGTATTTTCACTGGAGCATAGTTTGAATCTCTGTAGCTAATACTGTGTCTAAATAGTTCGACAGCCTCCTGGCGTGTCTTGACCTCTGATGCTGGGGTTACAATAATCGCTGGTTTAGTTGTAGGCGCTACAGAGCTAGGTGTGGGTGTTTTTGCTGAGGAGGGAGCTCCGGAGACTGTCGCTGCAGCCTGAGCATATGTAGGCTTTATCACAGAGTTGGTGACAAATTTTTTGAGACCAGCTATTTCTTCGCGGACGCAAGTAGCTATTTCCTTCTTTAAATCTTCTTTAGTTAGGGTAGCAGTGTTACCATCCTTTGCAGTATTTGCGTTTTTTTGCATTAAGTCGCAATGCACACCAGTGGTAGTATTGATTTCATCAAGGAGACAATAAATTTTCCCCTTGTTGATTTTAGTGAGGCTCTTGCCTTCATTAAGTTTGTCAAGGATTGCCTTAGTCTTACTGAATATAAATTTCTTAAACGATTCAATGGTTTTTGCGGATACTAAGGGATCTTCAGAGGTATCATTTTCAACGTTTGGAGTATAATTAAAATTTCCTACCATATATTCCGGGTCTTCAAAGAAGTCCAGGTCTTCCATGTATTCCATGTCGTAGAAGTGCGTTATCACTGTCACTTGTTGTTAATTTGGGCACTATTGTCACTAATAATATACAACATAGCTCTGATCACTGCTCACTTGATGTACACATGTTGGCCACCAGTGGCCAACATGTGTACATCAAGTATCATCAATCAGTAATCATCAAGGTTAGGTTAGGTTAGGTTAGGTTAGGTTAGGTTAGGTTAGGTTAGGTTAGGTTAGGTTAGGTTAGGTTAGGTTAGGTTAGGTTAGGTTAGGTTAGGTTAGGTTAGGTTAGGTTAGGTTAGGTTAGGTTAGGTTAGGTTAGGTTAGGTTAGGTTAGGTTAGGTTAGGTTGAGCCATAGACCAGATCCGCCGCTGGGGTCGGGAAGATGATGCTTTTTAGTGCTAGTTTTTCCTAGCCCCATGGCCTTCGCGCATCGGACGCGGGGGCGTCCGTGGCGCATATGAAATTGGAGGCCGAGGAGGAGGGCGCGCCATGTGTTCTGGTGCGCCTTACCTGAGAGGGAAATGGGGGAGGAGTGGTCCTCTCCCGGGAAGGGGCCGCCATGGGGCGGCCAGCGCAGGTGGGGCCGCGGAAGTGTGCGAAAGCGTTCCCGTGGCCCTGCCAATATGCGACGAGGGTGGAACACCATGGGGTTTTAGTCGGTGCGAGTCCGACATAACCCGTCCTTGCCCCCGCGAGGCGGGTATGCGTAGGCAATTCCCCATGTAAAAAAAAAAAAAAAAAAAAAAAAGGTTAGGTTAGGTTAGGTTAGGTTAGGTTAGGTTAGGTTAGGTTAGGTTAGGTTAGGTTAGGTTAGGTTAGGTTAGGTTAGGTTAGGTTAGGTTAGGTTAGGTTTTTTTTTTTTTTTTTTTTTTTTTTTTTTTTTTTTTTTTTTTTTTTTTTTATGTATGCTTTGCTGCTTCCCTCTGACATGGGGGTCAGAGACATTGTCAGCTCGACACGGACTTTGAATTCATGTTCTTTTATTTATGTAGTCCTTGATGTTATAAAAGGTGTAGAGGACTCCGGGTTTTCGTTCGGGAGTCCTACTACTCTTAGTCTAGTGCATGCAACAACAATTTCCAATATTTAATGCTGGGGGTAGTGACAACTTATATAATACTTATATTTCTTATACTATTTGTTAGTTATTGCTTATGTTCTATTTGATTATTTCTAATACATATTTCAATTTATTTTGTAATGCTGATCTGTAATATAATACAATATATTATGGCAGCATCCTTACTTAAACAGTTTTATTCCTATTTATTACTCTTTTTGCAATTTTCAAACAATAACTCATAAATTTTTCTCTGTATTTACTCATCATTATGATATTTATATTCTCCTTAATTAATTTTAATTCAATTTCGTTTTCTATTTTCAGGCGCTCTGCGGCGTATGCGGGACAATCCAGCAAAATGTGTGGCACAGTTTCTTCAGCATCGCGGTCGCAAATGCACGATGGATTCTCTTTACACTTAAAGCGGTGTAAGTATTCAGAAAATCCACCATGCCCTGTCATGACTTGGGTAGTCTCGCTGCTTGCTTCAAATTTTCTTATTATTCGGTAGGCCACTTTCGCGTCTGGGAAAAACAGCTTCGTGATCTTTCCTGTTTCGCCAGTCTGGTATCTTTGGTTCCATTCGTCTAGCGTTGCCATACGGATGCTTCGCTTGACGAATGAAACCGGGCAAAGATCGTAATCCGGTCTCACTTTGGAATTTTTTGCGGCCTCTTTTGCTAGTCTGTCTGCTCGTTCATTCCCCTCTAAGCCCGCGTGGGCTTTAATCCAAAACAAAGTTACTACTTTGCTTTGGAGAGATATTGCTCTTAAATTATCTCTACATTCCACGGCTAACGGGTGAAGGCAGTTTGGGTTTATGATCGTTTGAAGGGCTGCCATTGAGTCGCTGTAAATTCCAAAGGAGGACGCTCTGTGCTTGAGGATTTGTCCAGTCGCCCTGAAAATGGCCAGGAGCTCGGCTTGGTAAACTGTGCAGTATGTTGGTAGAGCAAGTTTGAGGGCTTTATTTTCGGTCTTGTTTTTCCATTCGGAAAGGGCGGCGCCAACCTTGCCCTCAATCTTGCTCCCGTCAGTAAATATGTGGACGTTTATTTCGCTGTGTTTGTTCACCTGCTCCTCGTTTACCAAACAAATAATTCCTAATTCCAGGCGCTCAGCAGGGTGTGGGCCCTCAAAAGCTGAAGCCATTCTCTCGACCTCTCTTCCCGCCAACACTGGCTGTGGCAGCCCCCTCTTGGCTTCATATAATAAAGCAGCCTCACGGACTCGGAGGTCCAGGGGGAGTATTCCAGCCAGTACTAGCGCCGAATTCAGAGAGACCGTTCGGTAGGCTTTGCATAGTTTTTGCGCGATACCGCGCTGGACTACGGCGAGTTGTTTTATTATCCCTAGCTTTTTTGCAGCCTGTGCCCAAACGCTAGCAGCGTAAAGTATAATAGGCTCTACGGTCGCGAGATATATCACTCTTATCACTTCCGGATGGAGTCCCCAACTAACCTTCGCCGCTTTGCATAGTTGTTTGTAGATGCCGATTGCCTTCTTACACACATTCGATACATGGGTGTTAAAAGTAAGCTTTTCGTCAATTGTAAACCCAAGTAGCTTTATTTCTTTTGACATGCCAATTGCAGTACCTCCCATGTTGAGGCGTGGTACATCGTGTTTCAGTTTTCTTGTTATTATCATCGCGTTCGTCTTGTGTGGCGCAAACTTCAATTTATTTTCAACACCCCACGCACAGACATGTTCTAGAGTGGCATTGGCACGTCGCTCCACTTCGTGTGCTGTGTCGCCGTCGAAGACTAATACGACGTCGTCCGCGAACGCCTGACAATAATCTCCCCTGCATTCGAGACTTTTCAAGAGAGGATCTAGCAGAAGATTCCATAGGATTGGGCCTCCAATGGATCCCTGGACACAACCTCTGCTTGTACCTTTAGCATATTCCTCTCCAGCGTACCTGACTACGACTTTCCTGTCTTTGAGATAACTATCTATGACCCTCCTCAAGTTAAGCGGACACCTTTCCTCAGCCAGTCGGACTCGTATGGCTGGCCACCAGGCGCTATCAAAAGCTCCCTCGATGTCCAATGATACTAGCGCTATAATTTTCTTTTGATTCAGTTTCATGTGAATAAACTGCATTAGTACATAGAGGGCGTCTTCGGTGCTTCTCTGTGGCATGAACCCGTACTGGCGAGTACTTATCCTTGGCAAAAGGTGAAATTTGAGGCGGTTCACCAGCATTTTTTCAAAGATCTTTCCTAGTATAGGTAGTAGTCCAATGGGCCTGTACGCTTTCGGCATGGTGTAATCTACTTTCCCTGGTTTTTTAAGCACTATGACTGTCGCGATTTTCCAGGTTTTTGGGAAGTGTTGTAGAGTTAAACATTTATTAAGGAAGGCCAAGAATAACTCGGGGTTGCTTTCTATAGCGTGTAGACATATATCAGCTGTGAAACCGTCCGCTCCTGGGGCCTTTTTCGGGTTGAAGGATCGATACGCCTGTTTCAATTCTAGCATTGTGAACAGGGGATCACACAGGTCATCTTGCTCAGCAGAGTTCACTTTGTCAGCTTTTATTCTTACGTGGCGATGGTAAGTGTTTTCGCTGTCTGTTAAGTCTTCCGGAAAGAACGTTTCCGCCAATAACTTCACGGAACCTTTTGCGTCTAACACTACCTTATTGATTTCCAGTGGCTGGTCCTCGTCCCTGCGCGTTGTTCTCCCAATTACCCTATAGATACCTTCCCAGACCCCCTCCTTATCCTGCTTGCAGCAAAAGTATTTCCAGCTCTCGATCTGGGCTTTAATAGCTTCTGACTCATACCTCTCTTTTTGTTCCAGGTACTCTTCTACGACCTTCTGTCTACGGACCAGGGCAGCACATTTGATCCTTCGTTTCATGGTAGTGACTTCTTTTTTCATCTTGTTGAGCTTATCGGACCACCACGGCAAGGTAAGTTCTTCTGTAGCTTTTTTGGTTGGCATTGTTTGCTTGCAAGTGTCTGTTATGGATATTGTTAATTTATCTGTTGCTATGTCTATTTGTTCAATGGTTTCAATATTTTCTATTTCCGATTTGTTAAATTGATTTTCTGACAGCAATTGGTTAAGTTTCTCATGAAACTTAGGCCAATTTGCCTTCTTTGTATTAAACAGTCTAGTAGTTCTGTTTACTCTTAGACCTTTTGATTTTTGTAGCCGAATATTAAAAATAATGCCGTTGTGGTCCGAGCTCGTAAGACCCTCGTCCACTGTCCAGTCATCTACCAAGTCCAGGATGTCGGTCGAGCAGGCTGTTATGTCGACGTAGCTGGAATATCGTTTTCCTCCTCGGATGGTATCGAAGGTCGGAATGTCCCCTCTATTCAGTATGTTCAGACCCAGCTCCTCGAAAGCTCCTGCGATTTCTTCTCCTCTATGGTCAACGATCGGGCTTCCCCACCATGTACTTTTTGAATTGGCGTCACCTCCAGCAATCCACTTTGTACTTCCAATTTCTTGCTCTATCTTTTTAAGGTGATCAATATACGGTTCTATGGGCTGATCTGGCTCGAAGTAATAAGAGACGAGTGTTATTTCCCAAGCTCTAGTTTGAATTCCCACCACAATGATGTTGTTTGTGGTGAGTTTTGGGTACTGTTTTATGTTAAAATCAACGTTGAAGACGGCTACCGCTGCCTTAACAGTCCCTTCTCCTGGGCTAGAGTTTTGAAAAACCCTCACGCCTCTTTGACCTTTCATCGTGTTAGCACCACCTACGTATGGTTCTTGAAGTAGTGCTATATCAGCTCGACGTTTCTCAGCTTCAATAAAAAGTTCATGGGTTGCTAATTTTTTGCGCTGGAGGTTTGCTTGGATAATTTTATAGTGGGCTTGTTCAACTTGTGCACCTTTAGCAATATGCTATAGTTGACCGGGCCAATTCATCCCACTTTCGGCGCGTTGGGCAGTTTGTGCTAAAGGCATTATGTTCTGTCTGGAACAATTTTGCCTTTGAGCAGTTTCGGCATTTGGGTGGTTCACCAGCGAGCCAGTCACCACACTCGGATCTCAGGTGGGGGCCACCACAGTGGCTACATAGGTCTGATAGTTCTTTACAGAACCTCTTACCGTGACCATATCCTAAACAGCGTGTGCATTGCACCAGTGGGGATTGGTCTTCTGCTCTAACACGTTGTAAATCAATATGAATACTCCCAATTTCTATAACTCTTTGCCAGATGATAGGCGAGACACTAAGAACAATGTGGCTGGTGTGGGGATTTCTTGTTTTTCTTCTATATTTTATTTCAATTCTGATCTCACCTTCGTCGAGACCGTGAAAAACACCGCGATTTTGATTCCTCAGAGCCTTGATTACGTCTTCGTCTGTGTTTACAAGAAGTACATTTCTGAGGATCAAAAGTGGGTCCCTGTTTTTGACCTCTTCGACGGTGAGATTTACTCCTTCTTTTTCAAGCCGATTTTTCATTTTGTTCCTTTCCTCTTTTGTTTCGAAACCCATAATGATTTTTCTATCCTTTGCTTTCCTTACCCTTCCAACCTTTATCCACCCTTCTTTTGCATCAGCTGCCTTTCTGACCCGGTTCATCACCTCTTCCCCCGTTTCAGTTTCATCTGTTGATGTTATTACTACGGAATGTAGGGTACTACGCTGTGGGGGAGTTTTAATGATTTTGTCTGCAGTTACATTAGCGTATGTTGGCATTGTAGCTCGCTCTAGTGTTTCTCTTTGCTTTTCCATCGATTCTTTCAACTCTTCCATCTTTTTATTTGTTTCTTGCAGCAATCTTGCGTGCTCCTCAATCCTTGTTTTTAGGTCTGAGTGGTGAGGTGAGATGACTGAGAAGGTAGAGTCAGTAGCAGCAGTTTCCAACTCTAGCTTTTCACTCTTTTCCTTTTCTCCTTTTGCCTTTTTTGCCTTTAACTCCATTTCAGCTTCTTTAACAAGCTGATATAATCGATCCAGTGCTTCTACAACGCCATTTTTTATCTCTGTTTTCGTATTCCGAGAGGCGTTTAGATGAAGCTTGCCTTTTGTTAAACAGGCCTTTGCTTCCATTGTTCTATTTTCATACTGCTGCTTTGGCGGAGTGTGTATTTCAACAGACACTTTTTGCGTGGTTTTACTGTTTTGTAGCACTGATACCGTTGGTTTTGTTTTAGCAGTACCTGCCTGCATTGTCGTGGTAGTCATGGATGGGGTTGAATCAATGTTAGATTCCCAGTCATCTATGCTGCGTCTTACTTTTGAAATTTCACTTCCTGTTTTAGAGGGTGATTGTGTCGGTTTAGTTGGTGTTCTAATTCCAAACATCTTGGGAGTATATGTCCGTGTAGCGTCAATAGTATAATGTGTATAAAGGATGTATAAATATATCAACTAAAATGTAAAACAGAGAAAAAATATAACAAAACAAATATATAAAATGTATAAAAGTGTATAAAAATATACCTCTATCTAGAGTCACAGACTCCGTCAAAATTCTTTATTTATACAGTATGTTAACTTTCGGGTAAAAAGAAAATAAAAATTTCCTTTTTAAATTTAATAAAACTGTTTAAGAACTAAAAATGTGCAGAGATGTTATAATATAAACTATTTGTAGAGTCCCGACTCTATGTCGTTGTATAATAACACCACTCTACAAGGTGGCTCTACGTCTGAATTTAAATTAATTTCTATACCTATCCAAAATTAGGTTAAAGTTATATATTGTTTTAAAATATGACGAGGTTGCGGTTATTCAAAGGTCAAATGTCTAAGGTATCTCAATTTTAAAATAACCACAAACACCCCGTCCCGTTCCCTTAAGAAGCTATAAAAATATAAAGTCAATAAACTAAAAAATGTAGAGTCGTAACTCTACTTGTTATGATTTTGTCACTCTTAATACACACTTAGCACATACAATTAATAATACCAATAGCACAAATAAATATATTAAAGATAATAATTGCTCTACCTAGAATTGTCTCTATTCTAATTCTAATAGTTGGTTACTCTTATTTCTAATCTTATAGTTCTAATATATTTTACAGAAAATTTTAAAATTGCAGTGCTCTATATAGAGTCAATCTATGTCTATTTTGCCAGCTCTATAATTAAGTTTTCTAGCAGAGTTAAGACGTCTTACAAAATTAAAAAAAAAATTTAAAAATACTTTATAGAAAGAGAGTTTCAGGCCAGCAAATATTTGGCTCTACGTAGAGTCTGTTTCTAATGACCAGCTTGGAGCTCTCCTCGAACCCTATTCAAAGAGCCCAAACTCGGTATACCTAGCTCAGTAGGTTCGCAAGTTATCGCGTTTTCAAATTCTGGTTGTAACCAAGATGGCTTCCAAAATTATGGTTACAACGCTGTAACTCCCGAACGAACAGGCCTACAGCTCCGTGCTTGGGCTCCTCTTACTGGGCTCGACCAGGGCTTCAATGTCGTGTAGCTTTCAGGACTTAAAATTTTTGAGCGCTGAAATTTCCTGAAAGCTAGGTTGTCTGTTCCGGCCTTACTTGCCGACGTCTCGGGTCAAAACCCCAGTCTTCTACGACGCGTAGTTCAGAAGTTATGGCCTATTTTAGTTTTACAAGATGGCTGCCGAAATGTCAAAGTTGATGTTTGACTGTTAATAACTTTGGTTCCAGCTATCGCAGAAGACCAGCGCTTCAACTACACCACTAGATTTCGTCCAGTCTTTCTGAAGGAATCGGTTTCAGGACCATGAAAAACTCAAGCTCAAAAAAGCCTGAATCCCTCTAGGTGGGTAGAACTCGATCCAATAGTAGTGCCGTCGAAAACCCCAACCCAATGCGACTTCTACAACCAGAGTTATTTAATTTTAAAAATTTTCAAAATGGCCGCCGGTCCAGACAGTAAACTGCTATTTTGGCCGTTTTTTAACGGATTTGGCCCGTGTTTGGGCTCATTTGATAGGTCTCGGTGTCGACCTTACAAGTCTATAAGTCTTGTGGCTTTTTAAGCCCCCTATAATTAAATTTTACAAAATATGTTGTAAATTTTCAGAAAAATTTGGTTTTTACAACTTAATTTAACTTTTAAAATTCTATAAAAATTAACATATGTTAAAATTAATACTTTCTAATTAAATATGTATTTTATAATTTACCGACAGCTAAAATAAAGGTAACACGTGTTAACTAAATATTTAAAAAAATTCTAACTCTAAAACTACTTACTACAAAAATCTAAAACTTTATACACACGTTCCTTTTATTGTTCTTAACACTATTAAAATATAAAAACTAGGGGTCTTCACTTTAGTTTAAAAGTTAGTGGGATATCAATTTTTTTTCAAAATTTAAAAGTTTAATATCTCGTAAACCACTTAACTTAAATTTGTTCTGAAAGTTGCTCCCGGCTCCTCTCCGCGCGTGCTAACAGAATCCGACTTCAAAAATAGCCGCACGACTCTGCTTCGCAAAACACGTGCCCACGTGGCACTTGTTTTTTTGGCTTTTACTCGAAAACTGTGGCTCCGAGAAATCTCAATTTTTGCACATGGGTGTAGGCCGCGAGTGGCTTCAAGGCCGCACTTTAAAAAACAGGGGTAAAAGCGATTAATCGCGCAGCGTTTCACTTTGAAGTTTTTAAAATTTTCGAAAATCACTTTTCTCACAATATCTCTTTCACAAAAACTCCGATTTTATTGCGGTTTTCACTTATTTGAACCGCGAGTCAAAGCGCAACTTTTGACGTATCACACACGAAAATCGGTTGCGAAAAACCTATTTTTCAGAATTTTTAAGCGCGGAGCGACTTAAAAACGTGGCGTTCGGGACGGCAATTGACACAGGACTGGTTAGGTTAGGTTAGGTTAGGTTAGGTTAGGTTAGGTTAGGTTAGGTTAGGTTAGGTTAGGTTAGGTTAGGTTAGGTTAGGTTAGGTTAGGTTAGGTTAGGTTAGGTTAGGTTTTTTTTTTTTTTTTTTTTTTTTTTTTTTTTTTAATCTATTTCCCCTGACGTGGGAGATCAGGGACCTTGCGCTCTTTTCGTTTATTTGTCAATGTTCTTTTTGACTTTTTATATATTTTTTGTGTTGTTTACATTTTTTATCACTTATCTCTATTTATCCTTACTATTTTCTTTACTTTACATCCTTATCTTCTAATATAAATTATATACATTACAATGCTTTTCCTTTTTACTTTCTTATTACAGTGTCCTATTTCTTTATATCTTATTTTAATAATCTATATAATATATCTTATTTTCTTACTTTCTACTTATCTTCTCTACTCTATATAATTCTTTTACTTATTTACTTATCGTATCGCTAACTTATATCTACCACATTATTTTGTTTATTTCTTATTCCTTATTACACATTAATTTGAAATTGATCTATATGAGCTATATACATATATTTTCAATTTCTTTTTCTTATTTCTATTATATTATTTACTAATTACATCTGTTTTTATTTAGTAATTTCCATTTATTTTGGGACTTGTATTATATATTCTTACATACATATTCAAGTTCCCTTTTTATATCTACTTGTTTCTATCTATAGCTACTTTCGCAATACGCTTACAGTATTCTATAAATTTGCCTCTAATTTCTTTGTCTTTCATTATTACGTGTATTTCCTCTCTATTTATTTTTATTTTATATTTCAATTCTAGATCTTTTCTTGCTCTATAGTTTCTTGGACACTCCGCAATAAGGTGTATTACAGACTCTACTTGGTCCCTATCACAAGTGCATGTGGGGCTCTCTTTGCATTTGAAACGATACAAGTACTCGGAGAACCCCCCATGTCCTGTTAGCACCTGTGTCAACAGTGGGTCCAGTTCAATTTTTCTAAGAATGGGGTAAGCACTGAGAGCGTCCGGAAAGAAAATCTTGGTAGTGGCAGCCGTATTCTCTTCTCTATATCTCCTATTCCATTCGTCAAGCGAGTTTATCCTAATTTGTCGCTTGACGAATGAAATTGGACATTTATCGTAAAATGCTTTGGTTTTAATCCTCAAAGCGGCTTCTTTTGCCAAGATGTCAGCCCTTTCATTTCCCTCCACCCCCGCATGTGCTTTGACCCAGTGCAGAGCCAGTGACTTTTCAAGGTTTTTAATCCTGGTTATATTTTCTCTTGCCCTCACCGCCAAGGGGTGAAGGGAATCGCCCCGTGTGATAGTCTCAAGGGCTGATCTGGAGTCGCTGTATATGTTGCAACTTCGTGCAGAAGATTGAATAGCAAATTGGGTGGCCTCAAGCAGGGCCAACAGCTCCGCCTGGTAGACGGTGCAAAAGTAGTCTAGTTTAAATTTTTTGGTACTCGTTTCGGCCGCGCTGTCCCAAATGGACAACGCCGCACCCACTTTCCCCTCAATTTTGCTCCCATCAGTAAAGATGGAGAGCTCGGCGTTATTTGTTTGATCCACTTGTGCACCGTCGGCCAGACATGTGAACTCCGGCCCTACCTGTTCTGCGGGATGCGGCAATTCTGTATAAGCTTCCATTTTCTCCAGATCTCGGTCGCCTACTACCTCCCTCGAATGGCCTTTTTTGATTTCATATATAAGTGCCGCCTCCCGGATTCTGAGATCCAGGGGGAGCAACCCAGCCAGGAGGAGGGCCGAGTTCAGTGAGACAGTTTTATAAGCTTTAACTATCTTCTGCACGAAGCCGCGTTGCACCGAGTTTAGTAATTTCCTCGTTTCCACCTTTTTGGTCGCCGGTGCCCAAACGCTTGCTGCATAAAGAATTATCGGCTCTACCACCGCCAAGTATATGGTCCTCACTATCTCCGAATTCAGACCCCAGTTGATTTTTGCGGCTCTTGAGAGTTGGCCATAAATTATCTGAGCCTTCCTACATACATTTTTTATGTGCCCATTAAAAGTTAATTTTCGGTCAATAGTCAGACCAAGTATTTTTATTTCCCGGGAGTATTCTATTGCCTCCCCGCCCATAGTTAGAGCTGGTGAGTCGTACTTTAGTTTATTTGTAAATAATATGGCCTTGGTTTTATGTGGCGCGAAACGTAGTTTGTTTTTGACTCCCCAGCTCCAAACATGCCCGAGGACAGCATTTGTTCGTCTCTCTACCTCCAGGGTCGTGTCTCCGGAGACAATGAGGACCACATCGTCCGCAAACGCCTGACAGTGCTCCCCCTTCAACGCCACTTCTTTCAACAACGGATCCAATACAATATTCCATAGGGTGGGACCGCCGATTGATCCCTGCACGCACCCCTTTGTCGTGTTTTTCAACCATTCCGCTCCAGCAAACCTGACGCGTACTGTTCTATCCTCAAGATAGCTATCTATCAGTCGCCTCAGGTTCGCTGGGCATTCGGTCTCCGCCAGTCTGCAGCGTATCGCCGGCCACCAAGCATTGTCGAAGGCTCCCTCTATGTCCAATGATACCAGCACGATCAGTTTTTTGAGCTTTAACTCATTCCTAATGTACTGCATCATGTCATAAAGGGAGTCCTCGGTACTGCGTTGGGGTAAAAAGCCGTACTGCTTGGGGCTGATGGTTGGCGTGGTGTACCATCTAATCCTTCTGATTAGCATTTTTTCAAGTATCTTGCCTAGAACTGGCAGTAGGCCAATTGGTCTATAGGACTTGGGATGCGTGTAGTTCTCCTTTCCTGGCTTTGGTAACGCAACCACCACGGCTTCCTTCCAAAGCTTTGGAAAGCATGCCAATTCGAGGCACTTATTCGCCAAAGCGGTTAGGTTAGGTTTTTTTTTTTTTTTTTTTTTTTTTTTTAATCTGTTATCCTCCGACATGTTGATCGGAGACCTTGTGTAGCTGATTGCTGTTTTATATATAAGTTTATTTTAATTTCACATTATTTTTATATATAGGTTTTACTTCATTTCCTTTTTTTCTTTTTTTTTCCCTTTATTCTGTGTATTCTATTCTAAGTTTTTTTTTTTTTTTCATTCATTTTTTTTTCATTTATTTTTATTTTCTTTTTTTTTTGAGAACATTTTATTTTATTCTCACTTTTCCTTTTTTCAAATTTGGTTAATTCTTATTATATTAGTTCTCTTTTTTTCTTGTTTTTTTTTTTCAGTATTCTACACTATTTCTAATTAAATTCTTTTTTGTTCTACTGCATTCTTATTTTATATAATATTAGAACATATGTACTCATATGTCTAATTATATAGTTTTCTTACTCTCTTGTCTTATTTTTTTTTTATCTCCCTTTTTTACCAAGTGTTTTATTGTGCTTTTTGTTTGAATTATCCTATTCTATATTCTAAATTGATTTTATCGTGTTCTTGTTTAGGCACTTTTATTAGTTTTTATGATTTTATTAGCTACGGTTATACAATATTTTGTGAAAATGTTTCTACCGCGTTTGTCTTCCATTATGTTGTGTATACTTTCTTTTGTCAATTTTAATCCTATCTGCAGTTCCACGTCTGCTCTATTTTTGCAAAATTGAGGGCAGTCTATAATTAAATGCAAAGAAGATTGGGGTTGGTTGTTGTCACACGTACAGTCTGGTTTAGATTTAATTTTAAAACGGAACAAATAATCTGCAAAGCCTCCATGACCTGTGAAAACTTGTACTAATACTGGCGTTAAATTAATGTGTTTTAGGATGCGATATGCTGCTTCTACGTCTGGAAAAAATACTTTTGTAATTTCGGCTTTTTCTTCTGTTAAATATCTCTCATCCCATTCCTTAATTGTTTTATGTCTAATTTGGTTCTTTATGAACGAAATTGGACATTTTGCGTAATTTAATTTTGTTTTTAATTTTAAAGCTGCTTCCTTTGCGAGTTCATCTGCGCGTTCATTACCGGGAATACCTACATGTGCTTTAACCCAATACAGCCCTATCCTCCTATTTTGACTTCTTAATTTAGCGATATCTCGCCTAATTTCGAAAGCCAACGGTTGATATGCTGATTGATTTTTGACGAGTTCCAGTGCAGATCTTGAATCACTGTATATGTGAGTACTTTGGAAATTCTTTGCTTTTTGAATTGCTTGATGCATTGCGTAAAGTTCAGCCTGAAAGACAGTGCAAAATGAATCTAATTTGAATTTTTTATAGTCTATTTCTTGTTTATTCCTCCAAATAGAGATTGCGGCTCCAACCTTGCCCTCAATTTTACTTCCATCAGTGAATATTTGTACGCTACTTGTATGTGGTTCCTCTAATTTTTCTGATGTTGTATTCTCTATTATTTCAAAGTCGATTTTTTCTTCGCAGGCCGGATGTAGCATTTCCAAAAAACTTACTTTTTCTTCGAGAGAGAGGTTAGGTTAGGTTAGGTTAGGTTAGGTTAGGTTAGGTTAGGTTAGGTTAGGTTAGGTTAGGTTAGGTTAGGTTAGGTTAGGTTAGGTTAGGTTAGGTTAGGTTAGGTTAGGTTAGGTTAGGTTAGGTTAGGTTAGGTTAGGTTAGGTTAGGTTAGGTTAGGTTAGGTTAGGTTAGGTTAGGTTAGGTTAGGTTAGGTTAGGTTAGGTTAGGTTAGGTTAGGTTAGGTTAGGTTAGGTTAGGTTAGGTTAGGTTAGGTTAGGTTAGGTTAGGTTAGGTTAGGTTAGGTTAGGTTAGGTTAGGTTAGGTTAGGTTAGGTTAGGTTAGGTTAGGTTAGGTTAGGTTAGGTTAGGTTAGGTTAGGTTAGGTTAGGTTAGGTTAGGTTAGGTTAGGTTAGGTTAGGTTAGGTTAGGTTAGGTTAGGTTAGGTTAGGTTAGGTTAGGTTAGGTTAGGTTAGGTTAGGTTAGGTTAGGTTAGGTTAGGTTCCCCCCCGAACGGGTTCCCGCCTTGTCGTGGCGGGGGGGCTTAGTAGCCGTGGCTTGGTCACCCACGGTGAACAAAGAGGAACCCCTTGGCTGGCCCGAGGTGTAGGGCCGGCCCGAGGTGGCCACTCCGAGTGGGCTTGGGAAGCCTACTTCGGATGTGTGTCGGGGGGCTGCGGTGAGAGGGGAGTCCGCACCCTCTACCGCTGCAGCCGAGGTGGAGTCGCGGAGGAAGAGGAGTGTTGGTATGGCGATGCGCCACTCGCCCTATCCTCCGCGACTCTGACGGGGCCGCACCGTTAATGATGCGGTGGTGGTGGGGCTGCGGGGGGAGAGGAGTGTCGGTATTGCGAGGCGCCGCTCTCCCTACCCTCCGCAGCCGAATCTTGGTTGGCGGCGGAGCCATAGACCAGATCCGCCGCTGGGGCCAGGAAGGCCGGTGCTTCTGAGTGCTAGGTTTTCCTGGCCCCATGGCCTTCGCGCATCGGACTCGGGGGCGTCTGTTGCGCATTGGAAATTGGAGGCCGAGGAGGAGGGCGCGCCATGTGTTCTAGTGCGCCTTACCTGAGAAGGAGATGGGGGAGGAGTAGTCCTCTCCCGAGGAGGGGCCGCTATGGAGTGGCCAGCGCAGGTGGGGCCGCGGAAGTGTGCGAAAGCGTTCCCGTGGCCCTGCCAATATGCGACAAGGGTGGAACACCATGGGGTTTTAGTCGGTGCGAGTCCGACATAACCCGTCCTTGCCCCCGCGAGGCGGGTATGCGTAGGCATTTCCCCATGTAAAAAAAAAAAAAAAAAAAAGGTTAGGTTAGGTTAGGTTAGGTTAGGTTAGGTTAGGTTAGGTTAGGTTAGGTTAGGTTAGGTTAGGTTAGGTTAGGTTAGGTTAGGTTAGGTTAGGTTAGGTTAGGTTAGGTTAGGTTAGGTTAGGTTAGGTTAGGTTAGGTTAGGTTAGGTTAGGTTAGGTTAGGTTAGGTTAGGTTAGGTTAGGTTAGGTTAGGTTAGGTTAGGTTAGGTTAGGTTAGGTTAGGTTAGGTTAGGTTAGGTTAGGTTAGGTTAGGTTAGGTTAGGTTAGGTTAGGTTAGGTTAGGTTAGGTTAGGTTAGGTTAGGTTAGGTTAGGTTAGGTTAGGTTAGGTTAGGTTAGGTTAGGTTAGGTTAGGTTAGGTTAGGTTAGGTTAGGTTAGGTTAGGTTAGGTTAGGTTAGGTTAGGTTAGGTTAGGTTAGGTTAGGTTAGGTTAGGTTAGGTTAGGTTAGGTTAGGTTAGGTTAGGTTAGGTTAGGTTAGGTTAGGTTAGGTTAGGTTAGGTTAGGTTAGGTTAGGTTAGGTTAGGTTAGGTTAGGTTAGGTTAGGTTAGGTTAGGTTAGGTTAGGTTAGGTTAGGTTAGGTTAGGTTAGGTTAGGTTAGGTTAGGTTAGGTTAGGTTAGGTTAGGTTAGGTTAGGTTAGGTTAGGTTAGGTTAGGTTAGGTTAGGTTAGGTTAGGTTAGGTTAGGTTAGGTTAGGTTAGGTTAGGTTAGGTTAGGTTAGGTTAGGTTAGGTTAGGTTAGGTTAGGTTAGGTTAGGTTAGGTTAGGTTAGGTTAGGTTAGGTTCCCCCCCGAACGGGTTCCCGCCTTGTCGTGGCGGGGGGGCTTAGTAGCCGTGGCTTGGTCAACCACGGTGAACGAAGAGGAACCCCTTGGCTGGCCCGAGGTGTAGGGCCGGCCCGAGGTGGCCACTCCGAGTGGGCTTGACGAGCCCACTTCGGATGTGTGTTGGTGGGCTGCGGTGAGAGGGAAGTCCGCACCCTCTACCGCTGCAGCCCAGGGTGGAGTCGCGGAGGAAGAGGAGTGCTGGTATGGCGATGCGCCACTCGCCCTATCCTCCGCGACTCAGACGGGGCCGCACCGTCTATTGATGCGGTGGTGGTGGGGCTGCGGGGGGAGAGGAGTGTCGGTATTGCGAGGCGCCGCTCGCCCTACCCTCCGCAGCCGAATCTTGGTTGGCGGCGGAGCCATAGACCAGATCCGCCGCTGGGGTCAGGAAGGCTGGTGCTTCTGAGTGCTAGTTTTTCCTGGCCCCATGGCCTTCGCGCATTGGACGCGGGGGCGTCCGTGGCGCATATGAAATTGGAGGCCGAGGAGGAGGGCGCGCCATGTGTTCTGGTGCGCCTTACCTGAGAGGGAAATGGGGGAGGAGTGGTCCTCTCCCGGGGAGGGGCCGCCATGGGGCGGCCAGCGCAGGTGGGGCCGCGGAAGTGTGCGAAAGCGTTCCCGTGGCCCTGCCAATATGCGACGAGGGTGGAACACCATGGGGTTTTAGTCGGTGCGAGTCCGACATAACCCGTCCTTGCCCCCGCGAGGCGGGTATGCGTAGGCATTTCCCCATGTAAAAAAAAAAAAAAAAAAGGTTAGGTTAGGTTAGGTTAGGTTAGGTTAGGTTAGGTTAGGTTAGGTTAGGTTAGGTTAGGTTAGGTTAGGTTAGGTTAGGTTAGGTTAGGTTAGGTTAGGTTAGGTTAGGTTAGGTTAGGTTAGGTTAGGTTAGGTTAGGTTAGGTTAGGTTAGGTTAGGTTAGGTTAGGTTAGGTTAGGTTAGGTTAGGTTAGGTTAGGTTAGGTTAGGTTAGGTTAGGTTAGGTTAGGTTAGGTTAGGTTTTTTTTTTTTTTTTTTTTTTTTTTTTTTTTTATTCTAGTTCCCCTGACATGTGGTACTCAGGGACTTTTTTCATCGTTTGGTGTTTCTTTTTTCACCTTGTCATTGTATTCTTTTATTTATTTAATATATTTTTTCTTTACACATTACATTTAATTTTTACATTTTTTCAAAGGTTTGTTCTTATATCTATTTATTATGTGGGACTGTTTACACTGTATACTTATATATATTGTGTTACAGTTCCCTTTTACATACTATTTATTTTTATTTACTATTTTATTTGCTATATCCTTACAATATTCTAAGAACTTATTTCTAATATGCTTATTTCCTATAATTTCATGTACATTTTCTTTACTTATTTTTATATTTAATGCCATTTCTGTGTTGTATTTTTCTCGGCTATAAATTGGACATTCTGTGATAACATGTATTATGTCTTCATTTTTAGTTGGATCACAGGCACATGCGGGACTCTCCTTACACTTAAATCTATACAAGTATTCGGAGAATCCCCCATGTCCTGTCATAATTTGAACCGTCATCGGATCCATGTCGATTTTCTTTATTATGTGGTAGGCTTTAATTGCGTCCGGGAAAAAGACTTTTGTTGTTGACGCCGTTTCCCCTTCCACATAGCGCCGGTTCCATTCGTCAAGCGATTCCAATCGGATTTGTCGCTTGACGTATGAAATCGGACACTTTTCATAATCTGCTTTCCTTTTAATTTTTGTAGCAGCTTCTTTCGCTAGTTTGTCTGCTCTCTCATTTCCCTCCAATCCTGCGTGAGCTTTTACCCAAAAAAGTTTAAGGGTTTTACCCTGTCTATTTATTTTAGTTATGTTGCCTCTTGCTTCCACCGCTAGGGGATGGAGGGAAAGGTCTTGTACAATTGTTGAGAGAGCTGATCTCGAATCACTATATATATTGCAATTTGGTATGACAGTTTTTGATGCATATCTGGTTGCTTCGAGAATGGCCAGCAACTCTGCCTGGTAGACGGTGCAGAAATTTTCTAGTTTCAGTTTACGGGTATTTGTCTCCGCGGCATTTTTCCAGATGGATAATGCCGCGCCGACTTTTCCCTCAATTTTACTACCGTCGGTGTATATTTTTAGGCCAATGTTGTCGTTCCGGTCTATTTCTGCACCGTCTTCCAGACATTCAAACTTCAGTCCGACCTGATCCGCGGGATGTGGGGTCTCCGAAAAGTTAATTTTACACTCTGCTTCTCGATCTCCCACTATTCGCCGGGAAAGGCCTTTCTTTATTACATAAAGAGAGGCTGCTTCCCGGATTCTTATATCCAATGGAAGTAGCCCGGCGAGTAGTAGGGCCGAGTGCAGTGATACGGTCCTATATGATCTTATTATTTTTTGCACAAAGCCGCGTTGCACCAAGTCAAGTCTCTTTTTCACTTTTTGTTTGTTAGTTGCTGGTACCCATGCGCTAGCCGCATACATTACAATTGGCTCCACCACGGCAGTGTATATGGTCCTAACAATCTCCGGGTTCAGGCCCCAGTGGATCTTGGCGGCTCTCGACAGTTGACGATAAAGGTTCTGTACCTTGCAGCACACATTATTTAAATGCGTGTTGAAGGCAAGCCCATCGTCAACCGTAAGGCCAAGTATTTTTATTTCTTTGGAGAGACATATGGTTCTCCCGCCCATCTCCAGAAGTGGTGTGTCATACTTTAACTTTTTTGTAATAACCATCGCTTTTGTTTTATGTGGCGCAAAATTTAACTTATTTCTGACACCCCACTTCCGCACATACGCGAGAGTCACATTCGCCTGTTCCTGTACCTGTTTTGCCGTATCCCCGGAGAATATTAGGACCACATCATCCGCGAAAGCCTGGCAATGGGATCCCTTTGCGCTCAACTCCTTAAGAAGTGGGTCCAGTAGTACATTCCAGAAGATTGGACCCCCTATTGAACCCTGCACACACCCCTTAGTTGTCCTTTTTTCCCATTCTGCCCCAGCATATCTGACGCCCACTGTTCTGTCCTTAAAATAATTATCAATTAGACGCCTCAGATTTACTGGGCACCCGGTCTCCGCAAGTCCACATCGTATTGCCGGCCACCAGGCATTATCGAAGGCTCCCTCTATGTCTAATGATATGAGCAGGACTAACTTTTTATCTTCTATCTTTGTTCTTATCAACTGCATCATATCATAGAGGGAGTCCTCGGTGCTGCGCTGTGGCATAAACCCGTATTGTTTACGGCTTATATTTGGTACGATGTGCCACTTAATTCTCCGAACTATCATTTTTTCGTAGACCTTTCCTAATACAGGCAAAAGCCCAATCGGCCTGTATGATTTGGGGTGTGTGTAGGTTTCTTTTCCCGGTTTTCGCAATACTACCACTGTCGCTCTCTTCCATTTAATGGGAAAGTAAGCAAAGCCAAAACATTTGTTCACAATTGCCAAAAACAATGCCGAATCCAGGGCGATAGCCACTTCACAGATGTCCGACGTAAGGCCATCGTTACCAGGTGCCTTTTTTGGATTAAAACTAGACACGGCACACTGCAACTCGTCAGCAGTAAATGGTGGGTCACATGAGTTATCATGTGCCCCTTCATTCACAGTTTTTGCTACTTCTCTTATGTGCCTGTGTTCCGTGTCATCGTCTTCAGTTCGGTCCTCTGGATAAAACGTATCTGCTAGAATCTTGGCTGATTCTATGCCTTCAAACGTCCTTCCGTCTAGAATAAGGGGAGTGTCCTCCTGTTGCACTTTTGTACGGCTTATCACCCTATATATTCCTTCCCACATAGTCTCGCGCTCTTGTTTATTACAGAACTCCTTCCAACTAGTGGTCTGAGCCAATTTGATTTCCTGTTGGTACTCTTCTTTTGCTCTTTTATACTGCTCGACCACCCACTCGCGACGGATTGGCGCTGCGTAAGAAATTCTACGTCTCAGCCTGGAGACTTCCTTTTTTCGCCGTGTGAGTTCGTCGGTCCACCAGGGCAATCCCATTCGTTTTCTAATTTTTACTTTGGGTATGCTATTTTCGCAAGCTTTTATTATTGAGTTTGTATATTTATCTATAGTTATTTCTAGTTCTTGTGTGGTTTCTACTTTTTCTATTGCTGCTTCGTTTAATCGTGTATCCTTCCAAATCTGGAGGAGTTTCTCACGAAACTCTCCCCAATTTGCCTTTTTCGTGTTGTAAGTTCTTGTCATTCTTTTTATGTTAGTACCTATTGATTTATCTAAATTTATTTCAAACAGGATTGCCCTGTGGTCCGAACTGGTTATTTCTTCGGATAGTCTCCAACTATCTATCCTTCCGAGTAGGCTAGTCGAGCAGGTAGTTACGTCTACACAACTGGAATATCTCTTACCACCTCTTGTTATATCAAACGTTGGCTCAGTTCCCCTGTTTAGAATGTGGAGTTCTAATTCATCCAGCTTTGCAGCTACCTCTATGCCTCTGTTATCTGTCTTTCGGCTTCCCCACCAGGTATTCCATGCATTCACGTCCCCACCGAGTATCACGTTCCTTGTCCCCAGGCCCACCACGGCCGTTCCAATCATTTCAAGATATGGTTCGATAGGTTTGTCGCCCTCCATGTAAACGGACACCACTCCCAACTCCCATGTCCCAGTCTTCAACTTTGCGACGGCGATGTTCTCCGTCGTTAGGCCTGGGCATGGGGCCATGTCGATGGTGTCGTCGAATAGCACAATAGCAGCCTTAATCACATTTTCAGTGGTTTGGCTTCTGTCGCTTTGTGCTATTCTCGTCCCGGTGTAGTTTTTCATTTGTCCTATTCGTCCAATGTAGGGCTCCTGTACCATAGCGAAACACACCTTCCTCCTTGTCGCCTCTATGATTAACTCGGCCGTGGCTAGCTCAGATCTTTGGAGATTCGCCTGAATCGCGTGATATCGGTGGTTACCGATGCATGGTTCCGTGTTTGTCGCAAGAGCACCCTTAGCAATATGCCACGGTTGATCTCGCTAATGTTTCCCATTTTTTCCTTATTGGGCAGTCTGTGCTAAATGCATTATGATTTTTATTATCATGTTTTGCCTTGCTGCAGTTCTTACATTCCGGTATTGCTCCGGATAGCCATTCAGCGCATTCGATTTTAAGGTGTGGACCTCCACAATGACTACATACGTCAGTGGTCTCGGTACATATGCGCTTACTGTGTCCGTATCCCAGACAACGCGAACATTGTACCAAGGGAGACTGGTCCATCACTCTAACTCTCTGTAAGTCAACATGGATTATACCAGCTTCCGTAAGACGGTTCCATATTTGAGGCGAGACTCTCATTACGATGTGGGAAGTATGTGGGTTTCGAGTCCTCTTCTTGTATTTGACCTCCATTCTGTCTTCTTTATCTGGTAGATCTTTAAATAGCTGTTTATTTTGTATCCTAATGGCTTTTTGGATTTCCTCATCAGTGTTGTACTGCAACACATCCTTTAGGATTATGAGTGGATCCTTGTTTTTTATGTCATCCACATTGAGGTCTTTTCCTACCTTTTTTAATCTTTCTTTGACTCTACTTATTTCCTTTTCCGTTTGACATCCCACTATAACCTTTCTGTCTCTAGCCTTCCTAATCTTGTCTATTTTTAGTCCCTCTTCTTTGGCATTAATTGCCTTTCTTATCCTATCCAATACTTGGTCTCCTGTCTCTTTTTCGTCGTTGGATGTTATTATCACAGAGTGCATGGCCATATTTTCTGAAGGTTGGTCCCTTGTTGGCCCAGCCAATACACTTGCGTATGTTCCTCGATCTTCCTTAATTTCTTGCTTTTGCATTTCTTCTCTTAATTTTTCCATTTCTCTTTTACTTTCTACTAGGAGTTTTCCATGCTCTTCCAATTTCCTCATTAAGTTTTGATCTTCTTCTTTTCTTTTTCTAGTTTCATCTTCAAGTTTCTCTTCTTTGTTTTCCTGATTACTTACTTTTTCTCCTTTCGCTTTACTCTTACCTATTTCTGCCTCTTTTACTAATTGATATAGTCTCTCTATGGCCTGAGTGACTTCTGTTTTTATATCAGTCCTCAGGTTGCGAGAGTTGCTAAGGTGTAATTTGGCCTTAGTCAGACAGGCTCGAGCCTCTGTCAGGCGGTCAGCATATTTTAGAGTTTCCATTTTTGGAGAACTTTCTGTGATTTCAGCAACAACTTTACGACTTGTCCCTCTCGCTTCCTGGGACTGAACATTTCTCAGTTTTTGGCGGGCCACCGGGGCTATCTTTTTTGGTGATGTCTGAATTGCTGTTTCTTTATCTATTTTTACCGTCTCCCATTCTCCAATACTTTTCCTCACGTTGGGGATCTGTGTATTTTGGTCTTTTTTAGGAGAAGGCCCAGCCTTCTCTGTCCCGCTTGGAGAGTCGTGAGGACTCGCATTATTGGCACTGTTCTCAGTGCATTTGGTTGGAGTACGAAAACCAAACATACTGTCGGGGGAACGCGTCCTTGGTCTCAACAACTAACAAACAAGTTTTGGTCAAATTTAATACTTATAAAGGTTTTTTTGTAAAAGTTTTAAAAGAATAATATAAAATATTTATTTAAAATAATATAAATAATAATATAAATTTCGATAGGCTGCGTTAAAGTTTTGTGATTTGATGAGAAACCACAAATGCCACGTCACAGGTATCTTTTTTTTTTTTTTTTTTTTTTTTTTTTTTTTTTTTTTTTTTTTTTTTTTTTGAGAGTTTGTGTTTTATGTAGAGTTTAAATCTACTTCGTATTATTCTAGGTACACTTATTTATACACAGTATGTTTTTAGAATATTTTTAAAAGTAATACATTTGACTCTACCTGGAGTCTGTCTATAGATTCTAAAAACTCTGTCATTAATTTAATAACACAATTTAAAATAACACAATTGTAATCAAAAAAAAAAAAAATTTTGTCAAGGTTTTTATTTATATATTACAACCTATTTTACTCAGCTATACCTAGAGTCGTCTCTATTTTGATTCTAGTCCTATTCTATTATATACACATTTAAACCATAATTGGTCACTCCTAATTTCTAAACTTATAAATCTAATATATTTTACAAAGAAAAAAGAAAAAACTTTGTAGTGCTCTATATAGAGTCAGTCTACGTCTAGTTGTCAGCTATATAATCAAGGTTCTACTAAATATGTCTATTAATATTTAAAAAATTTAAGAAATACACTATACAAATAGAGTTACAGGCAAAAAAAGTTTTTGACTCTACGTAGAGTCTATATCTTATAACCAGCTAAAAGCGCTCCTTGAGCCCTATTCAGGGAACCCAAACTCGGTATACCTAGCCCGAAAGGTTCCCAAGTTACAGCGCTTCCAAATTATGGTTTCCAAACAAGATGGCCGCCAAATTTACGGTTAATGCGCTGTAACTCCTGAACGGATGGGCCTACAGCTCCGTGCTTGGGCTCGTTTTGATGGGCTCGACCAGGGCTATAATAAAGTCTAGCTTTCAGGACTTTAATTTTTTGACGCTGAAATTTCCTGAAAGCTAGATTATCTGTTCCGGCACTATTTGCCGACGTCTGGGGTCCAAACCCCAGTTCTGTGCGATACCTAGTTCAGCAGCTATGGCTTATTTTAGATTTCCAAGATGGCTGCCGAAATGTCAAACTAGATGTTTGAATGCCAATAACTCTGCTTCCAGAAATCGCAGGAGACCAGCGTTTGGACTATACTACTGCCCCTCTCCCGGTCTTTCAGATAGGACCGATTTCAGGACCCTGAAAAACTAGGGCTCAAAAAAGCCCTAGTCTTGGTAGGTGGGTAGAAATCGATCTAACAATAGTACAGTCCAAAACCGCAATTCACTACGACTTCTACAAACAGAGCTATGAAGTTTTAAAAATTTTCAAAATGGCCGCCGGTCCAGACAACTTATTTCTATCTTGGCCGTCTCTTAACTGATTTGACCCGTGTTTGGGCTCGTTTAAAAGGTCTCGGTGTCGAGCTTACGTCTATATAAATCTTTTGGCTTTTTAAGACCCCTATAAGTAAATTTTTTACAATTTAATATAAATTTTTTGAAAAATTTGGTTTTTTGAGCTAAATTTTGATTTTAAAATTCTACAAAAATTCACATATATTATTATCAAGAGCCTTATATTAAATACCTATTTATTAATTTGCTAATACTTATTTTAGGGGTAGCACATGTTAATTAAAAATATTAAAAAAAAATTATAACTAAAAAACTACTCACTAGAAAAATCTAAATTTTTTTTTTTTTTTTTTTTTACATATATTCCTTATGTTCTTCTTAACACTGTTTTATAATAAAAATAAGGGGTCTTCACTTTATTTTTAAAGTTATTTAAATATCAATTTTGGCTAAATTTTAAAAAGTCAATATCTTTTAAACTACTTAACTTAAAATAGTTCTGGAATTTGCTCCCGGCTCCTCTCCGCACGTACTACAAGGGTGCGGCTTCAAAAATAGCCGCACGGCTCTGCTTCTCAAAACACGTGCCCACGTGGCACTTGTTTTTTTTGGCTTTTTCTCGGAGACTATAGCTCCGAAAAATCTCAGATTTTACACGCAGGTGGGGGCCGCGGATAGCTTGAAGGCCGCACTTTAAAAAGTATATGTAATAGCGCTTAATCACGCAGCGTTTCACTTTGAAGTTTCTCACTTTTTTAAAAATCACTATTTTCACAATAACTTTTTAAAGAAAACTCCGATTTTCATGCGGTTTACACTATATTAAACCGCTCGTCAACGCGCATCTTTTGATATATAGAACACCAAAATCGGATGCGAAAAACCTATTTTTGCGAATTTTTAAGCGCGGAGCAACTCAGAAACGTGACGTTCGGGACGGCAGTTGACACCGGACTGGGTTAGGTTAGGTTAGGTTAGGTTAGGTTAGGTTAGGTTAGGTTAGGTTAGGTTAGGTTAGGTTAGGTTAGGTTTTTTTTTTTTTTTTTTTTTTTTTTTTTTAATTCTAGTTCCCCTGATATGTGGAGGTCAGGGACTTTTTTCATCTTTCAGGTGTGGCTTTTTTCACCTTTGTTATTTTCTTTCTTTCTTTTATTTATTTTTATATTTTTATGCTTACATTCATTATTTCTATTCTTAATTATGTTCTTATTTCTATTGATTTTTGGAGCTGCTTACATCATATACTTATATTATATTTTGTTACAGCATCCGTTTTCTTAGTAACTATTTATTTCTATTTACGACACTTTTTGCTATGTGCTTACAATATTTTATGAACCTATTTCTAATAAACTTATTACTAATTATTTCAGTTATATTTTCTTTACTTACTTTTAATCCTAATTCTATTTCTATTTCGTTTCTATCTTTGCTATATATTGGACATTCTGTTAATATATGCATTACATTTTCATTTTTTACGGGGTCGCAGGCACATGCCGGGCTCTCTTTACATTTGAATCTGTACAGGTATTCAGAGAACCCGCCATGTCCAGTCATTACTTGGACTATTATCGGGTCCATCTCAATTTTCCTGATTATTTGATATGCATCAATGGCGTCTGGGAAAAACATTTTAGTAGTTGAGGCTGTTTCCCCATTCTTATAGCGCTGGTTCCATTCATCCAGCGATTCCTTTCGGATGGATCGCTTGATGAATGAAATCGGACATTTTTCATAGTTTGGTTTTGTTTTAATTTTTAAAGCAGCTTCTTTGGCTAGCTGGTCTGCTCTTTCGTTCCCCTCCAATCCTGCGTGAGCTTTTATCCAAAAGAGACGTAAATTTTGCCTTCCTTGTTTATTTTTAAAATATTGTTTTTTGCTTCCACCGCTAGGGGATGGAGGGGAGGGTTAGGTTAGGTTAGGTTAGGTTAGGTTAGGTTAGGTTAGGTTAGGTTAGGTTAGGTTAGGTTAGGTTAGGTTAGGTTAGGTTAGGTTAGGTTAGGTTAGGTTAGGTTAGGTTAGGTTAGGTTAGGTTAGGTTAGGTTAGGTTAGGTTAGGTTAGGTTAGGTTAGGTTAGGTTAGGTTAGGTTAGGTTAGGTTAGGTTAGGTTAGGTTAGGTTAGGTTAGGTTAGGTTAGGTTAGGTTAGGTTAGGTTAGGTTAGGTTAGGTTAGGTTAGGTTAGGTTAGGTTAGGTTAGGTTCCCCCCCGAACGGGTTCCCGCCTTGTCGTGGCGGGGGGGCTTAGTAGCCGTGGCTTGGTCAACCACGGTGAACGAAGAGGAACCCCTTGGCTGGCCCGAGGTGTAGGGCCGGCCCGAGGTGGCCACTCCGAGTGGGCTTGACGAGCCCACTTCGGATGTGTGTTGGTGGGCTGCGGTGAGAGGGAAGTCCGCACCCTCTACCGCTGCAGCCCAGGGTGGAGTCGCGGAGGAAGAGGAGTGCTGGTATGGCGATGCGCCACTCGCCCTATCCTCCGCGACTCAGACGGGGCCGCACCGTCTATTGATGCGGTGGTGGTGGGGCTGCGGGGGGAGAGGAGTGTCGGTATTGCGAGGCGCCGCTCGCCCTACCCTCCGCAGCCGAATCTTGGTTGGCGGCGGAGCCATAGACCAGATCCGCCGCTGGGGTCAGGAAGGCTGGTGCTTCTGAGTGCTAGTTTTTCCTGGCCCCATGGCCTTCGCGCATTGGACGCGGGGGCGTCCGTGGCGCATATGAAATTGGAGGCCGAGGAGGAGGGCGCGCCATGTGTTCTGGTGCGCCTTACCTGAGAGGGAAATGGGGGAGGAGTGGTCCTCTCCCGGGGAGGGGCCGCCATGGGGCGGCCAGCGCAGGTGGGGCCGCGGAAGTGTGCGAAAGCGTTCCCGTGGCCCTGCCAATATGCGACGAGGGTGGAACACCATGGGGTTTTAGTCGGTGCGAGTCCGACATAACCCGTCCTTGCCCCCGCGAGGCGGGTATGCGTAGGCATTTCCCCATGTAAAAAAAAAAAAAAAAAAAAAAAAAAAAAAGGTTAGGTTAGGTTAGGTTAGGTTAGGTTAGGTTAGGTTAGGTTAGGTTAGGTTAGGTTAGGTTAGGTTAGGTTAGGTTAGGTTAGGTTAGGTTAGGTTAGGTTAGGTTAGGTTAGGTTAGGTTAGGTTAGGTTAGGTTAGGTTAGGTTAGGTTCCCGTGTGGAGTTGCCAGAGCTCCCATCGGGCGCGTCCCCAGGTGGCGGATAGGGGAACGCCACTCAGATATGGGTGGTAGCGGGAAACCGTCGCGGACCAAAACTGGCTGGGTGAGGGCTTGTTTGCATAGCGGAGGGCCTATTAGTTGCTTCCTGTATCCTCTCCCTTGAGAGGAACAGAGAATGTGACATGCGCGGTGAGGTGCCAGGTGCACTCGGCTTTTGCCGACGCCGGGCAACCCGTAATCGCGGGATTTTCAGGGACCACACCCTATAAAAAAAAGGAAACTGAATGGGCTCAGTGTTCCCTAACCCGGTCTCTGGGCAGGCATGGGAAGAACCCGTATCGACTCTGCCACCATTCGAACCTCGGAATCCCTATGGCGTGTCGTGGATCACGTCTCGCGGCGCCTAAGGGGCCGAGGGCTCTTGGCTTAACCGCCTGGAGTCGCGAGGATGATAACCTCTTTAAAAAATCACCCGAAGCTCAAGCGTGGCACGCCGTGAGGAGCTGCATGGCTGATGGGTTAATGTTCAGTCGTTAGCGTTGCCCCCGTCGGGGTACCGGCCGACACCCTTGACGGGTTACGCATAGGCTTATCCGGGCAAAGGGGGCTCTGCTCGGATGGACTGTTATTTCCTCCACACTCGTGGGATAAAAATGGACAAAGAAAAATATTTAAAAAAAACAGTAGAGGTAGAAAAGGCAGGATCAGATACTGGTAGCGGCGGAAATCGATCGCGTGGGACGTCTTCCGCTAGGAAACGTCCAGTGTGCCGATCGTCAGACGAGGAAGGCCTGCCGGCCCCCAAGTTGCCGACTTCGGGGAGGGGTCGGCAGGCATCGAGAGGGGCGAGTACTTCGCAGCCGCGGAGGGATAAGCACGGACGGTTCGTGTGCTCCAATACCTCGGCGGCTAGCGAAGCAGATAGTGACATGGGGTTCACTACGGAGGACCCTGGCGATGGCGGTGAAAGCTGTGCCTCGCTGGGGAGCTCAAAGGCGGAGCTCAATGCCGCCAAGAGGGAGCAGCGCAAAGCCGTCGCGGCCGACGAAGTGTCGGAAATGGCCCGACGTGCTCGCGAGCGACGAGCTGCTCTTGCGGCGGAAGGGGGAGAGCCATCTGCGGTGGCCTTAAGCCAGCTGGCTCTGGATGGGGTGGACTTAGTCCTGAAGGTTGCCACCAAGTCCGGCAGCCTGAAGGGCACGTTCACCCGTGGCTTAAAGGAGGCTGCCGCGGATATCAGGGAGGCGGTTGGCATCCTCCTCAACAGGACGGCCTCTGACGAGGTCGCAAAGTTACAGGAGGAAAACAGCCGCCTCAGAAGTGACTTGGAGGACCTCCGGCGGCAAGTTGCTGCGCTAAGCGAGCAGCAGCAGCAACGCACGTCCAGCGATGCCGCACCTGTAGTGGACCCGACTCCCGCACTGCGACCGGCAAGCCCTCGTACCGACGAAGAGGTCGAGCGCATTGTCCGGCTCTGCATGCTCCAGTGTGGGAGCATGGTTAACGCTCGGCTGGAGGCAATTTCTCGGCGTCTCCCGGTGGAAATCCTCCGTCCGCCTTTAGCGGCTGACACGCGGAGGACTGAGGAGCCGCCGAGACTTGCGCCTCAAAAGGGGAAGCCCGCGGAGGGTAACAAAAAGCCCGCGGAGGGAGCTCCTCCGAGCAACCAGCCCACGGCTGCCGGGTCTAAGGGTGAGACCTGGGCGAAAGTCGTGGGCCGCAAGAAGGCCCGCAAAGCCGCCAAGAAGGCCGCAGCAGCCGCATGTGCCCCAGGTGGAACCGCAAAGACGGCTCCTAAACCTGCACAGCGGACTGCCAAAGGCGGTCGCAAGAGACCGGCTGTACATGTTCCGCGGTCCAACGCCGTAACAATAACGTTGCAGCCTGGAGCTGTGGAGCGTGGCGTGACGTACCAGTCGGTCATCGCCGAGGCCAAGGCCAAGATCAAATTATCTGATCTTGGCCTTCAGTCCGTCACCCTCAGGCAGGCTGCCACGGGTGCACGACTGTTCGAGGTGGCTGGCACTGTGAGCGGCAGTGCCGAAAAGACGGACGCACTTGCCGCCAAGATGAGGGAGGTCCTCAACCCAGAGGACGTCCGGGTCTCCAGGCCAATGAAAACCGCAGAGGTGCGGATTGCTGGCCTGGACGACTCCGTGACCTCAGAGGAGGTGGTGGCGGCCGTTGCCAGAAGCGGAGAGTGTCCGCCGGACAAGGTGCGGGCTGGCGATATACGCACCGACGCCACCGGACTCGGCGCGGTCTGGGTTCGGTGCCCTGTAGCGTCGGCAAAGAAGATCGCCGATAGCGGCAGATTGCTGGTAGGCTGGGTGGCGGCAAGGACCAAGCTCTTACAGCCCCGGGCTTTGCAGTGCTTTCGGTGCCTGGAAAAAGGGCACGTCCGGGCGAAGTGCACCGCCGAGGTTGACCGTAGTGACCTCTGTTATCGTTGCGGTCAGCCTGGCCACAAGGCTGCCCTGTGCTCCGCGGCGCTCAACTGCAGCCTTTGTTCTGCTGCGGGAAGGCCAGCGGAACACAGAGTAGGCGGAAGGGCTTGTGGGGCGCCTGCCAGCAAGAAAAAGAAAAAGGAAAAGAAGAGGAGCACTAAGCCTGCCGGGTTAACCTCGCTGCCCTCGCAGGCTAGCAGCTCCGCGGCCGACTCCCGGCCCAGGACCGTTGCCGAGGGAATGGAATGTCAATAATGGCACGATTCCATTCTCTCCATTTCCTCCAGGGCAACATCAACCACTGTGCCAGAGCTCAGGATCTCCTACTCCAGAGCATGGCAGAGTGGTCGATTCACGTGGCTGTGGTCGCCGAACCGTACTTCATTCCCGCCCGTGACAACTGGTTGGGATGCGCTGACGGTTTGGTGGCCATTATTGGCGAGACTCTGAGCGACCCGTCTCGGGGCCGCGGCTGGGTTGCTGCGGTCTCGGGCGGCATCGTTATTGTAGGGGCGTATTTCTCCCCCAACAAGAGTCTCGCCGACTTTGAGGGTTTCCTTGTCGAGTTGGGCGCCGTCGTAGGCCGCTATCACCCTCGTCCCGTTCTGGTGCTCGGGGATCTCAACGCCAAGTCATCGGCGTGGGGATCTCCGGTCACTGACCCTCGGGGCGAGGTGTTAGAAGAGTGGACGGTGACGACTGGTCTGGTCGTCCTGAATCGGGGTTCGGAATACACGTGCGTGCGGCAGCGGGGTGGGTCGATAGTGGACGTCTCGTTTGCTAGCCCCTCTGTCGCCAGCCGAGTCCGCGACTGGCGTGTCGCCGCAGAGGTGGAGACGCTGTCGGACCATCGGTATATCCGGTTCGACGTCTCTGCCCAGACTGCGAGCGGCCGCCATCCAACAACCCCGATTAACGACGGCCCGCGTTGGGCGCTTAAGCGCATCGACAGGGAACTACTCGAAGAAGCTGCCCTAGTCCAGTCCTGGATTCGGGAGTCGACGACGGACGGCCCCGTCGACGTCGAAGCGGTGGCGCTATGGTTTCGCGGGGCGATGACGCAGATCTGCGACGCGTCCATGCCCCGTGTCCACCAACGGTCCGCAAGGCGCCAGGTGTACTGGTGGACCGCCGAGATCGCGCAATTGCGCATAGCGTGCGTTGCGGCTCGTCGCCGGTACACCCGATACCGGAGGCGGCGTCGACGGGATCCCGCCGAGGAGGACGCGCTGTATGAGGTGTACCGCGCGTCTAAGGAGACTCTGTGGCTGGCCATCGGCGACTCAAAGTCGCGTGCCAGGGAAGAGCTGCTGGGATCCCTAGATCGGGATCCGTGGGGGCGCCCCTACCGTTGGGTACGGGGCAAGTTGCGTCCCTGGGCGCCTCCACTAACACAAACGATGCAACCCCAGTTGCTAGAGGCGGTGGTATCGGCTCTCTTCCCTGAGCGAGTGGGACACGTTCCCCCGGCGATGGCTTCGCCCTCAGCCACAGACTCTCCAGAAGAGGAGAGCACCGATGTCCCCGAGGTGACGCAAACAGAGACGAGAGCGGCCGTGTCGCGACTCCGGGCTAAGAACACAGCGCCCGGACCCGACGGAGTTCCTGGTCGAGCTCTCGTCCTGGCTCTGAAGGAGCTAGAGCCCCAGCTGAGAGGGCTCTTCACGGCATGTCTCGAGCAGGGTCAGTTTCCCAGTGTATGGAAGGAGGGGAGGCTGGTCCTGCTCAGGAAGGAGGGGCGCCCCGCGGACTCACCGTCCGCGTACCGGCCCATAGTGCTGCTCGACGAGGCGGGCAAACTTCTTGAGCGCATCATCGCAGATCGCCTCGTCAGCCACTTGTGCAGAGAGGGGCCGGACCTGGACGAGAACCAGTTTGGTTTTCGTCGCGGGCGCTCCACCATAGACGCTATTACGCGCGTGAGGGCCCTGGCGGAGGAGACAGTATCCCGGGGTGGGGTGGTGCTGGCGGTGTCCTTAGACATCTCCAACGCCTTCAACACCCTACCCTGGAGTTGTATTCGGGAGGCGCTGAATTACCATCGCGTGCCTCCCTACCTCCGCCGCACAATAGGGGCTTACCTTGAGGAGAGATGCGTTACCTATTGGGGACGTGACGGCGCTGGTCGGCGCGTCATGTCGTGCGGTGTTCCGCAGGGCTCGGTCTTGGGACCGCTCCTGTGGAACATCGGCTACGACTGGGTGCTGAGAGGTGAACTCCCGTCGGGCGCCGACTTGACGTGTTATGCGGACGACACGCTCGTCACTGCCCGGGGGAGTTCACACAGGGAAGCAGCGTTGGTTGCCACGGCTGCGGTGTCACAAGTGGTGAACCGCATCCGGCGCCTGGGCCTGGAGGTGGCCCTAAATAAGTCGGAGGCCATGGTGTTCCATGGCCCTCGACGCGCGCCGCCGCCGGGTTCACACATCGTGGTCAGCGGGGCCCGGATAGCTGTCGAGTCCACCATGAAGTATCTGGGATTGGTGCTCGACAGCCGATGGGAATTCGGACCCCACTTCCGGCGGCTGGCGCCCAAGCTGATGGGTGCAGCGGGCGCGCTATCAACGTTGCTTCCCAACTTGGGGGGCCCGAGCGCCGCCTGTAGGCGGTTGTACGTGGGAATCGTGCGGTCCATGGCCCTGTATGGGGCCCCTGTGTGGGCGATGGACATGACGGCCAGCACTCTCGCCATTCTGCGTAAACCGCAGAGGGCGATGGCCGTCAGAGTCGCCCGCGGGTATCGCACGATTTCCTACGAGGCGGCTTGCGTCCTGGCCGGATCCCCGCCCTGGGACCTAGAGGCGAAAGTACTCGCGTCATTATATCGATGGCGCGAGGAAGAGCGGGCACGGGGCTCGAGGCCGGTGCAGCGGCAGATCGCGCTGCGCCGAGAGGAGCTCCGTCAGGTCTTGGTGGCGGAATGGCGGCAAAGGCTTCTGCGCCCTACCGCAGGCCTCGCTACCGTCGAGGCGATCCGGCCAGTACTCGACGACTGGCTCGGGAGAAGGCACGGCTCCCTGTCGTTTAGGGTGACGCAGGTGCTGTCGGGGCATGGCTGCTTCGGCAAGTACCTGCGCCGCATAGACAGGGAGCCGGACGCTCGGTGCCACCACTGCGTCCATTGCGGGGAGGACACGGCGCAACACACGCTCGCCGAGTGTGTAGCTTGGGAGGAGCAGCGCCGTGTCCTCACAAATAAAGTAGGAGGCGATCTGTCGCTGCCGGCCTTAGTGCAGAAGATGGTCGGTAGCGCAGAGTCGTGGGATGCAGTGGTGTCCTTCTGCGAGGACGTGATGTCGCAGAAGGAAACTGCGGAACGGGAAAGGGAGATCTCGACTCCCTTCCCCGGCCGCAGAAGGCGCACCGGGCGCAGGAGAAGGGCGGACAACGCCCTTTTCCGCCCCCCATAAATGGGTCCAGGGGCGAGGGACTTGGGGAAGCCCCCGCCACCCCTACTCGATGGACCCGAGGCGGAGGCGCGCGCGGGTGTCGGCGCGCGCCCCTGAGGCGATACACGGGGTAGTTTAACACCTCACTACCCCGTGCAGGAGACGAGGCCTGGACGGACCGGGCCAGCACTAGTGTGGGGCTGCGGAAGAATTTGGATTCCCGCGGCCCCACGCGCACGTGTGAGGAGACACCGGGGTGGTTTTAGCCGGTAAGAGTCCGGCACGCCCCTCCGCCTTTCCCCAGGCGGAGGTAGTCCATGAGGATTTCCCCCCGTAAAAAAAAAAAAAAAAAAAAGGTTAGGTTAGGTTAGGTTAGGTTAGGTTAGGTTAGGTTAGGTTAGGTTAGGTTAGGTTAGGTTAGGTTTTTTTTTTTTTTTTTTTTTTTTTTTTTTTTTTTTTTATTCTAGTTCCCCTGACATGTGGTACTCAGGGACTTTTTTCATCGTTTGGTGTTTCTTTTTTCACCTTGTCATTGTATTCTTTTATTTATTTAATATATTTTTTCTTTACACATTACATTTAATTTTTACATTTTTTCAAAGGTTTGTTCTTATATCTATTTATTATGTGGGACTGTTTACACTGTATACTTATATATATTGTGTTACAGTTCCCTTTTACATACTATTTATTTTTATTTACTATTTTATTTGCTATATCCTTACAATATTCTAAGAACTTATTTCTAATATGCTTATTTCCTATAATTTCATGTACATTTTCTTTACTTATTTTTATATTTAATGCCATTTCTGTGTTGTATTTTTCTCGGCTATAAATTGGACATTCTGTGATAACATGTATTATGTCTTCATTTTTAGTTGGATCACAGGCACATGCGGGACTCTCCTTACACTTAAATCTATACAAGTATTCGGAGAATCCCCCATGTCCTGTCATAATTTGAACCGTCATCGGATCCATGTCGATTTTCTTTATTATGTGGTAGGCTTTAATTGCGTCCGGGAAAAAGACTTTTGTTGTTGACGCCGTTTCCCCTTCCACATAGCGCCGGTTCCATTCGTCAAGCGATTCCAATCGGATTTGTCGCTTGACGTATGAAATCGGACACTTTTCATAATCTGCTTTCCTTTTAATTTTTGTAGCAGCTTCTTTCGCTAGTTTGTCTGCTCTCTCATTTCCCTCCAATCCTGCGTGAGCTTTTACCCAAAAAAGTTTAAGGGTTTTACCCTGTCTATTTATTTTAGTTATGTTGCCTCTTGCTTCCACCGCTAGGGGATGGAGGGAAAGGTCTTGTACAATTGTTGAGAGAGCTGATCTCGAATCACTATATATATTGCAATTTGGTATGACAGTTTTTGATGCATATCTGGTTGCTTCGAGAATGGCCAGCAACTCTGCCTGGTAGACGGTGCAGAAATTTTCTAGTTTCAGTTTACGGGTATTTGTCTCCGCGGCATTTTTCCAGATGGATAATGCCGCGCCGACTTTTCCCTCAATTTTACTACCGTCGGTGTATATTTTTAGGCCAATGTTGTCGTTCCGGTCTATTTCTGCACCGTCTTCCAGACATTCAAACTTCAGTCCGACCTGATCCGCGGGATGTGGGGTCTCCGAAAAGTTAATTTTACACTCTGCTTCTCGATCTCCCACTATTCGCCGGGAAAGGCCTTTCTTTATTACATAAAGAGAGGCTGCTTCCCGGATTCTTATATCCAATGGAAGTAGCCCGGCGAGTAGTAGGGCCGAGTGCAGTGATACGGTCCTATATGATCTTATTATTTTTTGCACAAAGCCGCGTTGCACCAAGTCAAGTCTCTTTTTCACTTTTTGTTTGTTAGTTGCTGGTACCCATGCGCTAGCCGCATACATTACAATTGGCTCCACCACGGCAGTGTATATGGTCCTAACAATCTCCGGGTTCAGGCCCCAGTGGATCTTGGCGGCTCTCGACAGTTGACGATAAAGGTTCTGTACCTTGCAGCACACATTATTTAAATGCGTGTTGAAGGCAAGCCCATCGTCAACCGTAAGGCCAAGTATTTTTATTTCTTTGGAGAGACATATGGTTCTCCCGCCCATCTCCAGAAGTGGTGTGTCATACTTTAACTTTTTTGTAATAACCATCGCTTTTGTTTTATGTGGCGCAAAATTTAACTTATTTCTGACACCCCACTTCCGCACATACGCGAGAGTCACATTCGCCTGTTCCTGTACCTGTTTTGCCGTATCCCCGGAGAATATTAGGACCACATCATCCGCGAAAGCCTGGCAATGGGATCCCTTTGCGCTCAACTCCTTAAGAAGTGGGTCCAGTAGTACATTCCAGAAGATTGGACCCCCTATTGAACCCTGCACACACCCCTTAGTTGTCCTTTTTTCCCATTCTGCCCCAGCATATCTGACGCCCACTGTTCTGTCCTTAAAATAATTATCAATTAGACGCCTCAGATTTACTGGGCACCCGGTCTCCGCAAGTCCACATCGTATTGCCGGCCACCAGGCATTATCGAAGGCTCCCTCTATGTCTAATGATATGAGCAGGACTAACTTTTTATCTTCTATCTTTGTTCTTATCAACTGCATCATATCATAGAGGGAGTCCTCGGTGCTGCGCTGTGGCATAAACCCGTATTGTTTACGGCTTATATTTGGTACGATGTGCCACTTAATTCTCCGAACTATCATTTTTTCGTAGACCTTTCCTAATACAGGCAAAAGCCCAATCGGCCTGTATGATTTGGGGTGTGTGTAGGTTTCTTTTCCCGGTTTTCGCAATACTACCACTGTCGCTCTCTTCCATTTAATGGGAAAGTAAGCAAAGCCAAAACATTTGTTCACAATTGCCAAAAACAATGCCGAATCCAGGGCGATAGCCACTTCACAGATGTCCGACGTAAGGCCATCGTTACCAGGTGCCTTTTTTGGATTAAAACTAGACACGGCACACTGCAACTCGTCAGCAGTAAATGGTGGGTCACATGAGTTATCATGTGCCCCTTCATTCACAGTTTTTGCTACTTCTCTTATGTGCCTGTGTTCCGTGTCATCGTCTTCAGTTCGGTCCTCTGGATAAAACGTATCTGCTAGAATCTTGGCTGATTCTATGCCTTCAAACGTCCTTCCGTCTAGAATAAGGGGAGTGTCCTCCTGTTGCACTTTTGTACGGCTTATCACCCTATATATTCCTTCCCACATAGTCTCGCGCTCTTGTTTATTACAGAACTCCTTCCAACTAGTGGTCTGAGCCAATTTGATTTCCTGTTGGTACTCTTCTTTTGCTCTTTTATACTGCTCGACCACCCACTCGCGACGGATTGGCGCTGCGTAAGAAATTCTACGTCTCAGCCTGGAGACTTCCTTTTTTCGCCGTGTGAGTTCGTCGGTCCACCAGGGCAATCCCATTCGTTTTCTAATTTTTACTTTGGGTATGCTATTTTCGCAAGCTTTTATTATTGAGTTTGTATATTTATCTATAGTTATTTCTAGTTCTTGTGTGGTTTCTACTTTTTCTATTGCTGCTTCGTTTAATCGTGTATCCTTCCAAATCTGGAGGAGTTTCTCACGAAACTCTCCCCAATTTGCCTTTTTCGTGTTGTAAGTTCTTGTCATTCTTTTTATGTTAGTACCTATTGATTTATCTAAATTTATTTCAAACAGGATTGCCCTGTGGTCCGAACTGGTTATTTCTTCGGATAGTCTCCAACTATCTATCCTTCCGAGTAGGCTAGTCGAGCAGGTAGTTACGTCTACACAACTGGAATATCTCTTACCACCTCTTGTTATATCAAACGTTGGCTCAGTTCCCCTGTTTAGAATGTGGAGTTCTAATTCATCCAGCTTTGCAGCTACCTCTATGCCTCTGTTATCTGTCTTTCGGCTTCCCCACCAGGTATTCCATGCATTCACGTCCCCACCGAGTATCACGTTCCTTGTCCCCAGGCCCACCACGGCCGTTCCAATCATTTCAAGATATGGTTCGATAGGTTTGTCGCCCTCCATGTAAACGGACACCACTCCCAACTCCCATGTCCCAGTCTTCAACTTTGCGACGGCGATGTTCTCCGTCGTTAGGCCTGGGCATGGGGCCATGTCGATGGTGTCGTCGAATAGCACAATAGCAGCCTTAATCACATTTTCAGTGGTTTGGCTTCTGTCGCTTTGTGCTATTCTCGTCCCGGTGTAGTTTTTCATTTGTCCTATTCGTCCAATGTAGGGCTCCTGTACCATAGCGAAACACACCTTCCTCCTTGTCGCCTCTATGATTAACTCGGCCGTGGCTAGCTCAGATCTTTGGAGATTCGCCTGAATCGCGTGATATCGGTGGTTACCGATGCATGGTTCCGTGTTTGTCGCAAGAGCACCCTTAGCAATATGCCACGGTTGATCTCGCTAATGTTTCCCATTTTTTCCTTATTGGGCAGTCTGTGCTAAATGCATTATGATTTTTATTATCATGTTTTGCCTTGCTGCAGTTCTTACATTCCGGTATTGCTCCGGATAGCCATTCAGCGCATTCGATTTTAAGGTGTGGACCTCCACAATGACTACATACGTCAGTGGTCTCGGTACATATGCGCTTACTGTGTCCGTATCCCAGACAACGCGAACATTGTACCAAGGGAGACTGGTCCATCACTCTAACTCTCTGTAAGTCAACATGGATTATACCAGCTTCCGTAAGACGGTTCCATATTTGAGGCGAGACTCTCATTACGATGTGGGAAGTATGTGGGTTTCGAGTCCTCTTCTTGTATTTGACCTCCATTCTGTCTTCTTTATCTGGTAGATCTTTAAATAGCTGTTTATTTTGTATCCTAATGGCTTTTTGGATTTCCTCATCAGTGTTGTACTGCAACACATCCTTTAGGATTATGAGTGGATCCTTGTTTTTTATGTCATCCACATTGAGGTCTTTTCCTACCTTTTTTAATCTTTCTTTGACTCTACTTATTTCCTTTTCCGTTTGACATCCCACTATAACCTTTCTGTCTCTAGCCTTCCTAATCTTGTCTATTTTTAGTCCCTCTTCTTTGGCATTAATTGCCTTTCTTATCCTATCCAATACTTGGTCTCCTGTCTCTTTTTCGTCGTTGGATGTTATTATCACAGAGTGCATGGCCATATTTTCTGAAGGTTGGTCCCTTGTTGGCCCAGCCAATACACTTGCGTATGTTCCTCGATCTTCCTTAATTTCTTGCTTTTGCATTTCTTCTCTTAATTTTTCCATTTCTCTTTTACTTTCTACTAGGAGTTTTCCATGCTCTTCCAATTTCCTCATTAAGTTTTGATCTTCTTCTTTTCTTTTTCTAGTTTCATCTTCAAGTTTCTCTTCTTTGTTTTCCTGATTACTTACTTTTTCTCCTTTCGCTTTACTCTTACCTATTTCTGCCTCTTTTACTAATTGATATAGTCTCTCTATGGCCTGAGTGACTTCTGTTTTTATATCAGTCCTCAGGTTGCGAGAGTTGCTAAGGTGTAATTTGGCCTTAGTCAGACAGGCTCGAGCCTCTGTCAGGCGGTCAGCATATTTTAGAGTTTCCATTTTTGGAGAACTTTCTGTGATTTCAGCAACAACTTTACGACTTGTCCCTCTCGCTTCCTGGGACTGAACATTTCTCAGTTTTTGGCGGGCCACCGGGGCTATCTTTTTTGGTGATGTCTGAATTGCTGTTTCTTTATCTATTTTTACCGTCTCCCATTCTCCAATACTTTTCCTCACGTTGGGGATCTGTGTATTTTGGTCTTTTTTAGGAGAAGGCCCAGCCTTCTCTGTCCCGCTTGGAGAGTCGTGAGGACTCGCATTATTGGCACTGTTCTCAGTGCATTTGGTTGGAGTACGAAAACCAAACATACTGTCGGGGGAACGCGTCCTTGGTCTCAACAACTAACAAACAAGTTTTGGTCAAATTTAATACTTATAAAGGTTTGTAAAAGTTTTAAAAGAATAATATAAAATATTTATTTAAAATAATATAAATAATAATATAAATTTCGATAGGCTGCGTTAAAGTTTTGTGATTTGATGAGAAACCACAAATGCCACGTCACAGGTATCTTTTTTGAGAGTTTGTGTTTTATGTAGAGTTTAAATCTACTTCGTATTATTCTAGGTACACTTATTTATACACAGTATGTTTTTAGAATATTTTTAAAAGTAATACATTTGACTCTACCTGGAGTCTGTCTATAGATTCTAAAAACTCTGTCATTAATTTAATAACACAATTTAAAATAACACAATTGTAATCAAAAAAAAAAATTTTGTCAAGGTTTTTATTTATATATTACAACCTATTTTACTCAGCTATACCTAGAGTCGTCTCTATTTTGATTCTAGTCCTATTCTATTATATACACATTTAAACCATAATTGGTCACTCCTAATTTCTAAACTTATAAATCTAATATATTTTACAAAGAAAAAAGAAAAAACTTTGTAGTGCTCTATATAGAGTCAGTCTACGTCTAGTTGTCAGCTATATAATCAAGGTTCTACTAAATATGTCTATTAATATTTAAAAAATTTAAGAAATACACTATACAAATAGAGTTACAGGCAAAAAAGTTTTTGACTCTACGTAGAGTCTATATCTTATAACCAGCTAAAAGCGCTCCTCGAGCCCTATTCAGGGAACCCAAACTCGGTATACCTAGCCCGAAAGGTTCCCAAGTTACAGCGCTTCCAAATTATGGTTTCCAAACAAGATGGCCGCCAAATTTACGGTTAATGCGCTGTAACTCCTGAACGGATGGGCCTACAGCTCCGTGCTTGGGCTCGTTTTGATGGGCTCGACCAGGGCTATAATAAAGTCTAGCTTTCAGGACTTTAATTTTTTGACGCTGAAATTTCCTGAAAGCTAGATTATCTGTTCCGGCACTATTTGCCGACGTCTGGGGTCCAAACCCCAGTTCTGTGCGATACCTAGTTCAGCAGCTATGGCTTATTTTAGATTTCCAAGATGGCTGCCGAAATGTCAAACTAGATGTTTGAATGCCAATAACTCTGCTTCCAGAAATCGCAGGAGACCAGCGTTTGGACTATACTACTGCCCCTCTCCCGGTCTTTCAGATAGGACCGATTTCAGGACCCTGAAAAACTAGGGCTCAAAAAAGCCCTAGTCTTGGTAGGTGGGTAGAAATCGATCTAACAATAGTACAGTCCAAAACCGCAATTCACTACGACTTCTACAAACAGAGCTATGAAGTTTTAAAAATTTTCAAAATGGCCGCCGGTCCAGACAACTTATTTCTATCTTGGCCGTCTCTTAACTGATTTGACCCGTGTTTGGGCTCGTTTAAAAGGTCTCGGTGTCGAGCTTACGTCTATATAAATCTTTTGGCTTTTTAAGACCCCTATAAGTAAATTTTTTACAATTTAATATAAATTTTTTGAAAAATTTGGTTTTTTGAGCTAAATTTTGATTTTAAAATTCTACAAAAATTCACATATATTATTATCAAGAGCCTTATATTAAATACCTATTTATTAATTTGCTAATACTTATTTTAGGGGTAGCACATGTTAATTAAAAATATTAAAAAAATTATAACTAAAAAACTACTCACTAGAAAAATCTAAATTTTTTTACATATATTCCTTATGTTCTTCTTAACACTGTTTTATAATAAAAATAAGGGGTCTTCACTTTATTTTTAAAGTTATTTAAATATCAATTTTGGCTAAATTTTAAAAAGTCAATATCTTTTAAACTACTTAACTTAAAATAGTTCTGGAATTTGCTCCCGGCTCCTCTCCGCACGTACTACAAGGGTGCGGCTTCAAAAATAGCCGCACGGCTCTGCTTCTCAAAACACGTGCCCACGTGGCACTTGTTTTTTTGGCTTTTTCTCGGAGACTATAGCTCCGAAAAATCTCAGATTTTACACGCAGGTGGGGGCCGCGGATAGCTTGAAGGCCGCACTTTAAAAAGTATATGTAATAGCGCTTAATCACGCAGCGTTTCACTTTGAAGTTTCTCACTTTTTTAAAAATCACTATTTTCACAATAACTTTTTAAAGAAAACTCCGATTTTCATGCGGTTTACACTATATTAAACCGCTCGTCAACGCGCATCTTTTGATATATAGAACACCAAAATCGGATGCGAAAAACCTATTTTTGCGAATTTTTAAGCGCGGAGCAACTCAGAAACGTGACGTTCGGGACGGCAGTTGACACCGGACTGGGTTAGGTTAGGTTAGGTTAGGTTAGGTTAGGTTAGGTTAGGTTAGGTTAGGTTAGGTTAGGTTAGGTTAGGTTAGGTTAGGTTAGGTTAGGTTAGGTTAGGTTAGGTTAGGTTAGGTTAGGTTAGGTTAGGTTAGGTTAGGTTAGGTTAGGTTAGGTTAGGTTAGGTTAGGTTAGGTTAGGTTAGGTTAGGTTAGGTTAGGTTAGGTTAGGTTAGGTTAGGTTAGGTTAGGTTAGGTTAGGTTAGGTTAGGTTAGGTTAGGTTAGGTTAGGTTAGGTTTTTTTTTTTTTTTTTTTTTTTTTTTTTTTTTTTTTTTTTTTCTAGTTCCCCTGATATATTGAGATCAGGGACTTTTTTCATCTTTGGTGTTTCTCTTTTCACCTTATCAGTTTCTGTCTTTTTTATTTTGTAGTTTTTTCTTTTATTTCTTTGTATTTTTTCTTGCACATTACATTTATGATTACATTATTTCTAAGTTTCGTTCTTATATCTATGATTCTGTGGGACTGTTTACATTGTATACTTATATATATTATGTTACAGTTCCCATTTTATTTTCTATTTATTTCTATTTACTATTTTTCTTGCTATTTTCTTACAATATTTTAAAAACTTATCTCTAGTGTGCTTATTTTCTATAATATCATGTACATTTTCTTTACTTATTTTTACATTTAATGCTATTTCTATGTCACACTTTTCGCTGGCATAAATTGGACATTCCGTAATTACATGAATTATGTTCTCATTTTTTGTTGGATCACAGGCACAAGCGGGGCTCTCCTTACACTTAAATCTATGCAAGTATTCGGAGAACCCCCCATGTCCTGTCATAATTTGAACCGTCATCGGATCCATATCGATTTTCTTAATTATGTGGTAGGCTTTGACTGCGTCTGGGAAAAAGATTTTGGTTGTTGAGGCCGTTTCGCCTTCTGTGTAGCGCCGGTTCCATTCGTCAAGCGATTCCAATCGGATTTGTCGCTTGACGTATGAAACCGGACACTTTTCATAGTCTGCTTTTCTTTTTATTTTTGTTGCGGCATCTTTTGCTAGCTCGTCTGCCCTCTCATTTCCCTCCAATCCTGCGTGGGCTTTTATCCAAAAGAGATTAAGTGTTTTGCCTTGCCTATTTATTTTAAGTATGTTGTTTCTTGCTTCCACCGCTAGGGGATGGAGGGAAACGTCTTGGGCAATTGTTGAGAGAGCTGATCTCGAATCACTATAAATATTGCAATTAGGTGCACAAGATTTTAATGCATAACTGGTTGCTTCGAGAATGGCCAGCAACTCTGCCTGGTAGACGGTGCAGAAATTTTCCAGCTTCAGTTTACGGGTACACGTCTCTGCGGCGTCATTCCAGATGGATAACGCCGCACCGACTTTTCCCTCGATTTTACTGCCGTCTGTGTAGATTTTCAGGGCCTTATTGTCCTTCTGGTCTATTTGTGCACCGTCCACCAGACATTCAAAGTTAAGCCCGACCTGATCCGCGGGATGTAGGGTCTCTGAAAAGTTAATTTTGCTCTCTACCTCTCGATCTCCTACTATTCGCCGGGAAAAGCCTTTCTTTATTGCATAAAGCGAGGCCGCTTCCTGGATTCTTATATCCAATGGAAGCAGCCCGGCGAGTAGTAGGGCCGAGTGTAGCGATACCGTCCTGTATGATTTTATTATTTTTTGGACAAATCCGCGTTGCACCAAGTCGAATCTCTTTTTTACTTTTTGTTTGTTAGTTGCTGGTACCCATGCGCTAGCCGCATACATAACAGTCGGTTCCACCACTGCGACATATATGGTCCTAACAATCTCCGGGTTCAGGCCCCAGTGGATCTTAGCGGCTCTCGACAGCTGACGATAAAGGTTCTGTACCTTGCAGCACACATTCTTTACATGCGTGTTGAAGGTAAGCCCGTCGTCCACTGTGAGGCCAAGTATTTTAATTTCTCTGGAGAGGCCTATGGTTTTCCCGCTCATTTCCAAAAGTGGTGTGTCATACTTTAGCTTTTTTGTAATGATCATCGCTTTTGTTTTGTGTGGTGCAAAGTTGAGCTTATTTCTGACACCCCACTTCTGGACATATGCGAGGGTTTTATTCGCCTGCTCCTGTACCTGTTTTGCCATGTCCCCGGAGAACATCAGGACCACATCGTCCGCGAAAGCCTGGCAATGGGACTCTTTTGCACTTAGCTCCTTCAGAAGTGGATCCAGCAGTATATTCCAGAATATTGGCCCCCCTATTGAGCCTTGCACACACCCTTTAGTGGTCTTTTTTACCCACTCCGCTCCAGCATATCTGACGCACACTGTTCTATCTTTAAGATAGTTATCAATCAGGCGCCTCAGATTTACTGGGCACCCGGTCTTCGCAAGTCCACATCGTATTGCCGGCCACCAAGCGTTATCGAAGGCTCCCTCTATGTCTAATGATATAAGCAGGATTAGCTTTTTGTCTTTTAACTTTGCTCTTATAAACTGCATCATATCATAGAGGGAGTCCTCGGTACTGCGTTGTGGCATAAATCCATATTGGTTACGGCTTATATTTGGTACGATGTGCCACTTGATTCTCCGAACTACCATTTTTTCGAATATCTTCCCTAATACAGGCAAAAGCCCAATCGGCCTGTAGGATTTAGGGTGTGTGTAAGTCTCTTTTCCGGGTTTCCGCAACACTACCACTGTCGCTCTCTTCCATTTGATAGGGAAGTGTGCAAGACTGAAACATTTGTTTACAAGTGCCAGAAACAGTGCCGAGTCCAGGGCGATAGCCGCTCCACAAATGTCCGCCGTAAAACCATCGATACCAGGTGCTTTTTTCGGACTAAAACTAGACACGGCCCACAGCAACTCATCCGCTGTAAAGGGTGGGTCACATGATCCATCAGATGCCCCTTCATTTACAGTTTCTGCCATTTGTCTTATTTCCCTGTGTTCCGCGTCATCGTCTTCGTTTCGATCCTCTGGATAGAACGTATCTGCTAAAATCCTGGCTGATTCTTCACCTTCGAGCGTCCTCCCGTCTATAGTAAGGGGAGTGTCCTCCTGTCGCAACATTGTACGGCTTATCACTCTGTATATTCCCTCCCACACTGTTTCCCGCTCCTGCTTACTACAGAATTCCTTCCAGCTGGTGGTCTGAGCTGTTTTGATTTCCTGTTGGTATTCTTCCTTTGCTTTTATATACTGCCCGACCACCCACTCGCGGCGGACTGGCGCTGCGTAGGAAATTCGACGCCTTAGCCTGGAGACTTCCTTCTTTCGCTGTGTGAGCTCGTCGGTCCACCAGGGCAACCCCATTCGTTTTTTATTTTTTAATTTAGGTATATTATTTTCACAAGCTTCTGTTATTGAATTTGTGTATTTATCTATTGTTATTTCTAATTCTTGTGTGTTTTGTACTTTTTCTATTGCTGCTTTGTTTAACCGTATATCCTTCCAAATCTGGAGGAGTTTCCCACGAAACTCTCCCCAATTTGCTTTTTTCGTGTTGTAAATTCTTGTGATTCTTTTTATGTCGGTGCCTATTGCTTTTTCTAAATTTATCTCAAATAGGATTGCCCTGTGATCCGAGTTGGTTATTTCATCGGATAGTCTCCAGTTATCTATCCTTCCGAGTAGGCTGGTCGAGCAGGTAGTTACGTCCACGCAGCTGGAATAATTCTTTCCTCCTCTTGTAACGTCAAACGTTGGCTCAGTCCCCTTGTTTAGAATGTGGAGTTCTAATTCATCTAGCTTTGCAGCTACCTCTATGCCTCTGTTGTTTGTCTCCCGGCTTCCCCACCAGGTATTCCATGCATTCAAGTCCCCACCGAGTATCACGTGTCTTGTCCCCAGGCCCACCACGGCCGTTCCAATCCTTTCAAGATATGGTTCGAGAGGTTTGCCGCCCTCCATGTAGACGGACACCACTCCCAACTCCCATGCCCCAGTCTTCAACTTTGCGACTGCGATGTTCTCCGTCGTTAGGCCTGGGCAAGGAGCCATGTCAATGGTGTCGTCGAATAGCACAATAGCAGCCTTAATCACATTTTCAGTGGTTTGGCTTCTGTCACTTTGTGCTATTCTCGTCCCAGTGTAGTTTTTCATTTGTCCTATTCGTCCAATGTAGGGCTCCTGTACCATAGCGAAACACATCTTCCCCTTAGACGCCTCTATGATTAATTCGGCCGTGGCTAGCTCACATCTTTGAAGATTCGCCTGGACCGCGTGATATCGGTGGTTACCGATGCATGGTTCCGTGTTTGTCGCAAGAGCAATCTTAGCAATATGCCACGGTTGATCTTGCTAACGTTTCCCATTTTTTTCTTATTGGGCAGTCTGTGCTGAATGCGTTATGATTTTTGTTATCATGTTTTGCCTTGCTGCAGTTCTTACATTCCGGTATTGCTCCGGATAGCCATTCAGCACATTCGATTTTTAAATGTGGGCCTCCACAGTGACTACATACGTCAAGGGTCTCTGTACATGTGCGCTTACTGTGTCCGTATCCCAGACAACGCGAACATTGTACCAAGGGAGACTGGTCCATCACTCTAACTCTCTGTAGGTCAACATGGATTATACCAGCTTCCGTAAGACGGTTCCATATTTGAGGCGAGACTCTCATTACGATGTGGGATGTATGTGGGTTACGAGTTCTTTTCTTGTATTTAACCTCCATTCTGTCTTCTTTATCTGATAGATCTTTAAATAGTTGTTTGTTTTGTATCCTAATAGCTTTTTGGATTTCCTCATCAGTGTTGTATTGTAACACATCCTTTAGGATTATGAGTGGATCCTTGTTTTGTATATCATCCACATTGAGGTCTGTTCCTGCCTTCTTTAATCTTTCTTTAACTCTAGTTATTTCCTTTTCCGTTTGGCATCCCACTATTATCTTTCTGTCTCTAGCCTTCCTAATCTTATCTATTCTTAGTCCTTCTTCTTTGGCATTAATTGCCTTTCTTATCCTATCCATTACTTGGTCTCCTGTCTCTTTTTCATCATTGGATGTGATTATCACAGAGTGCATGGCCTTATTTTCTGAAGGTGGGTTCCTTGGTGGCCCAGCCAATACACTTGCGTATGTTCCTCGATCTTCCTTGATTTCTTGCTTTTGCATTTCTTCTCTCAATTTTTCCATCTCTTTTCTATTTTCCTCTAGAAGCTTCCCATGTTCCTCCAACTTTTTTGTTAAGTTTTGTTCTTCTTCTTTTCTATTTCTATTTTCATGTCCTGGTCTCTCCTCTTTCTTCTCCTGAAATTTCAATTTTTCCTCTTTCGTTATACTCTTGCCTGTCTCTGCCTCTTTTACTAATTGGTAGAGCCTCTCTATAGCCTGAGTAACTTCCGTTTTAATGTCAGTTCTAAGGTTTCGAGAGTTGCTAAGATGTAATTTAGCTTTTTGGAGACAGGACCGTGCCTCTGTCAAGCGATCCACATATTTTATGGGTTCTGTTTTCGGAGAGCTTTCTGAGTTTTCAGGTACTGTTTTGCGAGCTGTTACCCTCGTTTCTTGGGATGGAATGATCCTTTGCTTTTGGCGAGCCGCCAGGGCCACCTTTTTCGGAGAAGTCTGTATTGTGACTTCTTTTTCTGTTTTTCCCGACTCCCATTCTCCAATACTTCTTCTCACACTGGGAACTTGCGTCGTGTGGTCGTTTTTAGTAGAAGGTCCTGCCTTCTCTGTAACTCTTGGAGAGTCCTGAGGACTCATGTCTTTGGCACTGTCTTCAGTCTTTTTGGTGGGAGTACGATATCCAAACATTTTATCAGGGGAACGCGTCCTAAGGTCACAACAACTAACAAATGTAAATGAATAAACTCAATTAATATTTTGTCCAAAAATAAATAAAATAAACTTAAAAAAGGTTTGTATAAGTTATAAAAATATTTTGAATTGTTGACAAGGTTGCGGTAGGTTCAAAGTGTTACTCAATCAATAAATAGCCACAATACCACGTCAGTTCTTTTCTAAATTTTTGCTTTATGTAGAGTCGTAACTATACATTCGTTTTAATAATGTCACGTTTATTTACACATACATATGTAGTTTTTTCAAAAAAGTTCTAAAATTGTATCTTATGTTTTACTCTACTAAGAGTCTGTCTACAAAGTGTTTTTGGTCACTCTTAATTTCTAAACTTATAAATCTACTATATATCACAAAATAAAATAAAAATAAAATAAAATAAAAATTTTGTAGTGCTCTATATAGAGTCAATCTACGTCTAATCTGTCAGGTTTTAACATATTATGTCTACTAATATTAAAAAATTTGAGAAATATTCTATACAAAGAGAGTTACAGGCAAAAAAGTTTTTGACTCTACGTAGAGTCTATATCTTATAACCAGCTAAAAGCGCTCCTCGAGCCCTATTCAGGGAACCCAAACTCGGTATACCTAGCCCGAAAGGTTCCCAAGTTACAGCGCTTCCAAATTATGGTTTCCAAACAAGATGGCCGCCAAATTTACGGTTAATGCGCTGTAACTCCTGAACGGATGGGCCTACAGCTCCGTGCTTGGGCTCGTTTTGATGGGCTCGACTAGGGCTATAATAAGGTCTAGCTTTCAGGACTTTAATTTTTTGACGCTGAAATTTCCTGAAAGCTAGATTATCTGTTCCGGCACTATTTGCCGACGTCTGGGGTCCAAACCCCAGTCCTGTGCGATACCTAGTTCGGCAGCTATGGCCTATTTTAGATTTCCAAGATGGCTGCCGAAATGTCAAACTAGATGTTTGAATGCCAATAACTCTGCTTCCAGAAATCGCAGGAGACCAGCGTTTGGACTATACTACTGCCCCTCTCCCGGTCTTTCAGATAGGACCGATTTCAGGACCCTGAAAAACTAGGGCTCAAAAAAGCCCTAGTCTTGGTAGGTGGGTAGAAATCGATCTAACAATAGTACAGTCCAAAACCGCAATTCACTACGACTTCTACAAACAGAGCTATGAAGTTTTAAAAATTTTCAAAATGGCCGCCGGTCCAGACAACTTATTTCTATCTTGGCCGTCTCTTAACTGATTTGACCCGTGTTTGGGCTCGTTCAAAAGGTCTCGGTGTCGAGCTTACGTCTATATAAATCTTTTGGCTTTTTAAGACCCCTACAAGTAAATTTTTTACAATTTAATATAAATTTTTTGAAAAATTTGGTTTTTTGAGCTAAATTTTGATTTTAAAATTCTACAAAAATTAACATATGTTATTATCAAGAGCCTTATATTAAATACCTATTTACTAATTTGCTAATACTAATTTTAGGGGTAGCACATGTTAATTAAAAATATTAAAAAATTTATAACTAAAAAACTACTCACTAGAAAAATCTAAATATTTTTACATATATTCCTTATGTTCTTCTTAACACTGTTTTATAATAAAAATAAGGGGTCTTCACTTTATTTTTAAAGTTATTTAAATATCAATTTTGGCTAAATTTTAAAAAGTCAATATCTTTTAAACCACTTAACTTAAAATAGTTCTGGAATTTGCTCCCGGCTCCTCTCCACACGTACTACAAGGGTGCGGCTTCAAAAATAGCCGCACGGCTCTGCTTCTCAAAACACGTGCCCACGTGGCACTTGTTTTTTTGGCTTTTTCTCGGAGACTATAGCTCCGAAAAATCTCAGATTTTACACGTAGGTGGGGGCCGCGAATGGCTTGAAGGCCGCACTTTAAAAAGTATATGTAATAGCGCTTAATCACGCAGCGTTTCACTTTGAAGTTTTCCACTTTTTTAAAAATCACTATTTTCAGAATAACTTTTTCACCAAAACTCTGATTTTCATGCAGTTTACACTATATTAAACCGCTCGTCAACGCGCATCTTTTGATATATAGAACACCAAAATCGGATGCGAAAAACCTATTTTTGCGAATTTTTAAGCGCGGAGCAACTCAGAAACGTGACGTTCGGGACGGCAGTTGACACCGGACTGGGGGTTAGGTTAGGTTAGGTTAGGTTAGGTTAGGTTAGGTTAGGTTAGGTTAGGTTAGGTTAGGTTAGGTTAGGTTAGGTTAGGTTAGGTTAGGTTAGGTTAGGTTAGGTTAGGTTAGGTTAGGTTAGGTTAGGTTAGGTTAGGTTAGGTTAGGTTAGGTTAGGTTAGGTTAGGTTAGGTTAGGTTAGGTTAGGTTAGGTTAGGTTAGGTTAGGTTAGGTTAGGTTAGGTTAGGTTAGGTTAGGTTAGGTTAGGTTAGGTTAGGTTAGGTTAGGTTAGGTTAGGTTAGGTTAGGTTAGGTTAGGTTAGGTTAGGTTAGGTTAGGTTAGGTTAGGTTAGGTTAGGTTAGGTTAGGTTAGGTTAGGTTAGGTTAGGTTAGGTTAGGTTAGGTTAGGTTAGGTTAGGTTAGGTTAGGTTAGGTTAGGTTAGGTTAGGTTAGGTTAGGTTAGGTTAGGTTAGGTTAGGTTAGGTTTTTTTTTTTTTTTTTTTTATATTATAAATAAGTTTACACTACAGACTCGAGGTCCGTACCTTTTTTCGCTTTATATTTCTTTATTAACTTTTTTAATTTACATTGTACTCCTTACGCTACTAGTATAGTAAATTTACTTAAGCCTAAGCAGTGAGTTCACGGTTTTTTTTTTTTTTTTTTTTTTTTTTTTAAATTATTATTATATTTTTTTTTTTATATATATATATAGATTTTTTTTTTTATATATATCATGCCTTTTTTTTTTTTTTTTTCCTTTTACTTTTTTTTTTTTTTTTTATTATTATATTTTTTTTTTCTTTGGTTTTTTTTTTTTTTTTTTTTATATATATATATATATATATATATAGATTATTATTTTTTTTTATATATCATGCGTTTTTTTTTTTTTTTTTTCCTTTTACATTTTTTTTTTTTTTTTTTTTTGTTTTGAGTTCTAATTCCTACCATGCTTTATTTAACTCTACATACAAATTTTATTATACCTTATTTTAATTATATATAAGTATTATTACAAATACGTTGGTTATTTTTTTTTTTGTCATTTTTTTTTTTTTCTTTTGACTTATAATCTAGTTCCTAACTTTATAATATATAGATTTTTTTTTTTTTTTAATTATTATTATTCGGTCGTCGTGGAGACCGCTCCGTCTTCAGCTATATCAATTCGCCGTTGTCAAGGCCTCTACGACAGCTGCATCTCTGCTTCTTAGTGCCATTTTTAGGTTGTATTCTTTAATTCTGTTTGTTGTCGCAGCCATCGCGCTTTCAATCAGCCGTCCAGTCGCATCGTCGCAATCGTCCGTGTAATATACACAGGAGACTGTGTGCCTGGACACTGCCACTACTGCGTGTTGGACGCTGTCATAAATTTTGTGCTTCTCTGTTGTTGTCCTCATTATGACCACTGTCCCGTATGTGAGGCCTTGGGCCTCATGTACGGTTAAAATTCGCGACCCAGGACCCGAACCATATCCCTGCCTAGTAAGGGACTCCTTTTCTGCTTGCGTGTATACAAGATATAATGTATTTGGCAGGGTACCTGGAATGACGACTCCCGTGTACCTTTTCCTTTCCAGTGAATGCACCTGAGATCTGGATGAATATATGCCATTGTAGATTTCACTCAGGGCATATGCCACATCCATCGGATTCCGGTGCGTGCACAGGAGTTCTTGGCTGATTGTGGTCACGAGGCTTGGGCGAGTATATTGCATCGCAAAGAGGTTTTCCCTGTCGATATACGGAAGTTGATTGATGTCACCGATGAGCAGTATTTTTTCCGCTCCACTCAGTCGCATTGCCATTACTATGGCCCCGAAATGGTTCATGAGAGCTTCGTCGACTAAAAGTCGAGTGCATCTTCTGTTTTGCCTTCTCATGCCATTTACTAGAATTGAGGCCATAGTGCGCACTTTTGTTTTTGCGTCGGTGCCAATGCGGTTGCTTAATTTTTCCCTGAGGTCTTTAGCTGCTTCTGTTGTTGTAGTGACAATCAAGTCATTCTCCGCATCGAATTGCTTTATAACCCAAGTTGTTTTTCCACACCCCGGGACCCCATTGACCCAATTTATTGTCGGCACTGTCCAGCTTTCCCAAGGATCTCCCGTTTCACAGGTTCTCGAGATGGCTTCCGCCATGTTCAGGATCCTGTCTTCTAGCATCACCCTGGTACAACGGGCGGTGACCACAATAGGGTCGTTGGGGGGGGTTTTGAATACTAATCTACCCTGTCGTTTCGTCTCCTCCTCTTCCAAGGATACAAAGCCCGCTGACCCGCTATAAGCCGCCATGTGATGACCCATTTTACCTCTTATGACTGTGGATGTTTTGTTGTCATAAATTGCGGCCTCTGCCTCCTCGAGTTGCACCTCAAGAAACTCTTGACTACCGAGGTGAAAACTTTGTAAGATGTTCCTACAAGTCGTTTCGTTCACCTCAAGAGTTGCTTTTGTGAGGGCTTTGAACTCTAGGAACGCGTTGATTATGTGGTCCTTAGGCCCAATCGCCGGTAGAAGCTTTGGCGGGCTGACTCGTCCCGAACAGGGTCTAGTGTAGGTGGGTTGGGATTTCTTGAGAACTCTCGGAGGCTCTCTTATTAAGTTTTCGGCTTGCCTTATCTTTCTTAACTTTCGGATTGCTCTTCCTGGAATGCTTTGGGCCGATGCACTAATGGTATTAATTAATGCACTTACCCCGCTTTGAGATTGGTAATTTTTTCTCTGGCTGCGGCCTTTTCTTGGGCCGTTTTCAGTTGCAGGCGTTCTGAGCCACTAAGTGTTTCTGGATTTGCTGTTTGGTGTTGAGTTGCCATAGTCGAGTCGTGATGTTTGAGGAAGCTCAGGTTTTCGCCCCTATCCTCATACACGACTATTTCATGTTTATTTGAGGCTTTTATGCAACCAATGTGGTCCACGACTTCACCTTTCTCATACAAGACCACCATGGCGTCCACACTTATGATGCGAGGTATGTCCACTGTCTCTACCTCTACCTATTGTGATGGATTCTAGTTCCTCATGGGTTTCCACCCCCTCGATTAATGTGGGAGTTATGGCTCTTTCTTCTAGTAGTGATCTGAAGTGTGATGAGAAATCTGACCATTTTGCCTTCCTGGTGTTGTATTTGCGCGTTGTGCAGGGCCGTAATGGTTTTAAGGCCGTTTTAGTGCGCAATGTAAATGTTATGGCATTATGGTCTGATGTAATTAGACTTCTCTCCACTCTCCAGTCCTCCACATTGCCGAGAAGTGACGGACTGCAAGCAGTTACATCTACTATGCTCGAGCAGATTCTCCCCCTTCTGTAAGTTTCGAAGGTAGGTATGTCACCGGTGTTGAGGATATGGAGATCCATTTCATTGAGGAAGGTGTTATATGCCGCGCCTCTTTCGTCTTCTGTGTTGCTTCCCCACCATTGACTCCAAGCATTTACGTCTCCAGCCACTATGATGTTGTTTGTGTGAAGTTTTTCACATGCTGCTTGGATTCGTCTAAGGTAGGGATTGATATCTTGATCGCCCTCGAGGTAGACTGACACGACTCCTAATTTTAGGTTTCCTGCGACCAGAAACACCGCCGCTTCTGTTTCAGTAACCAGCTGTGGATCATGAATGATCTCCAGCTGATTCCCGAAGACAAGGACTGCGGCCTTCACTGGTTTTTGTCTATTCAGGCTGCATTGAATAACTCGCGTGCCAGGATGTTCTTTAATAACGCCATTTTTTCCCACATAGGGTTCCTGTACAATGGCGATCGACACTCCTTTATCCGCTGCAACCTGAAGGAGTTCCGCCGTTGCTACCCTGGAGCGTTGCAAGTTCACCTGAATGATTTTAATGTGTGTATCTGACCTACTAATGTTTGAGATGGTGTTGTTTTGGCTGCCCTTAGCAATATGTTATGCGAGATCGTGCTATGGCATCCCACTTCTGCTTTTCCCGGCAATCAAAGCTAAAAGCATTGTGTGCCAGGTCCGTGTCGCCACCGTGCGCTTTTAGGCAATTTTTACATCTTGGGGGTCTCCCCTCCAGTCTGGTTGGGCATTTGTCCCATGAGTGAGTCTCTCCGCAATGACTACAGAGTTCCTCCTTTTCATGGCACACTGCCTTTGTGTGGCCAAAACCAAGACATTTAGTGCATTGCACTAGGGGAGAGTGGTCCATTATTGGTCTCCTTTGGAGGCCAATGTAAATTTTGCCCGCATCAATGAAGCGCCTGTGAACTTGTGGAGAGAGCTCGAGAACAGGTTAGGTTAGGTTAGGTTAGGTTAGGTTAGGTTAGGTTAGGTTAGGTTAGGTTAGGTTAGGTTAGGTTCCCCCCCGAACGGGTTCCCGCCTTGTCGTGGCGGGGGGGCTTAGTAGCCGTGGCTTGGTCACCCACGGTGAACAAAGAGGAACCCCTTGGCTGGCCCGTGGTGTAGGGCCGGCCCGAGGTGGCCACTCCGAGTGGGCTTGGGAAGCCCACTTCGGATGTGTGTCGGGGGGCTGCGGATAGAGGGGAGTCCGCACCCTCTACCGCTGCAGCCGAGGTGGAGTCGCGGAGGAAGAGGAGTGTTGGTATGGCGATGCGCCACTCGCCCTATCCTCCGCGACTCAAACGGGGCCGCACCGTTGATGCGGTCGTGGTGGGGCCGCGGGGGGAGAGGAGTGTCGGTATTGCGAGGCGCCGCTCTCCCTACCCTCCGCGGCCGAAACTTGGTTGGCGGCGGAGCCCGAGACCAGATCCGCCGCTGGGGCCAGGAAGGCCGGTGCTTCTGAGTGCTAGTTTTTCCTGGCCCCATGGCCTTCGCGCATCGGACACGGGGGCGTCCGTTGCGCATTAGAAATTGGAGGCCGAGAAGGAGGGCGCACCATGTGTTCTGGTGCGCCTTACCTGAGAAGGAGATGGGGGAGGAGTGTTCCTCCCCCGAGGAGGGGCCGCCATGGGGCGGCCAGCGCAGGTGGGGCCGCGGAAGTGTGCGAAAGCGTTCCCGTGGCCCTGCCAATATGCGACGAGGGTGGAACACCATGGGGTTTTAGTCGGTGCGAGTCCGACATAACCCGTCCTTGCCCCCGCGAGGCGGGTATGCGTAGGCATTTCCCCATGTAAAAAAAAAAAAAAAAAAAAAAAAAAAAGGTTAGGTTAGGTTAGGTTAGGTTAGGTTAGGTTAGGTTAGGTTAGGTTAGGTTAGGTTAGGTTAGGTTAGGTTAGGTTAGGTTAGGTTAGGTTAGGTTAGGTTAGGTTAGGTTAGGTTAGGTTAGGTTAGGTTAGGTTAGGTTAGGTTAGGTTAGGTTAGGTTAGGTTAGGTTAGGTTAGGTTAGGTTAGGTTAGGTTAGGTTAGGTTAGGTTAGGTTAGGTTAGGTTAGGTTAGGTTAGGTTAGGTTAGGTTAGGTTAGGTTAGGTTAGGTTAGGTTAGGTTAGGTTAGGTTAGGTTAGGTTAGGTTAGGTTAGGTTAGGTTAGGTTAGGTTAGGTTAGGTTAGGTTAGGTTAGGTTAGGTTAGGTTAGGTTAGGTTAGGTTAGGTTAGGTTAGGTTAGGTTAGGTTAGGTTAGGTTAGGTTAGGTTAGGTTAGGTTAGGTTAGGTTAGGTTAGGTTAGGTTAGGTTAGGTTAGGTTAGGTTAGGTTAGGTTAGGTTAGGTTAGGTTAGGTTAGGTTAGGTTAGGTTAGGTTAGGTTAGGTTAGGTTAGGTTAGGTTAGGTTAGGTTAGGTTAGGTTAGGTTAGGTTAGGTTAGGTTAGGTTAGGTTAGGTTAGGTTAGGTTAGGTTAGGTTAGGTTAGGTTAGGTTAGGTTAGGTTAGGTTAGGTTAGGTTAGGTTAGGTTAGGTTAGGTTAGGTTAGGTTAGGTTAGGTTAGGTTAGGTTAGGTTAGGTTAGGTTAGGTTAGGTTAGGTTAGGTTAGGTTAGGTTAGGTTAGGTTAGGTTAGGTTAGGTTAGGTTAGGTTAGGTTAGGTTAGGTTAGGTTAGGTTAGGTTAGGTTAGGTTAGGTTAGGTTAGGTTAGGTTAGGTTAGGTTAGGTTAGGTTAGGTTAGGTTAGGTTAGGTTAGGTTAGGTTAGGTTAGGTTAGGTTAGGTTAGGTTAGGTTAGGTTAGGTTAGGTTAGGTTAGGTTAGGTTAGGTTAGGTTAGGTTAGGTTAGGTTAGGTTAGGTTAGGTTAGGTTAGGTTAGGTTAGGTTAGGTTAGGTTAGGTTAGGTTAGGTTAGGTTAGGTTAGGTTAGGTTAGGTTAGGTTAGGTTAGGTTAGGTTAGGTTAGGTTAGGTTAGGTTAGGTTAGGTTAGGTTAGGTTAGGTTAGGTTAGGTTAGGTTAGGTTAGGTTAGGTTAGGTTAGGTTAGGTTAGGTTAGGTTAGGTTAGGTTAGGTTAGGTTAGGTTAGGTTAGGTTAGGTTAGGTTAGGTTAGGTTAGGTTAGGTTAGGTTAGGTTAGGTTAGGTTAGGTTAGGTTAGGTTAGGTTAGGTTAGGTTAGGTTAGGTTAGGTTAGGTTAGGTTAGGTTAGGTTAGGTTAGGTTAGGTTAGGTTAGGTTAGGTTAGGTTAGGTTAGGTTAGGTTAGGTTAGGTTAGGTTAGGTTAGGTTAGGTTAGGTTAGGTTAGGTTAGGTTAGGTTAGGTTAGGTTAGGTTAGGTTAGGTTAGGTTAGGTTAGGTTAGGTTAGGTTAGGTTAGGTTAGGTTAGGTTAGGTTAGGTTAGGTTAGGTTAGGTTAGGTTAGGTTAGGTTAGGTTAGGTTAGGTTAGGTTAGGTTAGGTTAGGTTAGGTTAGGTTAGGTTAGGTTAGGTTAGGTTAGGTTAGGTTAGGTTAGGTTAGGTTAGGTTAGGTTAGGTTAGGTTAGGTTAGGTTAGGTTAGGTTAGGTTAGGTTAGGTTAGGTTAGGTTAGGTTAGGTTAGGTTAGGTTTTTTTTTTTTTTTTTTTTTTTTTTATTTTTTCTATTTCTTACTACTACTTTTCTGCAGTACCCTTCTGTCTGACATGTAATTACTGTTTTCTTATTACCGTGTTTTTTTTTTTTTTTTTTTTTTTTTTTTTTTTTTTTTTTTTTTCCGTTCCGTACTGCTTACACTTTCGTTTATCATTATTACACGTTATAGTTATAAAATTTTTAAGCTACATATGCTTATTCTTACATTTTTCACTTATTACACTTACTATTTATATAATACTAAAATTTCTTAACCTTCGTAGGTTACAGTTATATTGATATATTCTGGAATTGCTAGGTGTTGTTTTTTATTTTGTTTATTTATTGATTTATTATTTTTTTTTTTTTTTTCTTGTTATCTGTTTTGCATACATATTTTCTTTATTATACACGTTACTTTTAATAACAATGTTAATAATCTTAAGACTACATTACTTACGAATTCTCACTCATAGGTTACTTCTGTTTTCATACCCTTTTTTTTTTTTGTGTATCATTACTTAATTATATTATTCTAGGATGTCCTTGTGTATCTTTTTGTTTTCCTTTTTTTTATAATTATTATTATTATTCTTTTCTTTTCTTTTTTTTTTCCTTTTCTTTTTGTTTTCTTTTTCTTTTTTTTTTTGGGTCTTTTTTTATGTATTTTTTTTTTTTTTTTATCCTTTTTTTTATCGCTTTATTTCAATATGGTCTTTTACATTTTTTTTTATTTACTAACTAAATCAATAATATTTTAAAATTTTTACATTACTTAAGGTTTCTTACTCTAAAATTTTTACTTTCTTTACAGTTATTATTTGTAGTTACAGATTGCTGCTTTAAGTGCATGTTAAATGCTAAATGGTTAGTTTATTTAATTTTTTTTTTTTTTCCCGTAAACGTATATATATACTATTACTTTAATTACTGAATAATCTACTTAATAAGTACTTACATCTAGTTAATTGCTATTTACATGCTATCTCTATATTATGTCTTATTTTTCAGTTATTTTAATACTTTTAATTAATTAGTTATTCTACTTCCATTTTCGGAATTAATGATTTTTAACACTGAAAGCGCAAAATTCATAAAAATTAATCGGCAATTATTATCTTCTATTATACAAGATAGTGTGTGTTTTCCTATAGTCATTCCCATTCTGCACTCGCATTCATATCGTCTACTCCCGAATCGCGGACATTGAATTATTATATGTTCAAGTGATTGTTCGATGGTTTCATCGCAAGTGCAGTACGGGGACGACGATAGCTTAAAGCGGTACAGATAAGCTTTATTTCCTCCATGCCCGGTAAACAATTGAGTTACTAGATTAGTCATTTTTATTGATTTAATTATCTTATAAGCTATTACAATGCTTGGGAAAAATGTCTTCGTGATGTCGCTGGTTTGGGTCTCTTGATACTTCCGCTGCCATACTTGTAGGGTTTTTTGTCTGGTGAGGTGCTTTGCATACGACAATGGGAATCGATCGTACTGTGATCTTTGTTTGTTATTGGCTGCAGCGTATTTCGCAAGTTCATCAGCTCTTTCATTGCCAGCAATTCCACAATGTGCTTTTATCCAGTAAAGTTGGATACAGCCTTCTTGATTTCTGTTTTCTCTAATTTTACTTTGAATTTCCGCCGCTATTGGGTGTAGGGAAGATGGATCACATAAACAGTCAAGGGCCGATCGTGAGTCACTAAATATATTGACTTTATGAAGATGTTTAACTATTGCGTATTTAATGGCTTTGAGTATGGCCATCATTTCTGCCTGGAAAACACTGCAATAACTTTCAAGTCTAAATGTTAATTTATTTTTCTCGACCCCACTTTGCCAGATAGTTACTGCAGCACCTACTTTTTTGTCAATTTTACTGCCATCCGTATAAATCCTAGGCCAATCGTTGTCAATTGCATCTATGTCCTCATGAGTGTTGATGAGCTGATATGTTAGTTGATGTCTTTCCACAGGATGCGGCAGGTCAAACGGACTTATTCTCATTTCCAGTTGTCTTCCCGGTAGCTGGTCCATATCATTACCTTTCTTTACTTCGTATATGTGGGCATTTTCCTTAGCCCTTAAAGCTAAGGGTATGATTTGCGATAGCAATGTACTTGAGATTAATGAGTTGGTCCTGTGTCCCTTGCTAATTCGGATACCAAAAATGCGAGTTAATCTATTTAGCGCCCGTTCTATATATTTTTTTTCCGTGGTGTCGGCCCAGCAGTTGGCAGCATAGAGAACTGTAGGCTCGACGACTGCCAGGTAAATTAACCTCAGGATCTCTGAATTTAAACCCCACTGGGCTCTTGCCGCTCTTGATATTGTTTTATATAGACTGATGGCTTTCCGGGTGACTTCATCTATATGCGGTTTAAAGTTTAGGTTGCGATCTATGGTTAAGCCCAGTATTTTTAGTTGGTTTGCGTATTTTAGTTCGACCCCCTCTAAATATATTTTAGGTTGATGGTACTTTAATTTCCTTGTTAGTGTAATCACTTGTGTTTTGTGTGGTGCAAATTTCATTTTGTATTTTTTCCCCCATTCTGCAATTACTTTTAATGTTTCATTGATGTCCATTTCTAGTGTTTCACCGTTTTTGTGTGTCGCTATGACTAATATGTCATCCGCGAACGCTTGAACGTGAGTATTTATGTTCTCAGTTTCTTGTAACATGGGGTCCAGCTGAATGTTCCACATGATGGGTCCACAGGTCGAGCCCTGTATGCATCCTTTATTTGTTGGTCGTCTTACTTCTTCTCCCGCATATCTTAGATGAATCTCCCTGTCTCTTAAGTAACTGGTGATTAATCTTAACATAGATGTTTCTATTTGTTTTGCTTGCAGCTGATTTATTATGGCTGGCCACCATGCATTGTCGAATGCGCCTTCGATATCTAGTGACACCAATGTTACAATGCTTTTCTTGTCTAGACCGTTTTTAATTAGAGTTATCGTGTCATATAGCGCATCTTCTGTTCCTTTTTGTGGAGTAAAACCATACTGCCTATTACTTAGTTTTTTCTCGTTGCCTAGTTGCCATTGTATTCTGTTTACAAAGAGCTTTTCTAACACTTTACCTAGCACTGGTAGAAGTCCTATTGGTCGATAAGATTTTGGTGTCATATAATCGTCCTTATTCGGCTTTGACAAGACTCTTATTGTGGCTAATTTCCAGATCTTCGGAAAGTATCCTAGATGTAGGCATTGATTGAGCAATGCTAGTAGAATTTCTTTATGAGCTTCATATGCTGCCTGACATATATCAGATGTCAGTCCATCTCCTCCCGGGGCTTTCTTTGGGCTCATATTTTTAAATATGTGTTCCACTTCGTATGTGGTAAATGGTTTTATTTCTAAGCTAGTATCTCGCAATTCTAATGTAAGTTTTTGTGCAATGGTCCTTTGTTTATAGTGGTATTCTGTATCAGTTTCTGTACTGTCCCATGGAAAAAATGTTTCCGCCAAAAGTTTTGCCGATTCCTTTTCAGATAGTATGTGTCCACTTGAATTCCGAAGTAATTTATCATCCTCTTTGTTTGAGCATGCTTTTAAAATACGGTAAGTTCTCTGCCATACTCCTTCTTTCTCCTCTCTAGAGCATAAGTCTTTCCAACTCTTAGTTGCTTCTTCTTCGATTTTGCGTGCATAAAGTTCTTTTGCTTCTAAATACTGGCTTATGACGTGTGCTTTCCTTCTAGGGTGTGCATTTTTTATCCTTCGCCTTTTCCTTATCATTTCTGCTTTTAGTTCGTTTAGGTCTTTGGTCCACCAGACTGCAGCTTTGCTTATTCGTTTTTGTCTAAGTTGTGGAATCGTTTTGTCACATATAGTTGTTATAATTTGTGCATAGTTAGTAATCATGCGCTCTAATTCTTGCTCAGTCTTTATATTTATTATCATGTTTTTAGAAAAACCTTGTTCATTCAATTCTCTCGCCAAATCTGTTTTAAAGTTTAACCAGTTTGCGTTTTTGGTGTTGTACTTTCTTGTGGTATTGACTACTTTGTCTAATTGCAGGTTTTGCAGCACTAGCTGAAACAGGATAGGTTTATGGTTTGATAGTGTACAGAATGTTTCGTCCACTCTCCATTTCTCAATTTTGTGCATCAAGGAAACGGAACATGCGGTGATATCAATGATGCTTGTGCAAAGTTTGTTCTTTCTGTATGCACTAAATGTTGGAGTCGTGCCTGTGTTCATTATCTCCATATTAAGTTCAGCTATTGTTTCGGTTATACACGTTCCTCTCTTGTCATCTGCATTGCAACCCCACCAGACGCTATTTGCATTTGTATCACCTCCTATTATAAATTCGTTGGCATCCATCGATGTCATAAATTGTTTGACTGTTGACATTTCTTCCTCAATGTTTCCCTTCTCGTGCAAATAAACGCTTATTAGTCCAATATTAATGTGACCTAGTTTTATAGTTACACTAACTATGTCTTCTGTTACCAGGTTAGGGTTAATAGTACATTTAATATTGGGGTTTGTGATAATAATTGCCGATCTTACTGGCTTCGAGCAGTCGTTTGTTATCTTTTGGATAACCCGATACTGAGAGCCCACCGTTACGTGGGCTTTTGCACCTACATAGGGTTCCTGTGCTAGGATAATCGAGTATCCCTGTATTGTGGCTGCGCGTATACACTCTTGTGTGGCCGCGCGCCCACGATCCAGGTTATATTGAACAATTTTTATTTTGTTTTTAACTGTGGTTGTTGTTGTATCAATTACCTCTTAACAATAAGATACCGAGGATCTTGCTATCCTGTCCCATTTTGCCCACTCCGGACATTCAGGGCTATAGGCAGGATGGCTTAAAGATTCTTTCTGCAAATTTTTACAGTTTTTGCAAATTGGGGTTTGATTTCGATTCGTGCACAATCTGGTATCGTGCTCCTCGGAACAGTATCCGCAAACCAGTCCGTTATGACAATCTCTAGCTAGATGGTTGAATCCAAGACACTTATAACATTGGATCAGAGGAGAGTGGTCAACGCATGGAACTACTTGATATCCCATACGCAGCCTTTGGTCTTTTAGTTTTGTCCACATTTGTGGTGTTACTTCTAGTATGATGTTGACTAGTTCACGGACTCTTCCTTTCGTTCTACGGAGAACTTTGGCTGCTCTGTAGGGTTCTGTTATACCTGATACCAAGTTGCTATTTTGTGTCACCAATGCTTTGATTAATTTTTCATCGCTAAGGTCGGATATGACACCTATCAATCTCAAATGCGGATTTTTGTTCGAAGGTGTAGATACAGATAGTTTGGTGCATGAATCTCTTATTGCTGTTCCTAAAGTTTGCCTATCTTCTTGAGTGTCGCAGCTGATAACTACTCTTTGATTTTTGAGTTTTGTTATCTTGTTGACACCAATTCCTAGTTCTACTGGATCAACTCCCCTTTTTACCTGTTTAACGATGTCCTCGCTAGTCAAACGGGGATCAATCGATTCCAGAATCATGGGGAAACGGGGCGTGCTCGCAGCATCGGCATAAGTCTTTTGCGGTGGCTGGTATGATGCTGGGGCTACCCGTTTGTTAGTTACCCTCTCCATTGATGATTCGCAGGGGTAGTTCCTTAGTCCATCAATTTTCTCCTTGATTTCCGCAATTGCCAGTTCTGCCCCCAAGCCTGAATTGCCTTGGAAAGCTAACTGGCTTGTGTTTAATTCTTTTATTTCGTTTATATCGTTCATCATCGTTTTCAGAGTGATCATGATCGGATCTAAGACTTTTTTAATGTCCTCACTTTGGTCTTTTATTGTTGTGGTGATACAGGGAGGTGTTGTTTTGATGTCTGAGATCATTTGTTTTAACTCCTGTATCTCCGTGATGACTGTGTCAGTATCTGCTTGTATGACCTCAGGGACTATTGTTTTCTTTTCTGTCTCTTTAGAAATACTAATAAATTGTTCGAACATCTCAGTTAAAAGACTGATCTGTTGTGTCATTTCGTTTACCTGTGCTGACAATTTTGTACCTAACTCTGATTGAATCTGCGCTGGTAATGGGATTAATGCTGGTGGCGCTGGATGTGGTTGTGCCCTTGTGACCAGTCCCTGTACTTGTAGATGAATTTTGCTTATGGCCTTTATTGGCTCGTCCATCTCGTAACTCAACCAGCTGCGTATAGCTTCAACAGACTTGCTTGTATTGCGAATTGTTTCGAAGGATTCTGTTAGCTTGTTTAATACCGTTGAGTGAATTTCTGTCAGCTGCTTGTTGTGAGCTCGCTCAATTCTTACCAATTCCTTAGCAGATCGGCATCGTTCCTGCTCTAATCCAAGGCGATGCCGTGATCGGGAATCAGATAAGGAGAGCACGGTCTCGTACAATCCCTGCAAGCAGTTGTGTACCTCTAACTTGCAGTCGCGTTTCATATTTCCGGCTTTTTCGAGTGCTTCCTTGCCTGAGAGCAGGAAGTCATTTGCTCGTTGAGTAGCGAGGTCCATAGATATGCCAGCCCGCTTATATGCGGGCGGCAGTATACTGGACCTCCTGCTGTTAAGGCTGGTTGCACTATCTGCGTCAGACCACTCGTCGTCGGTACGTTGGGATGGTTTGCATTTACCTAAAACAGCCAATTCGGCTTCCGTGTCAAGAGTTATTGAGCTTTGATTTTCAGAGGGCGCTTCCTGTCCCATTTCTATTAAGATGTTATCCAGGTCTTCTGCTGCCAGTTCCTCAGGATCAACCATGTGTATAACTGTGTCAGCTGAACGATTCATTTCATCCGAAATGGGTAATGTGCCGTGATTTTCTTCTTCTTCCATCGTTTTACCCGAGGAGGCTGCGTTTTGTAGAAGGACTTTTTTTCGTAATACCTTACTTGTTGCAGGGCTGACTCTTTTGGTTGTCTTGGTTGTCAACTTAGCCTTCGCTTGGCTGGTGCTTGAGGTGCCTGGCTTACTCGCCATGTTTGATTCAGCGTGTTATCGACTGTTGACTCTTAAAAGTCGGCGTTAGTCAGGATTCCGTAATCCTTATGTCTCTCTGAGAAGATTGAGCCCAAACACGATGGTCTTATATATAACGGTTACTAAAAATTGATTTAAATTTGAAAATAACGGATCAGCTAAGTTTTAAAATCTGGATTTCTGCACAGTTTGCCTCCTAATCCAGTTCTGCTCAATTTGCTGACAAGAATAAGCCCAAACACGATGGTTTTATGTACAGTAGTTATTGAGTAAATTAGGTATGAAAAAATCAAGTATGGCGGCTTGGTGGAATTAAAGCCTAAATAGCTCAGCCATTTAATGTCCAAAAGTATTGTTGTTTGGGTTCTTCTCGTTGAGGGAGGTGCCGGCTGTATGAATTTCGACTTTCTCTGAGCCACTGCTTTTTTGCAAAAATTTTAGCAGAAAGAGGTTTCCCGGGTTCAGCCAATAAGTTTAAGCCCAAGCACGGTGGTTTTATCTAGAATGGTTCCCAAGAAATCACGATTGAAAGAAATTCAATATGGCGGATCGAAATATTTGAATATGAATAACTCCTCCGTTTATGGTCCCAAAATAGCCGTGCTTGGATTCCCTTAAATAGGGCAAATAGTGGCTTCCCACCCGTGGGCTATTTGTAGGGTTCCAAATTTTCAGTAAGTTTTCCACGAAATCGGATTCCCCACGTCAAGGCAACAAAAACAAGTCCAAACTCGACTATCTCTGATGGCCCGACAAGGAAGAAATCAAAGATGGAACAATTCCAAGATGGCGGCTGATTTCACGAAAAGTCCTCAACTTTGTTCCAGCGCAAGCTATATGTATCGAGTTTGGGCTCGTTGTAAAGGTCTTTTATCCACCTATAAGTTGGTGGTCTTATTTAGTATAAATGTTGCCCCCCTTAAAAGATTTAAGCAAAATACTATAAAAAAATTCAATATCTCTGGAAATAAAATAGATATTATCTTGCTGTAAACGGAATTAATTACATAAAATTAGTCACTTCGATATGCTTTTATCAAAAGTAGCCGCAACGCTAATATAAGGGTAACACGTGTTTAACAAATATATTAAAAATTTAATAACTAAAAAACTATCAACCAGAAAAATCTAAAAATTTTTATACAGGTTCCTTAAACTATCCTTAACACTATTTTAATATAATAACTGGGGGTCTTCACTTTAGTTTTTAGTTTATTGAAATGTCAATTTTTGCTAAATTTTAAAAAGTCAATAAATCTTAAGCCACTTATCGTAAAATTGTCCCGAAACTTGCTCCCGGCTCCTCTCCGAGCGTGCTACCGGAATCCGTCCTCAAAAACAGCCGCACGCCTTTGCTTCTAAAAACACGTGCCCACGTGGCACTTGTTTTTTTGCCTTTTTCTCGAAGACTATGGCTCCAAAAAATCTCAACTTTTGCACATGGGTGGGGGCCGTGAATAGGTTGAAGGCCGCACTTTAAAAAGTATGGGTAATAGCGCTTAAT
>CAVLGL010000137.1:58561360-58584917 GCA_963668995.1 Parnassius mnemosyne
TGCACCTGAGATCTGGATGAATATATGCCATTGTAAATTTCACTCAGGGCATATGCCACATCCATCGGATTCCGGTGCGTACACAGGAGTTCTTGGCTGATTGTGGTCACGAGGCTTGGGCGAGTATATTGCATCGCAAAGAGGTTTTCCCTGTCGATATACGGAAGTTGATTGATGTCACCGATGAGCAGTATTTTTTCCGCTCCACTCAGTCGCATTGCCATTACTATGGCCCCGAAATGGTTCATGAGAGCTTCGTCGACTAAAAGTCGAGTGCATCTTCTGTTTTGCCTTCTCATGCCATTTACTAGAATTGAGGCCATAGTGCGCACTTTTGTTTTTGCGTCGGTTCCAATGCGGTTGCTTAATTTTTCCCTGAGGTCTTTAGCTGCTTCTGTTGTTGTAGTGACAATCAAGTCATTCTCCGCATCGAATTGTTTTATAATCCAAGTCGTTTTTCCACACCCCGGGACCCCATTGACCCAATTTATTGTCGGCACCGTCCAGCTTTCCCAAGGATCTCCCGTTTCACAGGTTCTCGAGATGGCTTCCGCCATGTTCAGGATCCTGTCTTCTAGCATCACCCTGGTACAACGGGCGGTGACCACAATAGGGTCGTTGGGGGGGGTTTTGAATACTAATCTACCCTGTCGTTTCGTCTCCTCCTCTTCCAAGGATACAAAGCCCGCTGACCCGCTATAAGCCGCCATGTGATGACCCATTTTACCTCTTATGACTGTGGATGTTTTGTTGTCATAAATTGCGGCCTCTGCCTCCTCGAGCTGCACCTCAAGAAACTCTTGACTACCGAGGTGGAAACTTTGTAAGATGTTCCTACAAGTCGTTTGGTTCACTTCAAGAGTTGCTTTTGTGAGGGCTTTGAACTCTAGGAACGCGTTGATTATGTGGTCCTTAGGCCCAATCGCCGGTAGAAGCTTTGGCGGGCTGACTCGTCCCGAACAGGGTCTAGTGTAGGTGGGTTGGGATTTCTTGAGAACTCTCGGAGGCTCTCTTATTAAGTTTTCGGCTTGCCTTATCTTTTTTAACTTTCGGATTGCTCTTCCTGGAATGCTTTGGGCCGCTGCACTAATGGTATTAATTAATGCACTTACCCCGCTTTGAGACTCAGAACTTTTTGTAATTTTTTCTCTGGCTGCGGCCTTTTCTTGGGCCGTTTTCAGTTGCAGACGTTCTGAGCCACTAAGTGTTTCTGGATTTGCTGTTTGGTGTTGAGTTGCCATAGTCGAGTCGTGATGTTTGAGGAAGCTCAGGTTTTCGCCCCTATCCTCATACACGACTATTTCATGTTTATTTGAGGCTTTTATGCAACCAATGTGGTCCACGACTTCACCTTTCTCATACAAGACCACCATGGCGTCCACACTTATGATGCGAGGTATGTCCACTGTCTCTACCTCACCGAGTCTCGTTAGCAGTGAGCATGCCTGGGCGAATGGAGTTTTCTGTTCGCTCCATGTGAACAGCAAGATCGTTTTGTTTTTCGACCTTACTATTCGACATCGTTGGTTGGCGACTTCTATCTCAATTAGCGCATCGTATGTTTTGCGCTTCATGCTCGTTTTGAAGGTACTGCCGTTTAGTAAGCTTGCGAGACCAGGAGAGATTTTGACATAGTTTCGGCCCACTGTTGAGCAAAAGCTTAGCCCGAAACGCTCTGTGTTGTTATCCATGAAGAGAGCTACTCCTCGAATTCTCAGGCCTGGATTGCCTCTTTCAGCGCATGCAATTAGCTGATGTTCTATTTTATTGGCTGGGATGCTCTTCTCTTTTATGCAAACTTCTGCAGACTCCGCAACAGTTTGCTGTTGTCTGGGGGATGGATCGTTTGTGGCGTTGCGCTTCGCAGCGGCGCGGAAGATGGACTCCACGAATGCCAGGAATTTGTGCCTTTTGTCATCTTCTTCGATTATTTTATGTAGGTCAGATTTATTAAGACTGGCGTTTATCCGGAACTCAAGGTCCAGACGTGCCGCTTGATAGCGGGGACACTCAAGAATCACATGCCACACTGACTCACTAACATTCGGGTCGCACTCGCACCCTGGAGTGTCTTTTAATTTAAAGCGGTGCAAGTATTCCGCAATTCCACCATGTCCTGTTAACACTTGTACCTGTGTGGGTGTCAACTTGGTTTTCCTCACTATCCGGTATGCTTTTGCTATATCCGGAAGGAATGTTTTGGTGACATGCCCAGTGGTGGAGGTCTCGTATCTGTCCTGCCAGATCCGAACAGTTTCCTCTCTGATTTTCTTTTTAACATAGGACACGGGAATTTTGTCATAGTCTAGAGTGGCTGTTTCCCGGAGCGCCGCCGTCTTGGCGAGCTCGTCGGCTCTCTCATTTCCGGACGTGCCTACATGGGCCCTCAACCAGAATAGTCTTATTTTTCTTCCCTCTTTTCTCATCTTCCCTATGCTTTCTTGTATGGCTTTCGATAGGGGATGGCTTGCTTTAGGGTTCGCTAGCAGATCGAGCGAAGATCTTGAGTCGCTCATTATGTTAATAACGGGTTCTGTCCTTGATTCTGCTAGCTTGGTTGCCCTGAGCAAGGCGTAGAGCTCGGACTGGAAAACTGTGCAGGATGGGTCCAGTCTAAAGGTGGAACTACTGGTCTCCCTGCCATCTTCCCAACATGTTAACGCTGCTCCGACCCTCCCTTCTATCTTGCTTCCATCTGTGTATATGTGAGGGCCGGTTAGTTGGTGGAGATTTGTTTTTTCTACCGTTTCCAGTAGCTCATAATCCAATTTGATGAGTTTAGAGGGATGAGGTTGGTCCAAGTGATTTACACGGTTTTCAAGCTCTCTTCCTGGTGGTAAGTAGTCTAGTGAGCCTTGTTTCTTGGTCTTGTACAGGCTAGACGCCTCTTGTATTCTCAGGTCTAGCGGAAGCAGACCCGAGATGGCGAGTGCGGAAGTGAGCGACACCGTGCGGTACGCTTTACAGATCTTCTGCGCGAAGCCCCTTTGCAACGTGTTAAGTTGGTCTTTAATCATCTGTAGTTCTGTTGCTGAAGACCACGCGCTCGAAGCGTACATCACTATAGGTTCGACGACTGCAACGTATATTGTCCTCACAATCTCACCATTGAGACCCCAGGTCACCTTGGCCGCGCATGCAAGCTGCTTGTATATGTCAGCCGCTTTTTTGCATGCGGCTGCTACATGCGGTTTAAAGGTGAGTCCACGGTCGATGATGAGACCAAGTACTTTAATTTCCTCTACGAGGTTCACTCTGCTGCCAGACATATGCAGGTTAGGGTAGTCGAATTTAAGTTTCTTAGTTATGAGCATTGCATTTGTTTTGTGCGCTGCAAACTTTAACTTGTTCTTGGTTCCCCATTTCGTTACCCTCTTTAAAGTGTCGTTGGCTTGTTGTTCCAGGGCACTCGTTGAGTGTCCCGAGAACACCAAGACAACGTCATCCGCAAATGCCTGACAGTATACTCCTTCATACGTGAGTTGGTGCAACAGTGAGTCTAGGATAACATTCCAAAAGGTTGGTCCGCCAATAGATCCTTGAACACAGCCCTTTGTAGTTCCCTTCTCACTGGTTGCTCTGGCGTAGTTGACTGTGATTTTTCGGTCTTGAAGGTAAGAGCCAACCATATCGTAGAGGTTTTTGGGACATTTCTTCTTGGCTAGTTGCAGTTTCAATGCTGGCCACCAAGCGTTGTCGAAGGCTCCCTCTATATCTAGTGAAATAACGAGGACGATCTTTTTATTCCTCACTTCGTTTTTAATATGTTCTAATAGATGATAGAGGGCGTCCTCAGTACCACGTTGAGGCATGAAGCCATACTGGTTTTTATTTAGAGTTGGGAGGACATGCCACTGGATTCGGCCCACCATCAATTTCTCGACTATTTTTCCGAGTACTGACAGGAGACCTATGGGTCGGTATGACTTTGGATGAGTGTAGTCATCCTTCCCTGGTTTACGAATGATGACCACGTGTGCAGTTTTCCACAGCTTGGGAAAGTATGCCATTTTCAAGCACATGTTGGCTATCGCTAGGAATACCTTCCTGTTGCAGTGAATTGCGGCGGAGCAGATATCAGATGTTAGCCCATCTGGTCCAGGAGCTTTTTTTGGGTTGAGTGTTTGTAACACTGAATCAAGCTCCGCTTCTGTAAAAGGTGGATCATCTTCTGACAAACCTAGGTCTTTGTTGATGTCCGTCAGCTCTCGTACTTTGGTGTGGTACGGCTGATCGGTTACCACACAGTCGTCAGGGTAAAATGTTTGGGCCAAGAGTTCTGCTGACTTTTCAGATGTCAGGGTTTCACCCTGGTTGTTTCTTAGGAGCATGTCCTCATATCTTCTTGAGGATTTTCGGATAACTCTGTAAATTTTATCCCACATGCTCTCCTTGTCCTGTGTCGTGCAGAATTCTTTCCAGCTTTCGGTTTGCGCCTCCTCAACTTTTATGGTGTACTGTTTTTTACAGTTTATATAGTCATCTATAACGTGTTGTATTCGACTTGGTGCCGCATTTCTTATGCGTCTTTTTTTCCTTTGGACTTCTCTTTTGAGTTGGTTGAGGGTTTTTGACCACCATGGAGGCGTTGCATTTACCCCCCTCATGCCTACTTTCGGAATAGTCTCGTCGCAAGATTCCTGGATTACTTTTGTGTAGGCTATTGTGATGGATTCTAGTTCCTCATGGGTTTCCACGCCCTCGATTAATGTGGGAGTTATGGCTCTTTCTTCTAGTAGTGATCTGAAGTGTGATGAGAAGTCTGACCATTTTGCCTTCCTGGTGTTGTATTTGCGCGTTGTACAGGGCCGTAGTGGTTTTAAGGCCGTTTTAGTGCGCAATGTAAATGTTATGGCATTATGGTCTGATGTAATTAGACTTCTCTCCACTCTCCAGTCCTCCACATTGCCGAGAAGTGACGGACTGCAAGCAGTTACGTCTACTATGCTCGAGCAGATTCTCCCCCTTCTGTAAGTTTCGAAGGTAGGTATGTCACCGGTGTTGAGGATATGGAGATCCATTTCATTGAGGAAGGTGTTATATGCCGCGCCTCTTTCGTCTTCTGTGTTGCTTCCCCACCATTGACTCCAAGCATTTACGTCTCCAGCCACTATGATGTTGTTTGTGTGAAGTTTTGCACATGCTGCTTGGATTCGTCTAAGGTAGGGATTGATATCTTGCTCCCCTTCGAGGTAGACTGACACGACTCCTAATTTTAGGTTTCCTGCGACCAGAACCACCGCCGCTTCTGTTTCAGTAACCAGCTGTGGATCATGAATGATCTCCAGCTGATTCCCGAAGACAAGGATTGCGGCCTTCACTGGTTTTTGTCTATTCAGGCTGCATTGAATAACTCGCGTGCCAGGATGTTCTTTAATGACGCCATTTTTTCCCACATAGGGTTCCTGTACAATGGCGATCGACACTCCTTTATCCGTTGCAACCTGAAGTAGTTCCGCCGTTGCTACCCTGGAGCGTTGCAAGTTCACCTGAATGATTTTAATGTGTGTATCTGACCTACTAATGTTTGAGACGGTGTTGTTTTGGCTGCCCTTAGCAATATGTTATGCGAGATCGTGCTATGGCATCCCACTTCTGCTTTTCCCGGCAATCAAAGCTAAAAGCATTGTGTGCCAGGTCCGTGTCGCCACCGTGCGCTTTTAGGCAATTTTTACATCTTGGGGGTCTCCCCTCCAGTCTGGTTGGGCATTTGTCCCATGAGTGAGTTTCTCCGCAGTGACTGCAGAGTTCCTCCTTTTCATGGCACACTGCCTTTGTGTGGCCAAAACCAAGACATTTAGTGCATTGCACTAGGGGAGAGTGGTCCATTATTGGTCTCCTTTGGAGGCCAATGTAAATTTTGCCCGCATCAATGAAGCGCCTGTGAACTTGTGGAGAGAGCTCGAGTACAGGATGGCACTCATGTGGATTCCTCGCCTTTTTCCTGTATCGAACTCTGATTGTTCGCTCTTTTTCATCGACGTCATGCAGAAGGTGTTTATTCTGCGCCAGTATATTTTCGACGATTTCGACGTCGCTGTGATACGATAGCACGTCTCTGATCATCGCCAAGGGATTGTTTGTCCTTGCAACCTCTACTTTTAAATTTTTGTTTGTCTTAACCCTGTTTTGGACAAGGTTAAGATCCTCCTTGGTGTTACAACTGAGGACGACTTTTTGGTTTTTCGCCTTCCTTACCCTATCCACTTTGGCTCCAGTCTTTTTAGTATCTAGGGCCTCCCTGATTCTCTCAATGATGTTGTCAGCTGTATTCTTCGAATCAGTTGATGTGATTATAAGAGTGTGATTGGGTTTAGGAAGGGGTAGGCTTGCAGCCACTCTGGCGTAAGTCCTTTTCGGTTTTGCTGCTGCTTCGCCAGCTTGTGCTAGCTCCGTTGCTAGACTCGGGGCTGTAGGTGATGAAGCCCGTTTCTGTTCCCTGATCGTCCTCAGCTCAGATGACATAACACCTAAATGTTCTTCAATGGGTTGAAGCTGTTCTCTGATGCTGGTTTGGAATGTTTTGCCAGAGTCCGCCGAAGATAAGACTGAGAGTCCAGATCTGATATTTTCATCTAGCTCCTTCAGCGACCTCTTCATTCCGTCCAGCTCCTGCTCCAACTTTTTGTTTATTTCCTGTGAGGGGCAGGATGGCGGTGATTTAAGGCGTAATAAGGTTTTCTGGCCAGTCTCGAGAACCTCCTTGGTATTATTATCGGATTTTTCGATAATTCGGCGCATGTCATCCAGTTGCATACTGAGTGTTTCCACGCTGGATTTTACTCCAGTGAGTTCCACTCTTAGGTGAGGTAAGATGTTCTCCGCACCTCCCTGCTTCTGCTGAGTCAGGTTATTTTGGATTACCTCTATGCGCCTATCTAAATCCGTTACAGCCCTAAGTATTTCCGATGTTCTACGAAATGGCTCTTGGGTTTCAAAGTCCAGCCAGCCCCTTATCGCCTTTGATTCTTGGAGAGTGTTCTTTATATCAGTCCTGGCTTGGCCTATCTCGGATGCCATTCCTTTCATAAGTTGTGTCATAAGCTTATTATGTGCCCGCTCCACTCGCATTAGCTCATGAGCGTTGCGTGAGCGTTCCTTTTCTAAATTGTGCTTATGTCTAGATCGCGAATCGGACAATGCCAGGACCATCTCGTAGAGGGACTGCAGACTTTCTAAAGCTGTTTGTTTGCATTCCCTTTTCATGTTCCCTGCCATTTCTAATGCCTCCTTCCCTCTCAGAAGCATTTCGTTCGCTTCTTTTGTCGCCATATCCATTTCCACCCCCAGTCGCCTGTTGGAGTTAATGAGCAGGCTGGGTCTACTTTTTTCCGGTGCTTCCGATAATGGTGATTCCGGCACAGATGTGATGGAGAGTTCTTCGTCCGAAAGGATTGGAAGTGGGGGAATTTCTTCTTGCTTCCAGTTTGCTACTTTATCAAAAGCCACCTCCGCCGGGTCACAAATGGAGGACCGGATCGAGCTGTCACTTTTTAAGGAATTTTGAGAAATTTTTGTTCGTAGGGTGGCGGTGTGCGAAGAAGCCTTTGTGTCTGTCGGGGCTGAGTCCACAGAACGTTTTTCTGCTGCAGGCTGAGATGATGGCCGCGGCAACTTTTCGCTGTTAGTTGTTTTTGTTAATACTTTTTCCCGCAGCGATCGTGGAGCTCTGGGCGGCGCAACAGGGTGGCTTTGAGAAGGCTTGTTAGAGGCAGCGGTCTCCACACCCGACAAGACAACTTTGTTTTCGGACATTTTTTTTTTTTTATTCTATTTTAAATACAAATTTGTGCTTAATATCTAGAAAAAGGTTGCCTTATATAGTTAGATATATTATATATTTTTTTTTTTATTTTTTTTATTTTTTTTTTTTTTTTTTTTTATTGTGAACTCACTGCTGTTCCTCGGTTGTTGAACTGCAGTGTGGAGTACGTTGGACGCGAAGAAAGAGCCCGTTGCAGGATCTCCGGTGTAGTGTACTGTGAGTCCTAGAGTATGCTTGAGGTGTTTTTGTCCGTGATGGTATTGAACTATGGGGCAATTTTGAAAATCTGTAGGGGCCAAAAGTTAGAGCTTCTTTTCCTGATTTAAATGAGCCCTCACAAGGGGTGTCTAGCTCTTCCGGTTTATGAGTTATAGCTCGCGGGGGTGAGGTAAACCTCGAGGGGGAGGGGGGAGGGGGGGAGTTTCGTGGGAAGCGTATATATGGTATTTAGAAAAATGGGGGGGGATAGGAGGCTAAAATTTTTTTTTTTTGGGGGGGGTAAGTGGTCGGGATAATATTATTTTGCTGAAATGTGTGAAGGGGAGGGGGGGAAGGTACGAGTATGGGCAATGGAGGGGGGACTTGGTATGAGTGGGGTAAACGTGTGGTATGTGGCGGGGTCTTGAGATCCCGTCTCAAAAGAGCCCAAACTCGGGTGGTCAGGAATGAAGGGTCTAGGAGATCCCTCGTGGCTTACCTGATGGACGTCAATAGTGTCTCCAGCTGCGGCAATTTATCCTCGGCGGATTCCTCGGTCCGTCTTCGAAGGCTCCACTGAAGTCTGCACTGTCGCCGGACGCCTCGTGTTCACTGGCACGCTATAACCTCGATGTCTGAGAGCACGTTGCAACCACGTGGTTTGAGGTTAATTTGTTAATGTTTACAAGCCAATAACTTCCGCAGCAGTAGACCGATTTTCTTGATTTTTACGCCGTTTAATTGAGCTTGATAGCGGCTTTCAAACAATAAAACTGCCTCTGCGATTTTCTTGTTCCTGTTGACACTATTTATCCCCAAAGTTCAGAAGCTCTTGCTCCCAAGCCAGGTGATGTACAGATTTCTCCCCAATTACACTAGTGAACTGCACACTCAAAAACTTTTTCACAGCACTTCCACTCGCGTAGCTCAAAAATTGCTATTTTTTAAGCAATTTTTTCGTGGAGCTTATGTTGAATGTGACACTTTACGGTGCGTACTCGGTTAGGTTAGGTTAGGTTAGGTTAGGTTAGGTTAGGTTAGGTTAGGTTAGGTTAGGTTAGGTTAGGTTAGGTTAGGTTAGGTTAGGTTAGGTTAGGTTAGGTTAGGTTAGGTTAGGTTAGGTTTTTTTTTTTTTTTTTTTTTTTTTTCTATAAAAAGAATTTGGATAATTCTTCAATAATGCAATATGCTTTTGGGATACAATTTGCATTATTTAGACTGCTTTTGTTTATTTCAGTTGTTTTTTAAAGTAGTTTGTTTTAGTATTTTATTCTTTATTTTATTTTATTCTTATTATATGATTGTGTAGGTATATTTAACTGTTAAAGTTTTTTAATGATTTTACGATGGTTTTTATATGTTTCTCGAATGTTGTTATTGACGATTCTTTTTGAACTACTTCGCTTAATATAAATGGATCTATTCTGAGATTTTGGCAGTTAATTTCATGGTCTATTCTACTTAAACTAAATTTAGGACATACCTTTATTAAGTGGATAATAGTTTGGGGCGTTATGTCGTCACATGGACAATTTTCATTTTGAACTATTTTAAATCTATGCAGGTAGCTTTTATGGAAACCATGATTTGAAAATATTTGTGTATTATAAAAGTTGGGTTTAATTTTTTCCAAAGCTGTTTGAAGTTTTTCGTAAGTGGGAAACCAAGTTTTAAGGTAAGTGCAATTTGCAGGATCATTATAATAATTTTCAGCTGTTGTAGTGATGTTGTGCTGATGTATTTTCTTAATATAACTTATTGGGAACTTCGCATAGTCAGGCACTTTATTCAATTTTGTAGCTGCTTTCGCAGCTCTATCCGCATTTTCGTTTCCAAGGATGCCATTATGTGCTTTTGTCCAAAAGAATTTGATCACTTTATTTTGTGATTGAGCTTGCATAATGTTTCGATGGATTTGAACAACTATTGGATGAGTCGTATCTGGATTACTGATTTCTAAGAGTCCGGATTTGCTGTCAGAAAATATTGTGAAGTCAAGCATTTTGTTTTCTAATATCCAGTTAGTTGCTTGTAAAATGGCAAATAACTCGGCCTGAAAAACAGAGCAGGTGTTGTGCAATTTATATTTTTTTATAATATTTAAGCCTTCAGTGTGATGAACTACTAGTGCTGCTCCAACTCCGTCTTCATTTTTACTGCCATCAGTAAATATGTTGGTTGTGGTATTAATTGTGAGTTTTTTTAAATCTTCCTGGCAAGTAATTTCAGAAAATTGTACTGGTCTTCTTTTTGATGGATGTGGGAGTTCTGCTGGGGAAGCTAGTTTTTCCAATTCAATGTCATTTGGGAGGTATTTAGATGTTTTCCGGTGTTTAGTTATTTCAATGTCGGCAAAATTTTCAATTTTAATATTTAAGAGTGGAAGTTGTGCTAGAGAGATAGCAGTTGAAGTGTTAAGGGTCCGGAAACCTCTTATAATTTTTATTGCAAAATTGCGTTGCAGAGAGAGAAGACGTTTTTGGACATATTTGTATTTTAGCGCTGGTTGCCAGATACTTGCAGCATAACACATTATCGGCTCTATTACGGCATTATAAATAGAACGGACATTCTCTGAATTTATTCCCCAAGTAGGTTTAATAAATTTAGCAAGCTTCTGATAGAGTTTGTACGACCTATTTATAATGTGATCTACGTGTTTAATAAAATTTAATTTTTGATCAATGATTACTCCAAGATACTTTATTTGACGACAAAATTGCAGTTGTTGATTACTCATTATTATTTGACATTTCCTAGCTTTGTTTGTAAATGAAATCATCTGTGTCTTTTGTGGGCCAAATTTCAATTTAACACTAATTCCCCAATCGGTTATTCTAGTAAGCGCTTCATTGGTTATATTTTCAAGTGTAGTTATGTCTTTCGACTGTGTGATTAAGAGAATGTCATCTGCAAAGGCTTGAAGGTGGCATCCCTGAGGTAGTTCAGCCGTTAAGAGCTCGTCTAAAACCAGATTCCATAGTACAGGACCGCAAACTGAACCTTGAATGCATCCTCGAGACATAGGTTTGGTACATGAACTGTCAGCAAAATCAAGCCTGACCGTTCTATCCTTAACATAATTTTGCAACAGTTTGAATAAGTTAGAGGGACAGTGTACAGTGTTGAGTTTGTGGAAAATCGCTGGCCACCATGCATTGTCGAATGCGGATTGGATGTCAAGAGATATAGCTATTACTTGTAGTTTTTTAGCTTTAGCATCTTGAATCACATCAAGTGCTTTCTGGATAGCATTAGTTGTTGATGTCTGTTCTTTAAATCCAAACTGCATGTTACTCATAGTGCCCGTTATATGAAGATGATGTTTTAATCGTTTCGTAATAAGTTTTTCTAGAACCTTTCCGAAGACATTTATTAGGCCTATTGGTCTGTATGAAGATGTTGTATGTTCGCTTTTATTAGGCTTTGGTATGACTTTGATATAAGCAACTTTCCAAGCTTTTGGGAAGTACGAGAGTTGAAGGCATCTATTCATTAGCTTAGTTACCACAGATGGGAATAATTTAATAAAATTTGTACAGATATCGGCTGTGAGGTGGTCAAGACCTGGAGATTTCTTGGGGTTCATGGAGGATACTGCATTTATTATTTCGTCGACTGTGAATGGAGGTTCTGGTAGCGTTGCAGGTATTTTTTTAGATAGTCTCCTTATCGTTGTGTGCCGTGGATTTGTGTCCGGTTCATCTTCAGGAAAGTACTCTTTAAGGAAAGTTTCAGCGGTCTCTTGGGTGGTTGAGGTGTAGTTACCAGATTTAGTTTTAAGAGTAGTAGGAGGCTTTGTTAGTGGTGTTGTTTTTAATAATCTATTCGTAACGCTCCAAACGTCCTCCTTTCCTTGCTTATTACAAAATTCTTTGAAGTGTTTTGTTGATTCGGCTCTTATTTCTTGCGAATATTCATTTTTTAGCTTTTCTTTTTCTGATAGTGCGTCGGTCATGGGTTTTTTATTACGCTTTAGTTGTTGTAGTTTGTGGTGGTTTTTTAAAACTTTTTGTTTAAGACTCTCTAGTTTTTCATTCCACCACGGAGCTCTATGGGCGTGTTCGCCTTTTTGTGGAAACAGTTTATTGCAAACATTTTGAATAACCGACGTTAATTTTGAGACATATTTTTCAAGCTCTGTAGTGTTAAGATGCTCAATATTGATATCTAGGTCTAAGTTTTCACTAATTCGTTTTTGAAATACTTCTTTTATATCGTCCCATTTTATATTTTGTGTGTTGTACTTGAAGGTGGACAGTTTTTTGGCTCTTGTTAATGAACTTTTATTCATTTGTAATTCGAAAATAATGCCATTATGACTAGATGTTGGACTACATTCTTTTGTAATTTTCCAGTTTGATATTTGATTTGGCGGTGAGTTGCAGGTGAGAGTTAGGTCTATAATTGATTCCCGATGGATGTTATGAGAGACTGTTTCAAAAGTAGGATCGGTGCCGATGTTACAAATGTTTAGATTATTGGTTGTGATCAGGTTTACGATGTTGTTACCACGGCGGTTGGCTCGCACTGAACCCCATAGGGGGTGCCATCCATTGAAATCTCCGCCAATAATGTGTATAGAGTTTGGATTATTCTGGAGGAAGAAATCTAATGAATTGATTGTGTTTATTTCATCGTTCCTAGGTTCAACGTATGCACTAATTAAAAATACTTTTTTACCGCGGATGACAATTTGCACAATGCACAGATTTGGAGAAGAATATTCGGACATACCCAGGGTACATCCAATTTTCTGTCTTACAAGAATACATGCTTTAACATGACGATCAGTTGGGAACTGATAAATATTGTAATTAGGGCATGGATTCATAGAACTATTTTTACCTACATATGGTTCGCTGATAAAAACTACATCAATTTGATTATTGTTAATATATGTAAACATTTCGTGTGTTGCTGCATAGCCCCTGTCAAGGTTAATTTGTAAACATTTTATTGCGGGGTGATTTTTAGAGATTGTATTGTTTCTATTTCTGATGTCCATAGTCAGTTCTGTTTTTGCAGCTTTCTATCTGTTTTTGTAAGCGGGGACAAAGTAGCGACGTGGCACTATGTTGAGTATTTAAATTCAAATTATATTTCTTGCAATGTAGTGAGCAGTTGTAACAGTTGACTTTAGTTTCGTCTTTTTTGACTGGGCAATCTTTGTAGGAGTGGTCAAATGATGAGCAGTAGGAGCAAATTGTTTTGTTTTCTGTGCAATGTTTCTTCGTGTGACCGAATTTAAGGCACTTGTAACAATGAAGATACGCTGGGTGGTCTTCAGTATGTACTCTCTGATGATCAATATTTAATTTCTGTAGTTCTATAACAGTTCTCCAAATTTGAGGAGTTACCATAAAAACAGGGTTGTATAGTTTTTTATTTTTATTATTTTTTATAAAACGGAAGGTTATATCGTCAGGAGTTTTTATTTCACTTTTTATTCTTGGGTTTTGATTTATAATAATTTCTTTGAGTTCAGCTACTGGGGTGTCGATATAGACGCCCTTTAATATTATCATAGGCCTCAGTTTCTTGGCTATATCAGCGTTAACCAAGCTATCTGGCTGATTTGCGGCGTCAATAACCTTGTCCCGTTGTTCTTCGTTATCGAACTCTACTCTGAGTTTATTGTTAGATACTTGCTTGACGTCAGCGGGACTGAAGGTATAGTGCTTAAAGTGTACACTTTTCCGCCAAGCACTAATAGTATCTTGTGGAGAAGAAACTGGCTGCTTCGCACTAACAATGATTGCCGGTTTTGTTATGGGAATGGATTTATTTACAGGCGTGGAAGATTTAACAGCGTTAGCGTACGATATGGGTGATGTAGTGGTTGAAGGTGATAGAAGTGGACGTTGCAATGGCTGAGTGTATAGTTGTTGAGGTTTTTGGGTAAACTTTAAGAGCTCTTCTTTAATAGTGTTCCTGATGATTGTCACAGTTTTATTTTCGGCTGATGATATTGAATGCCGTAAAACGGTTTTCACTTGATCGAACAATTGTTGAGAACTGCGATTAATTTCATCCAACGATTTTTTGATGTTTTCTTTATTCTGGCGCGTAACGCTTCTATTGCCGTCTAAATTTTGCTGAATAAAATTTATGTTTTCTAATATTTTTGCTAGGTATTCTTCGTTCAGATTTAACCCGTGGTCAGACCGTGCCTCTTCGTATTCGTCGTCGGTTATATGGATGGGATCTTCAGCCCTGTTAGTCGCTTTAATGGATTCTTGGCTGAGATCGACTTCAGAACAAGTATTTTTCAAAGTTGACATTTGTGTGATGTAAAACAACTTAAGTAATGAAAACCGAGAGGGTGGGCGGAATAAACAAAGACTTAAAAAATAAGTTTAAAATTTTATGAATTTACTACTATTAGAAAATCGAATTATATGAAAATAAATTATTTAAATGTGAAAATATATAAAGAAAACTATGTGAAAATACAAGGGACAATAAATTACGCTATATAAAAAGAAAATCTAAATGAAAAAGACGAAAATAATTATGACTTATAATAAGAAGTATGAAAGTTTACTTAAATAATGAAAACAGGGAGGGTGGGAGGGCGATTTTCTCTATTCCCGCGTGTTTTATTTTACAGATTTGAGTGCAGATGGCAGTTTCTACACTAGACGGACCTTACAGAAGCAAAAAGAGCGAAATAAAAGCAGATTTGAAAAAAATTAATAATTTAATGAAAATACGACTTTAAGAAAACGAATTATATGAAAATTTGTAATTTTACTGTGAAAATTGTATGAAAAAACTATAGGGAATTACAGGTAGCAATTAGTTACACTATATAAAAAGAAAATATGAACAGAAAAGACAAATTTTATGCAAAGTTAGAGAAGATTTTATGTTTTATTTGTGAATATGCGACTATAAAATAATGAAAAATGTGAAAATTTATAATATAACAGTGAAAATTTAATAAGAAAACTATAGGGTAATATGGGGAGCAATTAGTTGTATTATTTAGAAAAAATTTGAACAAAAAAGACGAAGTTTTATGAAAGTTATAAGCAAAGTTGTAGTTGAATTTAATTATTTGTATCGATTAACCACTATACCTCGGTTTAGGTAAGTATCGATTTTCTCTATTCCCGCGTGTTTTATTTTACAGATTTGAGTGCAGATGGCAGTTTCTACACTAGACGGACCTTACAGAAGCAAAAAGAGCGAAATAAAAGCAGATTTGAAAAAAATTAATAATTTAATGAAAATACGACTTTAAGAAAACGAATTATATGAAAATTTGTAATTTTACTGTGAAAATTGTATGAAAAAACTATAGGGAATTACAGGTAGCAATTAGTTACACTATATAAAAAGAAAATATGAACAGAAAAGACAAATTTTATGCAAAGTTAGAGAAGATTTTATGTTTTATTTGTGAATATGCGACTATAAAATAATGAAAAATGTGAAAATTTATAATATAACAGTGAAAATTTAATAAGAAAACTATAGGGTAATATGGGGAGCAATTAGTTGTATTATTTAGAAAAAATTTGAACAAAAAAGACGAAGTTTTATGAAAGTTATAAGCAAAGTTGTAGTTGAATTTAATTATTTGTATCGATTAACCACTATACCTCGGTTTAGGTAAGTATCGATTTTCTCTATTCCCGCGTGTTTTATTTTACAGATTTGAGTGCAGATGGCAGTTTCTACACTAGACGGACCTTACAGAAGCAAAAAGAGCGAAATAAAAGCAGATTTGAAAAAAATTAATAATTTAATGAAAATACGACTTTAAGAAAACGAATTATATGAAAATTTGTAATTTTACTGTGAAAATTGTATGAAAAAACTATAGGGAATTACAGGTAGCAATTAGTTACACTATATAAAAAGAAAATATGAACAGAAAAGACAAATTTTATGCAAAGTTAGAGAAGATTTTATGTTTTATTTGTGAATATGCGACTATAAAATAATGAAAAATGTGAAAATTTATAATATAACAGTGAAAATTTAATAAGAAAACTATAGGGTAATATGGGGAGCAATTAGTTGTATTATTTAGAAAAAATTTGAACAAAAAAGACGAAGTTTTATGAAAGTTATAAGCAAAGTTGTAGTTGAATTTAATTATTTGTATCGATTAACCACTATACCTCGGTTTAGGTAAGTATCGATTTTCTCTATTCCCGCGTGTTTTATTTTACAGATTTGAGTGCAGATGGCAGTTTCTACACTAGACGGACCTTACAGAAGCAAAAAGAGCGAAATAAAAGCAGATTTGAAAAAAATTAATAATTTAATGAAAATACGACTTTAAGAAAACGAATTATATGAAAATTTGTAATTTTACTGTGAAAATTGTATGAAAAAACTATAGGGAATTACAGGTAGCAATTAGTTACACTATATAAAAAGAAAATATGAACAGAAAAGACAAATTTTATGCAAAGTTAGAGAAGATTTTATGTTTTATTTGTGAATATGCGACTATAAAATAATGAAAAATGTGAAAATTTATAATATAACAGTGAAAATTTAATAAGAAAACTATAGGGTAATATGGGGAGCAATTAGTTGTATTATTTAGAAAAAATTTGAACAAAAAAGACGAAGTTTTATGAAAGTTATAAGCAAAGTTGTAGTTGAATTTAATTATTTGTATCGATTAACCACTATACCTCGGTTTAGGTAAGTATCGATTTTCTCTATTCCCGCGTGTTTTATTTTACAGATTTGAGTGCAGATGGCAGTTTCTACACTAGACGGACCTTACAGAAGCAAAAAGAGCGAAATAAAAGCAGATTTGAAAAAAATTAATAATTTAATGAAAATACGACTTTAAGAAAACGAATTATATGAAAATTTGTAATTTTACTGTGAAAATTGTATGAAAAAACTATAGGGAATTACAGGTAGCAATTAGTTACACTATATAAAAAGAAAATATGAACAGAAAAGACAAATTTTATGCAAAGTTAGAGAAGATTTTATGTTTTATTTGTGAATATGCGACTATAAAATAATGAAAAATGTGAAAATTTATAATATAACAGTGAAAATTTAATAAGAAAACTATAGGGTAATATGGGGAGCAATTAGTTGTATTATTTAGAAAAAATTTGAACAAAAAAGACGAAGTTTTATGAAAGTTATAAGCAAAGTTGTAGTTGAATTTAATTATTTGTATCGATTAACCACTATACCTCGGTTTAGGTAAGTATCGATTTTCTCTATTCCCGCGTGTTTTATTTTACAGATTTGAGTGCAGATGGCAGTTTCTACACTAGACGGACCTTACAGAAGCAAAAAGAGCGAAATAAAAGCAGATTTGAAAAAAATTAATAATTTAATGAAAATACGACTTTAAGAAAACGAATTATATGAAAATTTGTAATTTTACTGTGAAAATTGTATGAAAAAACTATAGGGAATTACAGGTAGCAATTAGTTACACTATATAAAAAGAAAATATGAACAGAAAAGACAAATTTTATGCAAAGTTAGAGAAGATTTTATGTTTTATTTGTGAATATGCGACTATAAAATAATGAAAAATGTGAAAATTTATAATATAACAGTGAAAATTTAATAAGAAAACTATAGGGTAATATGGGGAGCAATTAGTTGTATTATTTAGAAAAAATTTGAACAAAAAAGACGAAGTTTTATGAAAGTTATAAGCAAAGTTGTAGTTGAATTTAATTATTTGTATCGATTAACCACTATACCTCGGTTTAGGTAAGTATCGATTTTCTCTATTCCCGCGTGTTTTATTTTACAGATTTGAGTGCAGATGGCAGTTTCTACACTAGACGGACCTTACAGAAGCAAAAAGAGCGAAATAAAAGCAGATTTGAAAAAAATTAATAATTTAATGAAAATACGACTTTAAGAAAACGAATTATATGAAAATTTGTAATTTTACTGTGAAAATTGTATGAAAAAACTATAGGGAATTACAGGTAGCAATTAGTTACACTATATAAAAAGAAAATATGAACAGAAAAGACAAATTTTATGCAAAGTTAGAGAAGATTTTATGTTTTATTTGTGAATATGCGACTATAAAATAATGAAAAATGTGAAAATTTATAATATAACAGTGAAAATTTAATAAGAAAACTATAGGGTAATATGGGGAGCAATTAGTTGTATTATTTAGAAAAAATTTGAACAAAAAAGACGAAGTTTTATGAAAGTTATAAGCAAAGTTGTAGTTGAATTTAATTATTTGTATCGATTAACCACTATACCTCGGTTTAGGTAAGTATCGATTTTCTCTATTCCCGCGTGTTTTATTTTACAGATTTGAGTGCAGATGGCAGTTTCTACACTAGACGGACCTTACAGAAGCAAAAAGAGCGAAATAAAAGCAGATTTGAAAAAAATTAATAATTTAATGAAAATACGACTTTAAGAAAACGAATTATATGAAAATTTGTAATTTTACTGTGAAAATTGTATGAAAAAACTATAGGGAATTACAGGTAGCAATTAGTTACACTATATAAAAAGAAAATATGAACAGAAAAGACAAATTTTATGCAAAGTTAGAGAAGATTTTATGTTTTATTTGTGAATATGCGACTATAAAATAATGAAAAATGTGAAAATTTATAATATAACAGTGAAAATTTAATAAGAAAACTATAGGGTAATATGGGGAGCAATTAGTTGTATTATTTAGAAAAAATTTGAACAAAAAAGACGAAGTTTTATGAAAGTTATAAGCAAAGTTGTAGTTGAATTTAATTATTTGTATCGATTAACCACTATACCTCGGTTTAGGTAAGTATCGATTTTCTCTATTCCCGCGTGTTTTATTTTACAGATTTGAGTGCAGATGGCAGTTTCTACACTAGACGGACCTTACAGAAGCAAAAAGAGCGAAATAAAAGCAGATTTGAAAAAAATTAATAATTTAATGAAAATACGACTTTAAGAAAACGAATTATATGAAAATTTGTAATTTTACTGTGAAAATTGTATGAAAAAACTATAGGGAATTACAGGTAGCAATTAGTTACACTATATAAAAAGAAAATATGAACAGAAAAGACAAATTTTATGCAAAGTTAGAGAAGATTTTATGTTTTATTTGTGAATATGCGACTATAAAATAATGAAAAATGTGAAAATTTATAATATAACAGTGAAAATTTAATAAGAAAACTATAGGGTAATATGGGGAGCAATTAGTTGTATTATTTAGAAAAAATTTGAACAAAAAAGACGAAGTTTTATGAAAGTTATAAGCAAAGTTGTAGTTGAATTTAATTATTTGTATCGATTAACCACTATACCTCGGTTTAGGTAAGTATCGATTTTCTCTATTCCCGCGTGTTTTATTTTACAGATTTGAGTGCAGATGGCAGTTTCTACACTAGACGGACCTTACAGAAGCAAAAAGAGCGAAATAAAAGCAGATTTGAAAAAAATTAATAATTTAATGAAAATACGACTTTAAGAAAACGAATTATATGAAAATTTGTAATTTTACTGTGAAAATTGTATGAAAAAACTATAGGGAATTACAGGTAGCAATTAGTTACACTATATAAAAAGAAAATATGAACAGAAAAGACAAATTTTATGCAAAGTTAGAGAAGATTTTATGTTTTATTTGTGAATATGCGACTATAAAATAATGAAAAATGTGAAAATTTATAATATAACAGTGAAAATTTAATAAGAAAACTATAGGGTAATATGGGGAGCAATTAGTTGTATTATTTAGAAAAAATTTGAACAAAAAAGACGAAGTTTTATGAAAGTTATAAGCAAAGTTGTAGTTGAATTTAATTATTTGTATCGATTAACCACTATACCTCGGTTTAGGTAAGTATCGATTTTCTCTATTCCCGCGTGTTTTATTTTACAGATTTGAGTGCAGATGGCAGTTTCTACACTAGACGGACCTTACAGAAGCAAAAAGAGCGAAATAAAAGCAGATTTGAAAAAAATTAATAATTTAATGAAAATACGACTTTAAGAAAACGAATTATATGAAAATTTGTAATTTTACTGTGAAAATTGTATGAAAAAACTATAGGGAATTACAGGTAGCAATTAGTTACACTATATAAAAAGAAAATATGAACAGAAAAGACAAATTTTATGCAAAGTTAGAGAAGATTTTATGTTTTATTTGTGAATATGCGACTATAAAATAATGAAAAATGTGAAAATTTATAATATAACAGTGAAAATTTAATAAGAAAACTATAGGGTAATATGGGGAGCAATTAGTTGTATTATTTAGAAAAAATTTGAACAAAAAAGACGAAGTTTTATGAAAGTTATAAGCAAAGTTGTAGTTGAATTTAATTATTTGTATCGATTAACCACTATACCTCGGTTTAGGTAAGTATCGATTTTCTCTATTCCCGCGTGTTTTATTTTACAGATTTGAGTGCAGATGGCAGTTTCTACACTAGACGGACCTTACAGAAGCAAAAAGAGCGAAATAAAAGCAGATTTGAAAAAAATTAATAATTTAATGAAAATACGACTTTAAGAAAACGAATTATATGAAAATTTGTAATTTTACTGTGAAAATTGTATGAAAAAACTATAGGGAATTACAGGTAGCAATTAGTTACACTATATAAAAAGAAAATATGAACAGAAAAGACAAATTTTATGCAAAGTTAGAGAAGATTTTATGTTTTATTTGTGAATATGCGACTATAAAATAATGAAAAATGTGAAAATTTATAATATAACAGTGAAAATTTAATAAGAAAACTATAGGGTAATATGGGGAGCAATTAGTTGTATTATTTAGAAAAAATTTGAACAAAAAAGACGAAGTTTTATGAAAGTTATAAGCAAAGTTGTAGTTGAATTTAATTATTTGTATCGATTAACCACTATACCTCGGTTTAGGTAAGTATCGATTTTCTCTATTCCCGCGTGTTTTATTTTACAGATTTGAGTGCAGATGGCAGTTTCTACACTAGACGGACCTTACAGAAGCAAAAAGAGCGAAATAAAAGCAGATTTGAAAAAAATTAATAATTTAATGAAAATACGACTTTAAGAAAACGAATTATATGAAAATTTGTAATTTTACTGTGAAAATTGTATGAAAAAACTATAGGGAATTACAGGTAGCAATTAGTTACACTATATAAAAAGAAAATATGAACAGAAAAGACAAATTTTATGCAAAGTTAGAGAAGATTTTATGTTTTATTTGTGAATATGCGACTATAAAATAATGAAAAATGTGAAAATTTATAATATAACAGTGAAAATTTAATAAGAAAACTATAGGGTAATATGGGGAGCAATTAGTTGTATTATTTAGAAAAAATTTGAACAAAAAAGACGAAGTTTTATGAAAGTTATAAGCAAAGTTGTAGTTGAATTTAATTATTTGTATCGATTAACCACTATACCTCGGTTTAGGTAAGTATCGATTTTCTCTATTCCCGCGTGTTTTATTTTACAGATTTGAGTGCAGATGGCAGTTTCTACACTAGACGGACCTTACAGAAGCAAAAAGAGCGAAATAAAAGCAGATTTGAAAAAAATTAATAATTTAATGAAAATACGACTTTAAGAAAACGAATTATATGAAAATTTGTAATTTTACTGTGAAAATTGTATGAAAAAACTATAGGGAATTACAGGTAGCAATTAGTTACACTATATAAAAAGAAAATATGAACAGAAAAGACAAATTTTATGCAAAGTTAGAGAAGATTTTATGTTTTATTTGTGAATATGCGACTATAAAATAATGAAAAATGTGAAAATTTATAATATAACAGTGAAAATTTAATAAGAAAACTATAGGGTAATATGGGGAGCAATTAGTTGTATTATTTAGAAAAAATTTGAACAAAAAAGACGAAGTTTTATGAAAGTTATAAGCAAAGTTGTAGTTGAATTTAATTATTTGTATCGATTAACCACTATACCTCGGTTTAGGTAAGTATCGATTTTCTCTATTCCCGCGTGTTTTATTTTACAGATTTGAGTGCAGATGGCAGTTTCTACACTAGACGGACCTTACAGAAGCAAAAAGAGCGAAATAAAAGCAGATTTGAAAAAAATTAATAATTTAATGAAAATACGACTTTAAGAAAACGAATTATATGAAAATTTGTAATTTTACTGTGAAAATTGTATGAAAAAACTATAGGGAATTACAGGTAGCAATTAGTTACACTATATAAAAAGAAAATATGAACAGAAAAGACAAATTTTATGCAAAGTTAGAGAAGATTTTATGTTTTATTTGTGAATATGCGACTATAAAATAATGAAAAATGTGAAAATTTATAATATAACAGTGAAAATTTAATAAGAAAACTATAGGGTAATATGGGGAGCAATTAGTTGTATTATTTAGAAAAAATTTGAACAAAAAAGACGAAGTTTTATGAAAGTTATAAGCAAAGTTGTAGTTGAATTTAATTATTTGTATCGATTAACCACTATACCTCGGTTTAGGTAAGTATCGATTTTCTCTATTCCCGCGTGTTTTATTTTACAGATTTGAGTGCAGATGGCAGTTTCTACACTAGACGGACCTTACAGAAGCAAAAAGAGCGAAATAAAAGCAGATTTGAAAAAAATTAATAATTTAATGAAAATACGACTTTAAGAAAACGAATTATATGAAAATTTGTAATTTTACTGTGAAAATTGTATGAAAAAACTATAGGGAATTACAGGTAGCAATTAGTTACACTATATAAAAAGAAAATATGAACAGAAAAGACAAATTTTATGCAAAGTTAGAGAAGATTTTATGTTTTATTTGTGAATATGCGACTATAAAATAATGAAAAATGTGAAAATTTATAATATAACAGTGAAAATTTAATAAGAAAACTATAGGGTAATATGGGGAGCAATTAGTTGTATTATTTAGAAAAAATTTGAACAAAAAAGACGAAGTTTTATGAAAGTTATAAGCAAAGTTGTAGTTGAATTTAATTATTTGTATCGATTAACCACTATACCTCGGTTTAGGTAAGTATCGATTTTCTCTATTCCCGCGTGTTTTATTTTACAGATTTGAGTGCAGATGGCAGTTTCTACACTAGACGGACCTTACAGAAGCAAAAAGAGCGAAATAAAAGCAGATTTGAAAAAAATTAATAATTTAATGAAAATACGACTTTAAGAAAACGAATTATATGAAAATTTGTAATTTTACTGTGAAAATTGTATGAAAAAACTATAGGGAATTACAGGTAGCAATTAGTTACACTATATAAAAAGAAAATATGAACAGAAAAGACAAATTTTATGCAAAGTTAGAGAAGATTTTATGTTTTATTTGTGAATATGCGACTATAAAATAATGAAAAATGTGAAAATTTATAATATAACAGTGAAAATTTAATAAGAAAACTATAGGGTAATATGGGGAGCAATTAGTTGTATTATTTAGAAAAAATTTGAACAAAAAAGACGAAGTTTTATGAAAGTTATAAGCAAAGTTGTAGTTGAATTTAATTATTTGTATCGATTAACCACTATACCTCGGTTTAGGTAAGTATCGATTTTCTCTATTCCCGCGTGTTTTATTTTACAGATTTGAGTGCAGATGGCAGTTTCTACACTAGACGGACCTTACAGAAGCAAAAAGAG